>OX638300.1:44882136-45329456 GCA_951812265.1 Taphrorychus bicolor | reverse complement strand
AGAAAAAAACCTATTTTTCTACGACCATTTAAAAATAAACAACTTGCGTCATACCTTGCCCTAGCCGAAAACGTAACTTTCGTCTCTAGTGAGAGAAAATCCCATAACGTTAACTTTCGTCTCTAGTGACGAAAGTAAGTTGTTCTAATTTCGCCTGTATATCGCCAATTAAATGCGATTTATCTGGTCTAATCGTGTAAAACACCATGGAAAATAGTGATATCATACAAAAACATGTATATTTTGCCCGCCCGGGCCTCAGAAAAGTGAATCAAAGTGCTGAAATTTGACCAAACTGAATTCATTGACAGTCGAGGTGTCATGTTGACAATGACGCGGTTTAATTTTTGAAAGAAATACTCTATAGAGATTGTTTTTAAAGTTAATGAAGACTTAATTTTAGAATGGTCGAAGAAAAAGTATAGTGTTTTACTCGTCAAAAAAGCATTTTTTATCGCTCGAGAACATTACCAAACTCGGCTTCGCCTCGGTTGGTAAACGGTTCTCTTGCGAGAGAAAATGCTATTTTCCTCACTCATTAAACAATATACTATTATCTTGAAATAACGTCAAATATATTTCCAATTTTTCTTTTTTTATAATTTTATCGTATTAGCTTCAATTGAAAAAATAAATCCTCAAACAACAACTCAATCAGCACTCCTCTACATTTTTAATTATTATTATTAAGAATTTTTGTTGGGTTTTTTTTGCTAGCAGTGAAAAAATATCATAGCTTTTAGAATTAATCAGTTTTGGATATAGGTACACAAACATTAACTGCATTTGTGACCTCTTTCCTTCCCCTAAAAATAAAAGCCACCCGACGATTGCTTTTAATATGGTAGACTCACTATCTTTGAGTTAAAGTCGCAAATTGGTAATCCATCACAGATTCAAAAGCAAAAACAGTTATTAATAATACAAGAACCTTCAAGAAGCTAACTACCCAAAATTATGTGCAACATGAATGTTTCAGTAAAGTGGCAATGAACCCAATTCCTTCACAACTTGGAAACGTATGACGTTCATTTTTTAATAATTTTGCGTTTTTAGACTAATTTGTTTGTTTGTAAGGTATGATCACTAATATGCTTAAAAGTTTAATAGATTTTTTTGAAACTTTGTGTGGTTTCACTGTAGTTGAGGCATCCCATGGATGGAGGAAACTTAAGTAGAAGAAATGTGGGATATCATCCTCTTTCTCTGCATTCTCAATGCTCATGATTTTCTCCACACATGGGATGCCTCAACTACAATGAAACCACACAATGATATAAAAAAAAATTATATTCAACCAACTTTTTTAACCAATAGCAGCAAAAGTGGAGTATAAAATAAATTTGACATTGGCAGTAAAAAACACTAATTATAAGGAAGAAAAACGACTAACAAAATTATACAAATTAAAACACAAAACATGGTAAAAGCAAATGCTCCTATTCTATTATATGGGATCCGTGCAAACTATTGAGATATAAGTTGCAAAAACCCACTTAGGAAAAAAGGAAGAAAAAAGAAGCAAGCTTCTCTGATTGAAAAAGGTAAGCTCAACACATCCTTTTTTCTTCCTTCCTTTCTTCCTAAGTGGGTTTTTTTCAACTTATATCTTCACAGTATGCACGGATCCCATATAATAGAATAGGAGAATTTGTTTTTACTCATATATTGTGTTTTAATTTGTATACTTTTGTTAGTCGTTGTTCTTTTTAATTAGTGATTTTACTGCCAATTTAGATACAATTATTGTATTTTAGCCCTGAGGAAGATCTCAATTAAAGGTCGAAACGTTGGTAATTTAAAAAAAGTGAAGTAGCTTCTTGTCCTACACCTGCTATCCAAACATTCATATATTAAAAAAGTTAACCTGCCACAATATTATCGTTCACATCAGTAACAATAACAATGCAGATATAATGTTGGTTGAGTTCAAGAGTGAGACCTTTCATTCATTTTCATTTCATGATTCAAGATATGCTTTACACATTTTCGGTTTTTTGTTGCCATGTATATTAATCAAGTTTTATAACCGTTAAACAATAACAGAATATCACAAAATGCAGTGGGCTTATAGGGCTAAAAATAAAAATTCAGTATACGTGTTTTGTTCAGTCGATTAAGAGAAAAAATGAGTATCTGTTCTTATGGAAACTGTAAAAGTTCCAAATTAATTCAAATTTTTAAATCCCGAATTATCATTTCAGCAGTTTCCTTCGGAGATATATGTCAGTGAAAAAGCTTTAATTAGACATAAACGTTACAAGAAAGTTAAAATACGGTCCTGTACTGTCGAAAGGAAACTAATCCACATACTGATTCCGTCAAGAAAATACGCCACGGCATCGTCGAGGACGGTAAATCATGTTTACTTATCTTATCACACAGACACAACAGGTGCTGCAATAAAATTTCTTCACTTCTGAAATGTTTGAAATATTCTGAGATTCAATCTTCGAGCGACATCTATCATAGTTTTAGCTAAATAAAAGTCTTAGAGAAATTAAGCCATTTGAAATGTCTGACTAGGTATATATAGACAATGATATGACTAGATGTGTATAGACAATGGTGATAGCAATACCGATCAATCACGAATGGAAATTTTACTCAGAAAATAGTCAATCGCATTGGTGATGCACGACAATTACAACTGGTTTTAATTCCAAAAAATTGGTTTTCCAAAGACGAAATTAAACGTTTTCGGATGTAACCCGCCGTGAAATAATTCGACCGGGGGTCCGAACCTTCGCTGACCGCTCCGGACATTAATACCGGACCGTTTAACAATAAAACACCGCCCCATCGGCGGCCCAAAAAGCTATCTTTTGTATACGAAAAAATTCAATATACATAAATTTGTTGGCGGTAAAATTTAAATCCCCGTTCCGGTTTGCGGGACGTGCCTTTTTAAATATCCGAATTTATTGGACAGCGACTCCGGGGTCGAACCCGGAGGACGGGACATTATCGGCGGCCCCGTTAAGTATTATCCTGATTTAGAGACCCTCGTGGGGGATATGCATTCTTAATATCCTATCGAGATTGACCGATAGATTTTCTGGAGGGATTTTCTATTTTGCGTGAGAGAGTAAGGCTTAACAAAACGGCATATTGCCATAAGACATCATATACCAAGTGCATGGAGCTACAAATTTAAGGATGAATAGAGGTATATCGAAGATTCTAACTAATCAAAACTGCCTCATTCTCACACTCAAACGTGCTCTGGCCGCAAATGAACGAATGAAAGCATCAGATCTTGTAGAACCAATTACAACTCTCTTTTGTTGCTCTCTCACTCTATTTCTTACTCAAACTGGTTTGCAACATAAAATTGTGTGAATTCGTGCGAAGTCTAATGACACAACAGTTTTAGGAAATAAAAAGGGTTCGAGCACTCCTCGTATAGTTGTTGTCAGGAAGATATTCATCTAGCCACCCATGACATTGTAAACGCACATTTTAAAAACAATTAAAAAGTTACCAGAAAAGTTACTAATTAGATTGGAGATTGGTGCGAAGCGAGCTTAACAAGTAAGCTAAAAAAACTTGTAATTTTCAAACATAACTACTTTATTTCTCAAATTTTGATCAAATCCAATTATTATTCAGCGTTTGTAAGGTAGGAAAAGTAAACTGGCTTAATAAACGACTAACTATCACCCAGAACTATTAACACAATTCATCGCATGACCCAGAAAAGTCATCTGCAACCTCCAACGTCTGCAAAATAAGATGCCAGAGTAGAGTTACAAATACAAAAATTGAGACATCAAAACCACATTCAAGCAGTTGTGAGTATTGATGATTGATTATTGCCAGCTAAAACGAGCGTTAAATTAGTATGCATATGCAGAGGGAAGAACTGAACTGGACCATCAACCACGAACAAGATTTCCAAAAGGTCCGAATATACTCACCCAGAAACTACTGTAGTGCCCAGATGCCCTGGGAATAGACCATACATTTAACTATGCTTATGCCTATGCCTTACATAATATTATATAGTCTACCACTTTCCAAGTTTAAAATTGAATGCAGATTGCAGTCAAGTAAAAATTGTTCCAAACAGCAAAAGCATCTGAGAAAAGATTATGTTTCTACCAGACTGAATTTAAGTACTGGTACTGCCATATGATTTGGATTGTGTGATTAGGATCCGTGGTGAGAGTCCCAGATGCCATCCATAATTATGATCACTTTGGATCTTGAGTTAATATTAGTGAAGATTACCCCCCATGATAAAGAAAAGATTATTTTGATAAATTTACTGTTATATCATTTCAGTTGTCATTTGGCTCCATTGTTGGATCAAAATTTACCCTTTCATTTATTTGTAGGTATTTAGAGAAGTATATTTTTGTTTTGTTAAATATATATGATTTTACATTATAAATTAATTATACTAAAAGACGTCTTGCCTAATTGAGCATTTAGTTTCTTAAACTACCTAAATATCAAGAAACTAAAATGTTTGTGTGGTGGTTTATTAATTGTTTGATTTAATATTAGGTTTGTTCCAACATGCTAGAGAACCATTGCAGAACATTTAAAAAATCATTTTGGCCAACTTACCAGCAAACATTTCAAATTGAAATGAGGAACCATCTTGACATGGTTGCAGAACCACTGTGGACAAGCACATTGTTTATTTCAATTTCGATATCATATTAGTGAGTTGTCAAGAATGATAGACCCTTCTGGAATGGTTTCTTGGTCGAATAGAACCAACTTATTTTCAACTAAAGAGAGCAACAGTTCTTTTAAATTAAATAGCATAAGCAGGGGCCATTTCTTAGAAACTCAGTTGAAAAAGTTTCGACTTATAATACTTACGTATAGACATAGAAATTGAAGTAAATTTTTGAAAGTTTTTGAAGTAAAGGCTATTTATTATTTTGAAATTAAGAACCCCTTTGCAAATAACTTACTATACCTGGAATAAAAATGCTATTGAAGTTGGAAGAACTTTTTATTTTATATACAAAGCAAAACAAGTATAATGTGTTTAATGGAAAAACTTATTAAGTTGGCTCTGAATTGTCAGGAGAATGCTGGAGTAATAAAGTACCAGTTACTTTCATTGTTTTATTCTATTCTATGAAAACTTCACAACCAACCTGTCACATATTAAAAAAAAAGTAACTCAGATATTGGTACTTTTCTGACATTAGGACTTTACCTTCCACTATAGGATGTCTACCATAACATGATTTCGGAAGTGTACAGGGCAGGGCCAGGTCATCTTGTTGCTTGTATAATTTTTTTCTCAATATGGGCTCTAGGACATATCTTTGGCTTAAAAGATGCACTTGAGTATTTGTGATACTTTCAAGCTAACTTGTATATTGTTTTGGAATTTGTAGTGAAATAAGTTATGAGAATGACATGACATAAAATAAAAGATTTCTGCTTGGTTTCTGTTAAAATCTCAAGTATAATTAAAAATTATATTTGCAGAAGAAGATAATTACATACACATGCCGTTAGCTTTCTTCTAAGAATAGAAGATCCACATCAAAGGCACATAAGGGCTGTTATGGTAATATATTATACAAGACACTTAAAATCTATGGTGGTTCAAATATTAGAACCCAGGATGTAAACTTCAAGAGGCTCCTTTTGAGGCCCAGTCCTTAGCAATCACGTTAGCAAAAAATGAATATACCTAATATGATATGCAGGAGTATGATAACATATAAACACTTAGTGTTATTTTGACAAATGTTATACTCATGCATCCTTCGGAGAGATTAACACTTACATAGTTAGCACTCTGTATAACTGAGAACATAACGGTCATCCTCAAATTGGATCCCACACAATCACTTAACAGAACATTTAAATTTATAAACAGAAACACACACATGTTTTGTTTAGGTTAGTCCGTCCGTCCTTCCTTTGGCACATTCATGGATAATTGAGATGGTCAAAATATCATTCTTCATTTATCTTGGATAATGCAAAATCATTCAGTAGCATCTTGATGATGTGACTTGAATACTGGACACTGGGCAATTCTTTTTTTCTTTGGTTTTATTATTGTCTGCAAGTGGCATTTTCCAATTCGCAAGTATCAAGCACTTTGCCTACAGTCTTCATAGAAAGTCAAAAAACAAACAATGCATGCAGCTGCAGCTCTGCTACTGGAGTTAAGGAAATTGCGAGGAAAATTGTTAAAAAATAGCTTCATTCTCCAAGGGATCAAATCCGTGGTAGGTCCTAGGTTTAATTTCACTTTCGGCTTTCACTATATGAGGTGTTGAGTAGAAAAAGTAGTACTATAAACATAAAGGACTGTTTGATGATAATAGGCAGTGTAGTTATTTGATAATTACTCACGAAAATTGGAATAAGAAAAAAAGAAATATGAGAAATACATTCACAATATTTACAAAGATGCTTCGAAGGAATCGACGGACGTTACAACCTAATATTATGCTCTCTTTCTAAAAATACGTGCAGAAAACAAGGAGAGAACATAAGCCTCGTGCCATTTCTTAATTTTTGACGGAATGTCTTAGAAACCAACAGAAAATAAGAATTTCCACAGATATCAGTTGAAAAATGTTTGTAAGAAGGGCTGCCACTACAAAACCAATATTCAAAATCAATATTTCCATGGCTGGCTAGATGAATATCTTCCTGAGAACGACTATATCTGCGAAATACCCACAATTTATTGTTGTGGTGGCTTCACAAAGTATACGAGGGTCGCATACTGTCTGGATTGCAAGTTGACGTCGAGTGATGTAGGTTGTAAGTGCAAGGGCAGGCCGATGTAGAAAGAACTCACCTATTTATTGCGTCGCCACTGCATCCGTTGATTCAGGTTAGCAAGAACGTATAGAGACGAAAGATTTAAGAAATTCGTCAACCGTCGAGTGCTCGTTATATTTCTGAACGGTGCTAATAATATGAGGGATGCTGATGACTGGAAAAAATTCCTACATAAACTTTCGCAGTGATACCTCCATCCCAATCATTGCCAAAACTCCCACTTATTCAAATATGGAGGAGATTTATGATTCGGGCGGTCGCGGTTAGCTACCCGACTCGACGTAATTTACGACTTACGGCGTATAAAGCACGAATGTGTTTTGTCCTGTCCCATTGCTCTTTCGATGGGCCCGACCAACAACACAAAAGTCGCAAAGTTCGGTCGTTTCGGAACGACCAGTCCCACTTTTCATATCAGCCTGATCCCGTACGGTTTTATTAGGACCGTGCGCCCTATTTTAATGCTAAACGCGAGGAATTAGTTAGTAATGAACTGGAATTAGAGTTACGTGACTGTGGCGGTTGTTATTTGGAGATTAGTTTAGTACGAAATTTTGATTGCGCTCGTGGCACTACTCAGCTTTCGATTTCGAACAAATAGCATTTCCTAAGGAAACATGTGGTTCTATTTGTGGAAATGAGTGGTGCGGAGGCTAAGGGCGTCAACGAAACGAACGCCCGATGGTCGGAAAAGTTAAAATAAATTGTTAACGAAATTAACAAAGCCCGCACTAAATTTAAAATATATCCGGGAGTTCGTTAATTTACATGGAATTTGTTTTGCATAAATTACTTGAAAATGTCAAAAAGTTTTAAAACTACGTTCTAGCTTACGGGCTTTTCGCTTTTAAAGTGTTTATTTTGTCCGGGCAGGTCGATCGATGATTTTTATCACTCTAATTGAAACAAACGGTTATTTTTTGTCGGCAACCCGTCGTGCGGACATTTATTTTATTTGCTTTTGAACGAGGCGCAAATTGCGCGATCTATAAAACATGCGATTTGTAACATTATACCTGCTGTCGTGCTGCAAATAAGAACCGATTTACTGGGCTTTGTAACACCAAAAAATTAACCTTGATCTTTTTAACATTGTCTTATTTTTACTGAAACCATATTGCATGACGCTATCTATTATTCCGCAATCATCCCTACATTTCCTCCCTGATCCTCCCTTGCATGTCCGTAAAATTTGAAAATCCTCAATTGTGTCAGAAAATTATAGGTTTAGGTGGATGAAGTTTAGTTCATAGGGGCAAGGAAGCATTCTATATCGAACTGTCACATCGTTGATTGGCCAAGTGCTTTGAGAATTCATAGATATTTAATTTTTAGACACCGTGCCTTAAAAAAACTCATGCAGGCCATGGAATTCGCACAAAAGGATGAAATGACTTCATACAAAATAATAAATTGATATTTTTTAGTCGCGTTTCGGACATAATAATTTATATTAAATAAAAAGTCAAGATTTTGCTGGAAATCGAACCCAGATATTCCACTTGTCGTGGCTCAGTGGTCCAAGCGTCCGCCCGGCAAGTGGTCAAGGTCTGGGTTCGATTTCCAGCAGAAGCTTGACTTTTTTTTTAATATAAATTATTATGTCCGAAACGTCTTATATAAGTAATAAAAATACTAATTTTAATTCTTCAGACGTTAAAAAAAAATAAATGGCAAAGACTTTTAATATGATTAGCACTAGGGCTGGACTATTCGAGTGGCAAAGCGTGTCGGTAAATTTTAACGTTTAACAAAATATCAACAATTTTATTAAACAATAAAAGAAAACAAAATAGGTTGATTTATTAACTTTTAACCCGCGGCTACGGTGAAGAAGCTTGGCGAGTGGATATCTCGGCTCATCTCTATTAAAAAAGTGAAATTTAAAGGTTTCAGAAATGTCATTAATGTTGCAACAATCAGTGCAGTGTCATTAATTTTTATATCAACAATTTATTCTTAACTAAACTAGAAAAAAATATGTCTATTCTTATTCTCAACAAAATGCTGTTTTAAAATTTAGAAAAATCTAACTAAACTGCTAACGGAAAAGATCGATACAGCAATTTTTTTTTCCATTTTTGGGGGTCGGAAATTTTACGAAATTTAAAATCTAAAGAGATTTTGAAAGGTCGTTTCTTCTAGAATCACGGCGGGAGACTGTTCTTAAATAAGCTATTCTCTAAAGAATATACAGGGTAAACCCACTGCATTTGGTAGGTAGCGTAATTTCAGAACACTCATTGGCATGACATTTAATGGCGTTAGTTGATATCTCGGAACATGTTCGGCAGTTTTCGGTTTTTTGGCCTACAAAATAAATTACAGGGGTTTTTCAAAAAGTTGACGCTCTTTTGTAAGTCTGTAAGTCACGCTGTGTCGCGAGAATGCCCCAGTCGATTTTAATTAGATAAATTATCTCTAAAAGATAACTGGTTGTAAAATCAGCGACGTAGACTCATAGTTAATAAAATAATTTTACTCCATTTTGTACAAGGATGGCAAAAAATCTAATAAAAAAATTAAAAAATTTTGTTCACTACGATATCATGACGCAAGCCTTAACTTTAGGCCTCTTTTTGTAATTGCATTTAAGAACTATGGTCGATATATCAGGACGGTTTTGGCGGTTTTTTAATTTTTTCCCTACCAAATCAGTTACAGGGCGTTTACAGAAAGTTTGAACTTTCTTGTAAGGTACAATACAAGGTATCCTGAAATTAACTGGGAAATACCTAGACATAAATAGGGCACAATGTTCATACAAACATAACCCGCAAACGCTTCGTCTCTGGGATACAGGGTGCTGATTTTTTTTTTTGTTTTTTCTTTATAGCTCTTAGAGTTTTTTACGTTTAGCGTCTACGTAAGAAATGTCTGTTTTCTACGATCCTATTTTAAATTCCCAAATACTAATGAAAAAGAGTCACTAATGGAAAAATTATGGACATTTCTAGACACTTTTGCAAATTTCTCGAAAACGGTGGGAGATAAGACAAGGATGCAAAAAGAGCCAAGAAAGTTTATACATTGAATAGAGAATTCAGACTTTTACGAAAAAAACGATCAGTGGCGCTACAAAAAAGTTTGTGAGGGTAAAAGGGATACAACCCGAGAAAAAATAAGACCCTGTAGATTTTGGCTAGCGGTTGGTATATTCAACGATGTAGATAATAAATGGTTACCTATGTTCAAAATTTGAGTTAAATATCTCAAAAACTCTAAGAGCTCTAAAGAAAAAATAAACAAAAATTCAACACCCTGTATCTCGCAAAGCTTTTGCGGGTTATATTTGTATGAACATTGTGCCCTATTTTTGCCTAGGGATTTCCCAATTAATTTCAGGAAACCTTGTATTGTAACTTACAAGAAAGTTCAAACTTTCTGAAAACGCCCTGAAACTGATTTAGTAGGTAAAAAACCGCCAAAACCATCCCGAGGTATCGACTACACCTCTTAAATGTCATTACTAAAAGAGCCATAAAGTTAAGGCTGCCGTCATGATATCGTAGTAAACAAAATTTTAATCAGTTTTTTATTAGATTTTTTGCCATCATTGTACGAAATGGAATAAAATTGTTTTATTAACTACGAGTCTACGTCGCTGATTTTACAACCAGTTATTTTTTAGAAATCATTTATCTTATTAAAATCGGCTGCGGCATTCTCGCAATACAGGGTGATTTACAAAAGAGCGTCAACTTTTTGAAAAACTCCAGTAATTTATTTTGTAGGCCAAAAAACCGAAAACTGCCAAGCATGTCCCGAGATACCAACTAACGCCATTAAATTTCATAACAATGAATGTTCTGAAATTACGCTATCTACCAAATGCAGTGGGTTGAAATGCAACCATTTTGCAGTGCTTTTTTCTTTACCCTGTATATCCTTTAGCGAATAACTTATTTAAGATCAATCTCTCTCCGTGATTCTAGAAGAAACGACCTTTCAAAGTCTCTTTAGGTTTTAAATTTCGGTTAAGGCATTTCCGAGATCCCCAAAAATTACAAAAAATCTTGCTGTATCGATCTTTTCCGTTAGCAGTTTAGTTAGAATTTTCAAAATTTTAAAACAGCATTTTGTTGAGAATAAGAATAGACATATTTTTTCTAGTTTATTTAGTTGCTAAAATATTCGAAATCGATAATCCAAATATGTTATAATTGTTTCTTTTTATTATTTGAAGAGATTTTGAAATATAAATTTCACTTTTTTATTCGCAACTTTTATTTTCTACAAGATGGTTTGACCAGATAAGAAAAGTAAGAAGTTCTAAAAATATGATACAAGGATAATATCCATATTAGGAAAAGTTGAATATAGTTACTAGAACTCGAAAAGTTATAGTTAGATATCAGAAAAACTAGAAAAAAAGTAACAATAAGAAAATAAAACTAATTTCTTTAAACTTCTTGAAATTAGTTCAGACAAAATATAGCCATATAACATTCGATTTTGTTCAAATATTATCGAAAAAAAATGGATTTTTTACTAAAAATGCATCCGATTTTAATGTGCTTCGTATTTTTTAGGATTTTCGAAATTCCAAAGATGAGCAACGAACTTCAATAACCTGTATACTCTGATTAAAAGTAAGTAAATTGTTAAAAAGGACATTAACTCAAGCGAAAACGTAAAGTTTCAAATATCATTATATTTATAACAAAATAGATTTTCTAAATAACAATTTTTTATATTTTAAAAAAGATTGAAGTTGGAGATGCTCCAGAAACAGACTAAACATTGAACAACACCGTTTTGTATAAAGCAAAAACAGTGCCCATGAAAATGTGCAATCTATTTTACAATATTGCTTCGAATAAGTTCAGGAAAAAAAAAACAAAAACCATTTTTAAAATGTCATTTCGATCTGCACCCAAATGCAAACCTTTGCCCCTATTATTCGAATTATTTGTACCTCGTAGGGTGACTTTTACAACTATCAGTAAAACTTCAGTTTGAAGATAAAACACCAGTAATGAGGTAGACTGCATTATTACCAACAATGTATTCTAGGTCATTACTGCTGTTTTATCTTCAAACTGAAGTTTTACTGATAGTTGTAAAAGTCACCATTACAGTTTATGAGATGCCACTGATGAGCACAAAAAGGAGTAATACCGAAACAAACATTCTCAAAATATATAAAAATTTTTTTAGAAATAATAACCAAATTGATGAGAGACATGAGTTTCTCAATAATAAAAAATAGAAATTAACACGGAAATCATCCCCAACAGAAACAATAAACTACATAAATGTTATAATCAGCCTCTAGAAAAGGTAAGTGAATTTTCCAATTTCATATTTTTTTATTAAAATAAAGTAATGTGAACAGTTTCAAAAAAATTTACAAATAAATCATTCTTATTTGATCAGATCATTACTGAGTATTTTATTCACTTCATCACGAAGTGATGTTTGCATTTTCTTGAGAATTGTGCTGAAGAGTCACGACATGCCATCAGCAAAGCCGCAAGCCACAAGGGGTGTTAAGAAAACTACACTGATTTGAATAATTTTTCCTAGTAGATTAAAATTCAACCCACTTGATATGGCATGGCCATAGATAATTTTCTTGAATTAGACTAAAACTTTTTGCAAGAAAGGAACACGCTGTGTTTTCTTCCCTGAAAAAGAAGGAAACTTCTTAGCACCACTGTTCAAAACTCAGCAAGAAACTTTGCCAAAAGTTCTGGTGCAGATAACAAGCCCGGATCAATAGAGGTTTTTATCTGATTTAATTTGTACTTATTTTCTGTGGCGGCAGCAAAAGACCTGCTGAGTCTTGGAAAAGTTTCCATGAGGCTCGATATTCGAATTGCCGAGTTAATGATAATGCCAGTTTGGGTTTAGTATTGAAAAATTTGATTTCTTTCCAAAGTTCATCGACGGGTCATGAATCACAGAGGCCTAAATTGACATCCAGTCACTGGTAGCTTAACAGCTAATACGCCGGATCTGGACCAATAAATTTTATTGCGACATAAAATTTTAGTACACAATAAACAAGGCTTACAGATTATCCTATAAATGTGCGTGTAAATTTTCGATGGGCGCATCATAAAGATCTCTTTAGTGTTTATTTACTGACTGATTCCGCAAATTTGTTTTATATGCCGCTGACAGAATTGAGACTGGGATAAAAAGAATCACTAAAGTACTCTAGTTCAGGCTAGAGCAAGAATTGCCCCACTGCAACATTGAGACAAGTAACAGGTTTTATAGCAAATGTCAGCCATTTGAGGACACAAATAAACTAGTATCAGTTATTGAGCTTTTATACTAGGAGAAAGTAAATACTTTGCATGACAGTAGAAACACAACATTTGTTCATGGACTGAATGTTCATAATGAATATAACGTCGTTTCTATCGGTTGACAAAGGAAAAGATGTTTACAAATGCCGGAGGCAGCAATGTCTCTTTGTCGTCCTGTTTAGTTTCCACTGCAAACTCATTCGTAGCGTATTCCTTCCTTCCTTTAAAAGGGCCAGTTTGTTGCATTGAGAGCACGCTCTTGGTCTCCCTTTCCCCCCGTCCTCGTCGCAATTTAACCGTCTCCAGCCGCAGTAGTTACAAGCAGAACTGCGAAAGCATTTATCAAGATTACGTAACTTTAGCTCGTTGACGCGATTTATCAAAGGTGGGCATGTCGTCGCACCTACGTGCCAGCTGAAGGAACAAAAATGACACCTCGCTTCGTCATCCAATATAAGCAGCCATCCGTCGAATTAACATCTTCGAGGCACAACTTCCTTCTTTATTACCGCCCGAGCGAGAACAGGGCGGGGTGACGTGATTATGAATTATCTTTATAGGTCTCTCCTTTCAGGGGCGGATTTCTGAATATCTTAAGCAAGCTGGGACAAAACAAGTCCACCCTGTAATACAATATGCACGAAAGACAAATTAAAAATGCTTTACCTATTTTTCCAATAGTTGGACCAAACATGAACTTTTTATCTTGAAGAATCAACGTGGTGTAACAAGATCTCCAAAACAGTTGCACTCGAAAAATCCCACTTAGAAGTAGGTAAGAGATTACAAAGTTTCAATAACAAATGAAAAGGATGTGTACATGGCGCCATCTATACGACGACTGGTGCTTCCACAAAGGGCATGCAAATATGTGTGCAATGAACCAAACATATCCTCTGTTAAATTTGCAACTTCGTACAGATACATGGCCGAGACTTTGAACCTGTATTGTCTGGCAGGAACAGTAAGCAGAGTACCAAAGTGCCCTTTGTGGAAGCACCAGCCGTCGTATAGATGGCGCCACGTACACTTGCACGCAGGCAGACAATATAGGTTCGAAATATCTGCCACCTCTCTGTGCGACGTGGCAAATAAAGCCGATACTTTTGGTTCAATGTACAGAAGAGCTGTAGTTTGCGCATCTTGCCAGAATTTTGGCTCTAAAGGGCGTGTCACTACAAACTATTCCAGAAGTGCTTCAAGCTTTCCATGTAATGTAGGTGAAACGTTCTTGCTGCATTTACTGTTAACTAGACCACTTTTTCGTTAAAAATCTTCAACTTTTTTTCAATAAATTTAACCACAATATGGTTTTTATTTTATTTAACCACATAGGTACATGTGGAGAAGATGGAGTTCTAGAGTTTCGCAAGCTTTTTGCTAAAGGTTAATTGAGATTTTAATCAGTTACGTAATTACCTAACTGTCATCTAGGCTGAAAACATGCAAAAACAGGAACCAACCGCCCCAATTATGAATCCACACAAACTGAATTCTGACGGCTCAAAATAGGAAGAAATGGAAACAGTTACCGGACGTCTACGTCCAGCAGCGTACGAGTGTGGACTGGTTAATGGAGATGATGAACCTGAACTAACCGCCGTGATTTATACAGAGTGTCCCCAAATTATTGGTCAACGGATAATAGAGCGTACAGAACTCAACATTTTTATTAATAAACTGTTTACTTCGCGTTTGTAATTTTTTTTAACAATAGTAACTCATACATATTCAGCTTTTTAAATTGCAAATTTACCCCAAAATCTCTTATTATACAGGTGTCTGTATAAGTTGTCATAATAAAGCGTATGACGGTCAATTTGGCGGAACATCCATCTGCATACTAAACTGCTAACGGAAAAGATCGATACAGCAAAATTTTTTGTCATTTTTGGGGAAATGCCTTAGCCGAAATTTGAAACCTAAAAAAATTTTTAAAGCTTGTTTCTTCTAGAATCACGGCGAGAGATTGACCTTAAATAAGATATTCTCTGAAGGATATACAGGGTAACGAAAAAAACACTGCAAAATGGTTGCATTTCAACCCACTGCATTTGATAGGTAGCGTAATTTAAGAACAAACATTGTTAAGACATTTAATGGCTTTAGTTGTAATCTCGGAACAAGCTCGGCAGTTTTCGTTTTTTTGGCCTACAAAATAAATTACTGGGGTTTTTCAAAAAGTTGACGCTCCTTTGTAAGTCACCCTGTATCGCGAGAATGCTGAAACCGCAATTTAATAAGAGAAATGATCTCTAAAAAACAACTGGTTGTAAAATCAGCGACATAGACTCATAGTTAATAAAACAATTTCATTTTGTACAGGATGGCAAAAAAACTAATACAACACTGATAAAAAAAATTTTGTTTACTACGGTGTCATGACGGAAGCCTTAACTTCAAGACTCTTTTTGTAATG
Organism: Taphrorychus bicolor; assembly: GCA_951812265.1. NCBI lineage: Eukaryota > Metazoa > Arthropoda > Insecta > Coleoptera > Curculionidae > Taphrorychus > Taphrorychus bicolor. The sequence goes on along the minus strand of OX638300.1, from coordinate 45,313,997 downwards.
ACATTTAAGAGCTATGGTCGATATCTCGAGACGGTTTTGGAGGTTTTTTGGTTTTTTGCCTACTAAATTAGTTCAGGTTAGTTGTCAACCCGTAAACGCTTCGTCTCCGAGATACACAGTATTGAATTTTTTTTAATTTTTTTTTAACTTTGAGATATTTAACTAACATCTTGAATATAGATAACCATTTATTATCTACATTGTTGGATATACCAACCGCTAGCCAAAATCGACAGGGTCTTATTTATTCTCGGGTCGTATCCCTTTCACCCTCACAAACCTTTTTGTAGCACGCTATTGATCGTTTTTGATTTGATCGTTTTTGATTTTTGATCTTCAAAAGTCTGAATTATCTATTCAATTTAGAAACTGTCTTGCCTCTTGCATCCTTGTCTAACCTCCCACTGTTTTCGAGAAATTTGCAAAAGGTCTAGAAAAGCACATAATTCTTCCGTAAATGGCGCTTTTTCATCAGTATCTGCAATATCTTTCATCACTTTTGCAAATTTCTCGAAAACGGTAAAACATAAGACAACGATACAAGAAGCAAGAAAGATTCTAAATTAAATAGAGAATTCAGATTTTTAAGATGAAACGATCAGTGGCATGCTACAAAAAAGTTTGTGAGGATAAAAGCGACACAGCCCAAGAAAAAATAAGACCCTGTAGATATTTCTTATTCAGCCAACTGTATTTTGTAACTAGCGTCATTTCAGAACATTCGTCATTATGATTTTTAATGGCGTTAGTGGGTATTTTGTCTTACAAAATAAATTATCAAAGATCATGATGAAGAAAATAAATCAAAAAGATGGGAGGCTTATGTAAGTCACCCTGTATCGCGGGAATGTCGCAGCCGATGTTAATAAGATAAGTTACCTCTAAAAGATAACTGGTTGTGAAATCAGCGACGTAGACTCATTGTTAACAAAACATTTCTATTCCATTTTGTACAAGGATGGCAAAAAATCTAATGACAAATTATTTAACCTGATTTTGGCTATTTTTAACCTAAATTTATCCAAATTCCAAATTTATTTAGATTCCATCTCCATATTATTTAGATTCCAAAGAAATCTAAATTTGCAAAAAAATTTTAACCTGATTTTGGCCGCAATTTCAACCTGATTTTCTCCAAATTTGCGTTTTTACATTGTTAGAGTTTTAACCGATTTTAGCTTTAATATCAATCTAAATTTTTCAAAATTCGAATTTATTTATTTTTAAATTGTTCAAAAAAATTTTAATTTGATACTGCCATAATTTTCCCAAAAAAATCCGAAATTTGCATTTTTTAACTGTTAAAAAAAATTTAACCCGATTTTGGATTTAGTTTCAAGCTGATTTTTTTTCAAAAATTCTCAACAAGGTTTCCGAGGAAAACATAAAAACCGTAGAAAATGTACGTCTTAAATCTTTAAAATTTGAAATTATTACGATTCCAATCAGAAATTATCAAATTTCATTTAAAATGTCTATAAGCTGCAATAATAGTAATGTAACTGGTGACTCTCGAAATTGTCAATAATTTAAAATTTTGAATTAAAATTTTCGAAAAACTCAGCAGAACCATTTTATTCGGGATAGAACGAGCAATTTAAACATAGCTTTTGTTTTGCAAAAAAAAATTGGTGGTCTACACCTTATTTCTTTAAAAATATGCATTGACATGCTTTAACGCGCGCCACTGGTAGACACAAAAATTTTGTTATTATTGCAAAACATACACATTCTATAGCGGTCAAGGACTGCCAAATTTTATTGAGATATCTTTGGCGGTTTTGGAGAAACCAACAAACTTTCATTTTTTAAATAAAACTTTAACACCCTGTATCTTTCAAACGAAAAATTGTAGACATCACGTTTTCATGACAGACTCCCCTTAAAAATGACCAGAGAATTTGTAAGTTACATTTTCAACCATCTGTCATTATCAACATCAAACATTACTCATTCTGTATTGAAACATTTCCCATTTGATTTCCTGCCATTCCTGAACCAAGGTACCAACTAACGCCATTAAATGTCATAATAACGAATGTTCTGAAATTACGCTAGTTACAAAATACAGTTGGTGGAATAACAAATACATCTACAAGGTCTTATTTTTTCTCGCGTTGTGTCCCTTTTACCCTCACAACCTTTTTGTAGCATGCCATTGATTGTTTCTTCTGAAAAATCTGAATTCTCTATATAATTTAGAAACTTTCTTGCCTCTTGCATCGTTGTCTTATGTCTCACCGTTTTTGAGAAATTTGCAAAAGTGTCTAGGGATGCACATAATTTTTCCATAAGAAATGTCTGTTTCCTGCATTCCTATTTAAATTCCCAGATACTGATGAAAAACGGTCACCTATGGAAAAATTATGTGGATTTCGAGACACTTTTGCAAATTTCTCGAAAACGTTGGGAGATAAGTCAAGGATGCAAGAGGCAAGGAAGTTTCTAAATTGAAGAGAATTCATACGTTTAAGGAAAAAAACGATCAGTGGCGTGCTACAAAAAAGTTTGTGAGGGTAAAAGGGATACAACCCGAGAAAAAATAAGACCCTGCCGATTTTGTCTAGCGGTTGGTATATTCAACGATGGAGATAATAAATGGTTACGTATATTCGAAATTTGAGTTAAATATCACAAAAACTCTAAGTGCTAAAAAGAAAAAAACGAAGCGTTTGCGGGTTATGTTTGTATAAACATTGTGCCCTATTTTTGCCTATAGACTTCCCAGTGAATTTCAGGATACCTTGTATTGTAACTTACAAGAAAATTCAAACTTTCTGTAAACGCCTTGAAACTGATTTAGTAGGCAAAAAACCAAAAAACCGCCAAAAAAGTCCCGAGATATCGACCATGGCTCTTAAATATCATTACAAAAAGAGTCTTAAAGTTAAGGCTCCCGTCATGACATCGTAGTAAACAAAATTTTAATCAGTTTTCTGGTTCATCTACTACTCCTCATCAGTACACCATTGGCTGGTTGACAAATTGGAGGCCAATTTGTTCATATATAATCGATGTTTTTTCTTTGCCAAGGCACAAGTTCATAATTTTTAATGGTTTAGTGCCGAGTTCATTTTTTTTCTCTAATAGTTTCGAGGCCAGTCCAACCCTGCGCCGCGAGCCTCAATAATAAACCCTCCATTGAGATTGCACAGAAGGCATTAATTTCGAATTTTCTATCGGCGATGCGGCACAAATCGTTTCCAGAAAGCCCGCGGGACATTACACCTTAAATTATCGACCAGTCAAAACTCATTTTGAGGTTAGATTTAAGAGCGCCCTGCCACGGAACGAGGCAGAAATTTTATTTAGGACGCCCTTTCTTACCTAATAAGGGCGCCGTTCCGGACCAGCTTTTATTGGGGCATATTTTTGATGACGGTCATTTTACGATAGCGCAGGAACTTTGTTGCTTGATTGTTAGTTGTCATCGTCTTCGGGGCAAAGAATGGAGTGTCTTGTGTTTTTATATTGCAATATATTATCCGCAATATAATATACATATATATACAGGGTGATTCACGTTACTTGACACGGAAGATTATGGCTAAACTTTTAGATTTTAAAAAAGTTTTGTATATGGAATGGACGGGGGTCAATTGGAAGTACATTTTAAAATTATTGTCAGTGTATATAGGTGGTCCCAAAAGTATAAAATTGATTAAAGTTGTATTTTTTTAAATAAGACACCTAGTATTTTCGGTACCTACGGACAAAAGTAAAGGTAGTTTTATTAAGGTTTATGGCATCTAAACCGTACCGTTCTTCAGATATTCGTGATTTTGTGAACATGCAGCATCAAATTAAATGTTTAAAATCTCAGCACTTGGTTTCTTTTCAACCACCAAAATTGGCTGGTGGGCTAATAGTACATTGGATTTTTTGCGGTGTGTATTAAATATTAACTACTGTGCACCGAATGTCAATAAATGAACACCAAATTATTGCAAACTTCAAACAGTAATAACTCGTTTAATTTAAATTAAACACCCTGTATTTTATAGTATCATTAGATGCAGAATTTAGTTTCCTATCAGTAGTGAATTTATGGGGCACTCCTCCTCATTTTGGCACCCTATGGGGGAGCAAACTCCTCCGAATTTTAATGCACATGCGTAGCACCCTATGGGGCAGCAACCTCCTCCTCCTCCTCCTCCTCCTCCTCCTCCTCTAGGTTACTGTTTCACACTTATCCCACCACCACCAACAAAACCACCACAACTACAACAAAACCACCACCGCAACATAACCACCACCACCGCAACATAACCAACATCATCTAACTAAGTACCGCATCGCATTCGCTGAATTTGCAAAGCCGGACTGGGTCGACTTATTTAATTTTACGCCAGCGAGACGGCATTCGACTTCCTTTCGCCCAGTTCGTAAATCTCGGCAGTGAAATACTTTTGGACCGGCTTATTTCGCTTTAAGCTCGCGAGACCGCTTTGCATTCGGCTTCCATTTATTAGGTTTTGATTGCAGTTTAAAAAGTTTCAGGTCAGAAAAAGACACCAAAAAAAAAAATTTAGAATGTGGAGTTTGTTTAAAATAAGAATTTTTCTCATTTGAAAAAATCTTGATAAAGCTAATAATAAATAGCCTCTTTAAGTGGATAGTTAAGTAAGGACAGTTTTTACATATCTTAAATTTTTTATGGTGTTGTGTGCACCGAATACTTTTAAGGAGGGTAAAAAAATAGGACGTTAGAAACAGAAAGAATGGAGAACCTTCTAAGAAATTTCAAAAGAAAATTAAAAAAAAAAAAAATTTATCTGTCTTTTTAGTTTAGAAATTATGATGGTTTGAGCCATCATAATAATCTAAAATAGGACCTTTTTATTATTGTGAAAATTCCTAAAGTAAAAGGTTGTTTAGATATGAAATATTTGATAATAAGAGATTTTTTCCTCTTCATAAAGTTAATAAAGGAAATATGACCACTTAGAAAACTTTTAAAAATCATTTTCAAATCCGACTTTTTTATTATTGTGAAAAAATTGTAATGTGAAAGGTTGTTAGATATGAACACTTCAATTTAGAACTTGGGCGTTTTTTCAGAAACAAAAAAAATTCAAAATCTTTGGAAATAAGGTTGATAAAAAAATTGAAACAAAAAGTTAAACTTATTACTTTTAATATGCTTTCAAAATTTGTTAAGTTTATTGTCCTATAAATTTGTTTCGAAATTGAAATTTTTGGACTTTCGACCTATGAATTTTGCAAAAAAAAAAACTGAAAATTTTAGAATAGAGTGTGTTAATTTAAAATACGAGTTTTTCACATTTTAAAAAATCCTTGATAAAGTTAATAATAAACAGCCTCTTTAAGTTGATAAATAAAGACATGGCTTACATTTTTTATGGCGTTGTGTACATGAATACTTTTAATAAGGGTAAAAAAAATAGGAGCTTAGAGACAAAAAGAGAGCAGTTTCCAAATTATGATGGTCCAGACTAAAATAAACTTTTTTATTGTTGTGAAAAAAAAAGTCCAAAGTAAAAGGTTGTTTAGATATGAACACTTTAATTTAGAACTTGGGTGTTTTCCAGAAACAAAAAATTGAAAATTTTCGGAAATAAGGGTGATAAAAAAATTGAAAGAAAAGCCAAACTTAATATTTTTATTAGGCTTTCAGAATTTGTTAAGTTTATTGCCCTATAAATATTTTTCGAAGTTTCACTCTTTGGACTTTTCAACCTCTGAATTTTACAAAAAAATATTGAATTTTATTTTAATTGTTGAAAATAAGAGTTTTTTTTCCCCTTGGTAAAGTTAATTTAGTAAACAAAGAAATTATGACCACTTAGTAATGATTACACAGGAAAGTTAATTTCTTCAAGTTATAAATTGAATTGTAACACGTACTATCAAAAACAACAGAAACTTTACCAGCCCTAAAGCCTTAAAAAAGGAAACCTCTTATATTCGAGCCCATCAAAAAACTCATCATAAATTAATTCTATATATCATCTTGACCGCCTTCAGGCGTCCGGTGCTGCACAAACAGGGGAAAGTCACAAGAAACTAAAATACTATGGCACTCAAACTGGTGCAGAAAAATGGAATATTGGGCTGGAGCCTTAGTAAAAATAATATGTCGTTTATCGCGAAAGGTTTCGAAAAAATAAGATCAATCTTTAACCTCGTGGCTTTTGACCACGTATTGTAACAATTTACTAATGAGAAATAAACATCATGTTTAATACAAATTTTGCGAAGTCACACCCTATAGGTACACTGATTTCAGGCTTCAGTGTACTGCTCTCTCTGCAGAGGACAAGAATCGCACATTGAATTTCCTGACGGCGCGGCGAATGACCATGTGGGACGACTTCAAGGTTTCGACATTTTCAAAAAGTAAACGGAACACTTTTGGGTCGTCTTATTTCATTTTATTGTAGCTAGACGGCTTTCATGTCCATTTAGGTACAAGTTTTGGTCAATAAAGAGCACATTTTTTTTTTGTCTCTATGCAATGCATTCTTAAAAATAACATAAAACTAATTTGTCTATGGTCTACTATAAGTCATTTTAGAAGTACATCAATTTATTACAGCCAATAGCAGCCAACATACATATTAATATACATTATGGGCGCCATTGGCTTGTGCCGGTTTGAGATACAAAACTTAATAATTAAAATAACTTGAACTCTATTCGAACCAACCTCGGTTTTTGAAAGTGGTCAGACAGAAATAACTCGTTTTTGATGGTATATTCCCATACAATGTTTTATATGTGCCACTAGTGCTGCCAACTCATGGGAAATCCTGAGATAACTAGACAAAAACAAAAATTGAATGCGGTTTATTCTTTAACATCAAGGATATGAAAGGCTGGATTTATGCTACATTTTAAACCGGCATATCAATAAATGACAGAGCATGTTTTGTTTTCCCATACTTTTCTTCATGCCTTACCTGTAATGGGAATTTTTTGTACAAGCTTGTCAACACTGCGTAACCATTGCGTTGTGAATTCATGCTTGTTGTTCTCACTGCGTTTGATGCAGATAACTGGCGCACGTCGTGGCGTCATCTCAGCTGACCTGGGTTCCATTCATTAATCGTTTCTTCTGAAGGTCCCCCTGAAGGTGCTTTTATACAGGCAACTTTTAAAGCAATTAATTGCTCAACACGAATCGTTCGGCATCGTCGGGCGACAGTCGAGCAATGTCTATCAATATACGGCAATTATTTCGACAATATTGCTCCATGTTGGTCCATATTGATCCATATTGAGATATATTTCTTATGTGATTATCATGTGTTACTGTATGATCGTCGAGTAGAAAATACCGAGCAATTCGTAGTTCTATTGTTTTCGCACATAATTGTTTATCTCTTTTTATAAATTATAGCCCCATTTTCGGTCTGTTGGGGTAAATTTGTTGTCGGTGTTTCGTTTCTGGGTAGAGTTTAGTGATTTGTTTTGTAACCATGGGGCTCACTTTATTGACAAGAAATTCAAAATCGCTTCGGGACATTCTGGTAAAATTTTTAAACAAAGCATGATCTAATTCTCTGCACAGCGGTAAACTGTAATCTCGCTTGCCGAGGTATGGTCTCATCCAAATTCATTTAATTTTCTTTTTTTTTTATTTTCAAGAAATGAAGTAAAATAAACGCACTTTCACCGTCCATTTTGTGCAAGTTTTTCAATACAGTTCTCGTGTAAGTACAAGTTGGTGAATTGCCTAATTGTCGCGGCAATACCTGTCAATGTAGCGCAAGTTATTTAGGCAATTCTATATTAAGTTCTAGCGGCTAAGGCAGTTCTATATTAACATATTTTAAATTTCCGACAAAACAACTGACTTAAAAACCTTTCCTGCATTTCAGAAAGGGTCCTTGGAAACATAATACATAATGGCTTTATTGGGACAATTGCTCTAATGCAACAGGAGTCAACTTTATATCTCGAGACGTAGGTATTATAATATTTGAATTATGTTTTAATACAATATTCAATATTTAGATTAGTAGATTTAAAGATAAATAATTTCAATGTCTTATAACCATTTTTGAAGTAATTTGGCTATTTTGAATAATTTTAAAAAATCTGGAGCCGGACAAGCTTCCGCTTCGGGAAATGTTTCATTTAAAAGGCATCAATTGCAAAGATAATTTGTTACGTCATTTAACAGACAAAAACAAGGCATCAGCTCAGTCCACAAAAGTATATACATAAGACATGTAAGAATCTACTTGAACAATGCATATGATGATTACAAAATTTTAAACAAATATTCTAAGGCCATAGGTCTTTGTGTAGTTAAAATATAACACTTTAATTAAAATGTGTAAAAATGATCTAAGTAAATTTTGAAAACTTTAAATCTGAATTGGGAAATGTTATAGAAGAGATAAAGAAATAAACGTAAGCTATAAGAAAGAACAATTTTATTAGACATACTTGAACGTGTATTACATAATGGGAATGTTCGGGGCCATCAATGACATCATGAAAAAAGTCCTTCACCATAAATTCAAGATATTACTTATACGTAGCTCCTGAACACAGTATAAGGAATAATAAATTATATCAGTATCGTCAGTTCGTGTCGGCACTTTTGATATTTCCAAAACTAAAGCGTGCCGCGCCCGGCAATTTTCTCGAATATTTACAAGGAGACAAACACTTGCGATGCACTGCCAAAGCATTGCTAAAACCGGCCAAAACCGGTTTGGTGGTGCTCCGGCCTACGGCGGACGGGGCAAGGGGAGGAGAGTTTCAATTTTTCGACCGACTGACGTTACTGATATAATGTATTATTCCTTATACTGTGCCCTGAACATTGTTGATCCTAATTTTGTGCACAGTGTATGTGCGAAAGGATCACTTTGCTTATTAGGAAAATGACTATTTTGACATACTATGCAACGTAAATACTATGATACTATTGTAATCACAGCAATGATAATTGCAGTATAAAGATATCAAAAATGAAAAAAAACTAAGTTTAGTTATTGTATCATTTAAAAACATATACTCTGTTCAGCGAGAGTTCAATATGACGTCACATTACTCACCTCATTTCATTAAAAAAAGATCGTAAAAAAAAACAGGCGTATTTTTAGTTTTTATTAATAATAAAACCACCAGCTAAAGTCAGTTTGACGCTTAATTTCAAAATGTCGTCAAAATTTAGAAATCCGAGTCTAGCTTTTGAAGAACTAAAGACAGAAACGAAAGAACCGCTTTTAAGGAATCATGTAGAAGAAGCCACTGTGTGAAGAAAAACCGGAGAAAATTTCCAAGATAGTGGAGAAACAAGGAGTTAGAATTTAGAATCGACGAAGCGGCGGAAGAAATTCGATCAACATACGTCCCGAAGGAACTATCAATTGTGGAAAAGAAGCCCCTGTTCCTGAACAAGCACCTACTGGTCCACACAAATATCTTCCCTTGGTATCACCTAAAGGCTAGATCCGCTTCTGTGGAAATGAATAAAACTTTAAACAAAATTAGCGAGGTGTTCGACTGAATCAACTAAAGAAAAAATATGGAAGAACGATGCAAGCATGTACACAGATAAAAGCAAAACCGCGGTTAAGTGTCTTAAAAAAATTGCCCACACTTAGTTAGATTATGTACTTAATTTAAGTTATTTATGTTGCATGTCTTATTATCAAATATATCATTAATTAAATTCTAAGAAAAATTTCAAGAATTGAATATACAATAAATGCCTAGCAGTTTTTTTTTTATCAAAGGAATGAATTCATGTGGACACGTGTTGAACTATTCCGCAGAAAAGGATGCATTCGAACGAACAAAGGAAAAATATGTTTGGCGACCCGACGACAAGTGTTTCTGCTTATTAGTTTTACAACGCAAGTTGTGAGCACTACTAGGTATAGTAAGTACACAAAAATACTCAAAATATCTTGGGCCGATTTTGTCCTTATCTTATGATCTACATCCATGGCCGGGCGGCCGGGTGAATCATAGCAAGTGTCTATGGTAAAGCTGCTGCGGATATTCCTTCTGAAAAAATAACCGAAATGGGAAAATTTTGGAATAATTGCACAAAAGGCTAAGCTGATACCTGCACGTGTCCACAAACATAACTTGACATTTTGTTCAACTGACATTTTATCAGATACAGATGTATTTATGACATAATATTTAACCCTCGCTGAACAGAGTTATAAGTCAATGTTTCTAAGCCAACATCTTATTTTGTTGAGATTGGAGAGAGGCATTTTGCCGTAAGGAGAGGCGCATTTTGCCGTAACAGAAAACATTAAGACAATTTTAACAAGCCATTTCCTGTTATTTTAAAGGGTTATGGGTATGCAAATTTAACCAAGTCTGGCTATTTCCATCGGACTTTCTTTGATATGAAAACGTTCGTGTTGGTATGACCGTGAAGACTAGTGGGGAGGTGGGATTTTTACTTATGGTGTTACTTACTGTACCTGTGCTAGGTTTTTAAAAGACAAATTTGGGGATAAAACACTCAAGGCGGTTCACTATTAAGGTCCAAGTAACTCACTTTATACCGTCGATACTAATCTCATTAACCCCTGAATAAGTACCTATGCAACTATAAAGTTGATATTAATGTGAACGAGTTGTAGCGGATGAATAGCGGAAAATAAACATAGTATTTGGAAAGTTGACTCTTTAATACGATATTGTGTGCATATCGGAATAATATAACGCAGTTTTTAGAACACACAATCTCCTAACAATTACTCTTCTGCCTCACAGAAACTCGTAACTCTCCCTCTACTAATTTCTAGGATTAAGTCTTCAATCTTTTTCCGTTCCTATGAACTCAACATTGCGCCAGGAAAATGATAGGTACTCTAGTACCTGTGGCTATCGGATAATATCTGCATGACATCTGCACAAGCGACAGTAAAGTTCGTTTTCCAAACAGCATTGCATGTCCTTAGACGTTGTTCCACAAATCTTATACCTGCCCTTCTACGTATCTATCCAAAGTAGACAGCGCTTTTTAACACATTTTTATTAGAAGTTCTGAAAAAAAATGTTTTTTTAGAACTTTATTGCTTTGTCGAAAAGATTTGCTTAACTATTTACTTTGCATTTTGGCACTAAAGAAAAAATGTGTGGCTCAGTAGCATAAATTTGTTGTGTCAGGCCATAGCGGTATATATTTACGGTCCAGAGTAGTAACCTGAAACTCCAGTCGGCCCCTTTTAGGGCTTAGACAGGATTTTAGGAAAATAAGGAAGGGTGAGATGAAAAGGAATAAAGTTCAAGGTGGTGAACACTTACTATGGAAATTGTGAAGAAAACCCTCAATACTAATTGGACTGTTTTACCAACTTGGACACCTAATTTTTTTTAAATTTATATTGAAATAAAATAATGTTTTTGAACTATTATTTTCTTTTGACACTCGCTCTAAAGAAACCCATAACATTTTAAAAAAAGTGAATGAACCGCATGTTATAGAATATGGTTTTGAAAATGTCAAAAAATGTGGATCTGCAAACAAGTACTGTAAAACTCTGATGATGTTAATCGATTCCCTTAGGCCATAGCGGACCCATGAGCACAATTAAAACTCAAGAATGGCTGTATGCCAAAGACAATGAATTTTTAAAGATGCGCTGCGATTCCTATTTACTACACTTACTGGTCCTCTAGGAAAGTATGAAGTGCTAGGGATTGCTGGTGGATCTTAATGTATTAAATAAAGAAATTCTCGAGGGGCGTCTAAACTGGTTATATCAAGCATTGCATTGTTAGCCGAAAAACAGACACACAAATCACATTTATTGTGAAAAGAAATAAACGAATCGTTAAGATGGAGCTCGAACAAACAGGATACAGCAGAAAAAGACATATCACTCAGCGGCTGATAGGAAGGGTTGTAAAAACCTCTTATGGAAAATCTCAAAGTTAATTCTTAAAGTGTCACGTATCACATGAAGACGTATGTGAGTTATAATATAGTCAGTTACAAAAGGAAAAAGGGGTTTTTTAGTTCTTCCAGGAAGTTCGTCCAAGAAAAAGAGAGCTATAAAACAAATGGGTCTTTCCTACTTTTACCATCAACAGACATCATGTGTTTGTGCATCATTTAATGTTTTTTCCACTACTAGCTTTAATACGGACCGTTAAAGGCCAGCAGAATGACTGTAAAATGGGTTTTCTCGTTTTGCTTATAAAACAATTGAACATAAGCGGTCTATAATGACAACGTTATTGCCGATTATTTCCCTGGTAAATAAAGCTGTCAGTTGTCAGGCGCATTAGCTCTGTTTTTTGTGTCAGCAATTTTGTGTTGCAGATTTATCGAGTCTAGTAGTGGGAAAATCGTATATACAACCGAGGTCTTAGATCCCTCAGCGCTACACGCTTCGGGATTTAAACTTGACCTTCGGGTCATAATAATGTACTTCACAACCTTGGTTTATAATATACTATTATTTGTTTGAACAAATGTTTAGGTAGTAATACACTGAAATCTATAATAGTTGTTTATGTAGTAATAGCAAGAAGTACAGCTTTATTTATTCGGAAGGAAAGTTTCACTCGAGAGCAAAAAAGTAAATTCTTCTCATAATATGTACATTTTATCTGCAAATGCTACCAAATAATACATTTTTCCACTACTAGCTTTAATACGGACCGTTAAAGGCCAGCATAATGACCGTGAAGTAGGTTTTCTCGTTTTGCTTATAAATCAATTGAACATAAGCTGTCTATAATGACAACATTCTGGTCGATTATCTCCCTAGGGAGATAAAGCTGTCAGTTGTCAGACGCATTAGGCGCCGCGATATCGTCATACGGCGATTGTGTTTATCGGTTGCCACGGTAACGAAGCCTCCATATGGATTGAAGACGCGCCTGTTCTTAGGAATAAAATGTGCGGAGCGCTATCTTACTAATTTAAGCAATTTTCTGTTGTAGATTTATTGAATCTAGTAGTGGAAAGAATCGTATATACACCGCGGTTGTGAACTACTTATGACCCTCACGTCTTAGATCCCTCAGAGCTATACGCGCTTAAATTTGACGTTCGGGTCATAATAATGTAGGTACTTCACAACCTTAGTACATAATATACTATTAATATTTGTTTGACGGTGGTATTTGCTATTGACAGCGAGCTATCTAATCCTTTATGTAATTCGATTCGTTCAGCTCGATATTAAGACGCTGACAGACACACCTTAAAAACGGTCTAGTTATTTTAGCTCTGTTTCGATGGTATAGGTAAAATTAGATGTTACATAGTGCCGGTTTATGGAAATGTTAAGTAATATTCAATCAAAATCAACATGAGTTTCAACTCATATCTCATTCATTTTTTATTGCCATCAAGTCATCTTTGAAATCTTCAATTTTTTTATACCCATTTCTTTTCAGCACATGTTGAGAAGATAGGATAAAAATGTCAAAGTCAAATTATCAAAGGTAATGCCACACCCTTTCTTCAGGATGAAATCCTGAATATAGGAAAAAGCTCTATAAAAAAATAAACAAAGAGTGAAAGCAAAACAAGTTTAGTAAATGGGTGTGAGTTGTTTAGTGGCCTGCCAAATGAAGTGTGCCCCAGTTCAGATAATTCGCAGAGTGGGGTAGGTTAGCTCCACTGGCTTTGATAGTAAAGTCGGAAACCTCCAAAGGTGTAATCTGGAACTCAACACCAAGCCAAAATATAAACTAACAGATACACAAGATAGGACAAAAAAATTCAACCTGGTAGTTTACTAGTTGCTCTATTATAGTGGTGTTAGTGCTTAAGACTACAGTCTACATACAGTCGTAAATGAGTGTTCCTAGAGGTCACAGCTGAAAGCAGTAACTGTGTGTAGCCTGCAGTGGCCGTTAGCAATGGATGACTTGAAGAAAAACTTGAAAGGAAAAAATCCTAGGAAAAAAATCTGATCAAATTTATAACAATTAAAACAGGTTATTTGCTTTCCTAGTAATGTGTAATAGTTACTGAAAGATATTAATACATTTAGAAAAATGAAATAAATCAATGAATAAAAAAATTACAAGTAAAGTTACACTTCAATAATAACAAATCAAATTAAATATGATCTAGCAATTTTGACTAGCAAACCTCAAACTATATTTAATAAAAAAAAAAAGAAAGCAGATTTATTATAAAAACTAAAAAAAGAATAAAGGTATAATTACCTCGCTGAGGGTTTTTCTATAGGAAAAAATCCTGGATATCGCAGCTCAGGAACAAAGAAGGTAGTAAAGCCGGTACCGAAATAGCCAAAGGACTTCAAAACTTGAGCTAAAACACGTGCCAAAACCATTTAGCAAATGGCGGCGTCAAAGGGCAAACGTGAAACTTACCAGTGGGAGTTAATCACTGGCCGTTGAAATCCTGCCGACGCAGATAAACTGTTCCCTTGAAGGTAAGGTACGGGGTGTTCATTATAAAACTTCATCTAGTTGGCTGTGAAATGTCAAAAGAAAAGGATGGGGAAATAAAAGTCCATTTACTGTGATTATGTCAACCTTTTCTGTCAAAATTTCATAGCCTGCTAGATGAAGTTTTCTAATGAACACCCCGTACAAGAAGCAATAAGAAAACTAGAGAACAGTTAATTAATGGACGGATGAAGGGTGGTGAAGGTAGAACTCGGATCCGCGGCTGTCTCAGGTGAAAAAGAAAAACCCAAATTCCCAAACGAAATTATCGATTTTAGTACCATTACCGGTCAATGGTAAGGACGGGAGGAAGGTGTCACATGTCACATATTCAATCAGAACGGTGAATTAACAATGACGTCACGCATGTAGCAAATAAGTTGATCAAGGAATTAAAGATAAATAGGTAATTACTGAAGTTAAAATTAACAAAAATAGCAAATAAATCAGGACTGAACCTAGTCGATAAATAAGATATAAAACAGGTCAAGAAAGAGCAAAAGGAATTAACTAATTATTGATTTAAACTAACAAACCAATTAGAGGTGCCGCGCATTTACGCCAAAATGAGATCACTTTAAGAAATATGCATCCTTGTCCAACACCAGGACAAAGGCATTACTCAAGGATCAAGGACTGTCATGTCGGCCAAAACGAAAGCTGCGAATATATATTAGATCGGTTTGTTATTTAATCAAAATAAAAATAATGAAATTAACAAAGACAAAGACAGTTAATTCTCTTCCAGTTATAAAAAAAAAACTAATCAAAAACCCTGGAAAAATGATATAATCACCATTCAAGCCCTCAGAAATATACTCGGAATGGCGGTGCCACAACTTGTGTTGCATGTAAACAAAGCTAACAAACTAAGTAAGAAAAAGGCACTCTGTAGTACATAAGACTAAGTTTTATAAAAATCAGCCAGGCCAACGGAAACTAGACCTCATTAGGAAGACAAAACCGAAAGAATTCCTTCAGTAAATAAATGGCAAGAGCAAATGCAGCAAAATCCGATAGATACTAAAGTGAAAGTGAGTAATTCAAATGTGTGAGGCATAAATTCAATAAAGAAACATAAGCAAACAGTTAAGGTACGTTAATATTAACAAAACTAAGAAATGACACTAATGGCAAAAAAATGATCGTACAGTAACGTGATGACAGTAAAAAGTGTAAGAAATATAATTACAGGAACCAAAATTACTAGACGTTTGAAATAATAACTTATGTTTAGTTTTAATCACTTTTGTCTACCTCATTACAATAAAAAAAAAATGTAAAAGGTACAGAATAATATGAGCTGCTACTCGAACCGAGAGGAATCTGCCATGCAGTGTTTGATCTAAAACACGCTGATGGATGTCGCCTGCTTTGTACAAACATCTCACCGGTACTCTTTACGTTTCCTGCTTTAAATTAGCCGAATAGTGGTTCATTAATTTGTCGACCAGCCAAAGCTGTGCTGATGAGGGGTTGACCCCGAAACTAGTGCACAGATGGGTTGATCGACAAATTGATGACTACCTACGAATTAATGACTCTCTTTTCAAAAAAATTTAAGATATGCGTTTCATAATGCCATGAATCCATGCCGTCGCCTCGCTATGCGCTCTGCAAATTTGGATTCATGCGCCAGTGTTATGAAACTTTTATTTTAGGACATGTACCGCTTCCAAACCTGGTTCACCGTCTGGTAAATAATTGGATTGACATTTGATGTACGATGGTTTCTGAAAACTGGTTATTTTCGGAACAAAACTGGTAAACAGCTGTCATAGAATCATAAAATAGGGAAAGAAAATGGGGTAGCAGATTCTCTTTGCAGCAAATAATTGTTTACTTTTTGTGTATGTGGTACTTGGTACCTATAATAAACCTCCAAAAACAATCAAATTTTCAAGAACAGATTCACAATGTTGACAGATTAACCGAGAAAATCGGAGATGTTTGATTGGTTCGGTGACCCTCTTCGCATACCGTTTTCAAGAATAATGGAAATAATGGAACGACTAACCGCAACCAAGATCGGAAACAGTACATGCCTTAAGTATAATATTATCGCTCGCTGTTCATGGCAACGCGCGTTAAAGAATAATTCTCAAAAAAGGTCAACTTTTAGAAGCGCAAAATGTGTCATTATTGAACGTTTGTAGATAATATAATGTTATGAAACAAGTGTTGTTAGGAACAATGCACAAATGAGAAAGTTAAGCATGAAGCTGGTTAAGCATGATTCCGTGGGTACGTAAATGCATTACAACACAAACTACACTCTACCTACGACCTTGCTCACACAAAGTTATATTAGTTTGTTTTCTATCTGTTACCTCTCTGTATGTTTTAGTTTTAGTCAACTGAGTCTGGAGAATGACCAAACTATTGCTTAAGAATTCATATCACTGCTTTAAAATTCAACTAGCTTACTAATGATTTACTTTTTATCACATAATTATAAACACAAACACATTTTCTAAGGCTTTAATTACTTTTAAGTTAAGGTCACACTAGCAAAGCTGTGTGACTTTTTTGCATGGTTTTGGATGTATTTCTTATGAAACGGTGCAATTTCTTTTTTACCAAGCTGTGCGATTTTTTTTACACTGCATAATGAATATCTTACATTGATCGAATACGGTGTGTTTTTGAACACTTGGTGATCGTAGGTAAATGTACCTATTTTATTTATTAATAGATAAATCAAATTCAATAAGCGGATCCCAATTGGACGACCTGTCTGTCCACTGTAACAATTTGTTGAGAAATTTTTAAAGATTGGAAGATAGATTAGGAACTTAGAGCTTTAAAGTTGTATTGGATAAATGTTAAAATAATTGAAGTTAAAAATATTGTCAAACTTAATATTATATTCACAATGTAGGACAAATATTAGTATTACTTTGTTTCTTCCATGCAGAATTGGATTTAAAATATGCCGATGCTTGGTCGCCTGCTCCTGCTCTGTAGAACATCTCACATATACGAGTGTACTAACTAGATTCATTAAAGTATTTAATTAAATTTGCAATTCTACGAGTGTATTCACGTGTATTCATGAAGATTAGATTTAAATGTATGATTTTAAATGCAGGGGTCTAAATGTTGCTTCACCACATTGCAGTCATGTTAATATTATTTTTTTTGCTTTTGCCAGCGATAAGTGCCAGTTGTGTTCCTTCACAGGGAATATCTTTTCACCATGTCAAGCTTGTATATGTTAACAAACCTAGTTTCAATCTGACGTTTCGGATTTCGGACAACACTCATTATAACTGATTTGGAAGCTCCTAGAGAAATTTTTTACCTGAAGACGGTTCCCACTTTATCTCAGAAGGACGAATGATATTTTTGCGCAACAACACCTTAGGACACGCAGTGCCTTTTGGTAAGAACAATGTACTCTCACCTATTTTTTGTGAGAGAGGTAGTTTTGCAAGTATTACCTTTTGGACACTTTACCAAGTTTTTCTTGGCGCAATGATGAATTTGTAAAAACAGAACGTGCATTGAAAGGACATCTGTTGAAGCGAGAGAGCGATGTGTCTTTTTATGTGAATCACAAGATTGATTATTGTTTAATATCTGTTTAATATCTTGTTTAATGTCTGTATCTTGTTTAGTATCTTGTTTAATGTCTGTAATGTAGAGTAATTATTAATGTAATTGGCGTTTTATTGTTATACAGGTTTTATCTCTACGAATCCTTATTGCAATGACTTTATATTCGCATTTGTAACTGCTTATGTTTAAACTAGCATACGTTTCATTCGCCCTCATCTAATCCACTACAACATTTTTACATTAATAGCAACTATAGTTGCATGCTTATTGGGAGGTTAATGAGATTAGCTCAGCGGCTGTTCGTCCTAATGTTTGCAGGTTTGCGCAACCCCAAGATTTTGAGCTGCCGAATATTATTCTTTTAACTTATTAATTAGTCGGTTTATATTTTTATAGTAACAATAAAACAATAATACACAATAATATGGTCACTAGAATTGTCTGCAAAACTACCACGATAATGCATAGAGAACACAGCTGTTGTGTTATCCCACTCGAATGCACACGACCCTTTCCTCGGCCTTACTATGGTAACAACAAAACTACTACAGAGAATTAATTATCTGCTATGTTTTGATTGTTTTTCGTTTTTTTTTTGTTTTTTAATTAAATGGGCTTTCGCTTTATGTAAACGTTCTTTAATACGAAAAACAATTTCGACAATTTTCGACCAAAAATAAGTGCTCGTAGAAGACCTAAAAAAAATTTCGGCGCTTTCTTTCCTACCTACCCTAGTGCAACCCCCCCCCCCCCCCCCCTTTTTTATACAACGAACCGATCCTGGATAAATTAACATTGATTTTTCAAACTATCTGACCGATTACCAAAAGTAAACATGTCTAAAATTTGCAGGAAATCCACTGCGAAAGTTAACCGACTAACCTAACACTTTAACGTTTAAAGGAGCTTAAAGCTTTACGTTAGTCGGTAGTTCAACAGGACATCTTATTACTTTTTATAATCAGTGTGAACTTATGCATTATTATCAGACGCATGATGGAAAAGTATAGTCAAAGACATCAAAACATTCGCTTTGTTGAATTCTAGTAAAAGTCAGATATTAGAAATTATTGCTTTCACCCAACATGATAATATTGTACAATGCAATAAATTTAAAGATATCCACATTCGTTTAAAAGAGAAGCATTCTTTACAGATCCTATAGCCACTGTCATTAAATTCACAAACTTTTTCTGAAAAAAAATTCTGAAATATTAATGATAGGGTGAAAGAAGTGCAACCTTTAAATGTGTGCAACATTTGTCTACATTTCGACCATAGGGCTCAGATTGTTCATGGACAAGCAAGAGACTTAAGACTTATCTGGAAATGCTAACAATACAAAACACATCCCAATCTGTCTGGTGCTAGTAACGTTCAAGGTACAATAATCATATAACTCAACCTTCCTCTCAAGACAATGTTAAAACAATTACTATCAAGACGGTAGTACACAAACCACATCTACAAACTTGACAAGAAGACTTTATTCGTGATCATAAAAACAACAGGAAAATTAGGGCGTTATTGGACCCGAGCTCATTGAGTATTTTTGCTGGGTGCAAAAGATTGAATGTCGTTACAGTTTAACCATTTTAGGAGTTCTATTTCCACTTCCAAGAAAATAGATGGGTTGCCTGCAATTACTGATCAGTTGTCAACGACATACATTAATCCAAACCATGTTATAATTCCTTAGGATATAGAATGTTCGATCAGCCTGGTAATATTAACTTGTTATTAGGAGTCGACATCATTGATGAGATCATTGTGAGTAATGACAAATAACTGTTAGGTAAGAATGCATCAAACTTACTTAAGACAAAACTGATGGGTAAACACCAGGTAGATACAAGGTTGAGGTTACATCTAGGAGCGGCTATTATAATTTTATGTATACCAACAACGAATGGGAGCAAAACTAATTTAAACGACCCAAATTTAAAGGTTTTGGATTATGGAAGAGACACCACATGAAAGACAATACATGAAGCAAGAAAAGGGATATCAGGGAAGGAATATGTGAGTTATGCAAAAATGAGAATATTCTAATTTGCCGCTTACCGAAAACAAACTGCTGAGACAATAGGCCTCGGTCACATGCACAGAATCCCAAAAGACGAAATGAAGGTTCAAAACAAACCTATATTGTAAGTAGGTCATTGTATAACTGTCTGCTTTTAAAAAAAAGCAAATCTTAAACTTTTTCCTTAATTTATTTAATGTTATACCGCTGGTTTGTGACTTCTTTAGAAACTGCAAACATGGTGGTGCATATGTAATCAAGGTAAATGCAATTTTGCCTCAGCCAATTTACAAAAAAAAAAAAACAAAACTTGTTTCCCTGCTGCATGCTTTTGGAGATATTACGTGCTATATATTTCAATGCCTTGTTCGTTTCTGTACTCAGTGTATTTTTGAAACAAACTGCGAGTTGTTCTTGACTGTAAGATGTTCGACGTTAGAGCTTCTTGTTTTTGACTCTGTATTCCACTTCGCCGTAATTTTGCCATACGATGCAGAACTACTATTTTCTTGAATTTGATAGTGATGGTGACGATTCTGACGTACCCGGTGCAGCACAACGGTTAGAACGGTTTGTTTCCATCGATAAAACTGAAGTGGTGGAATATAAACAAAATAACAATGATTTGGAAAGACGTGAGTTTGCTTTGCAAAACATAGACCTTAACACATTAGTGGAAACTTCTGATGATGAGGAAAGTGAAGATGAAGGACTAGCTATGGAGATTCAGTCAGAGATTGCAGACGTGGGTGAAGTGAAAGTAAGTGCAGTGACACTTCAGGAAGTGAACCAATTGTGGTATGAAAGGAAAAGCTTTTGCATATTACAATCCTATGCACAAATAACATCAATATTCGGGGGTACCTATGCCTTGTGTTTTCAGTGCAATGAAAACCACTCAATTGGACTTTATGGCGGGACATTTGAATTTGTTAATTGCCATTACAAACGTGCCCTCGAATATAATAGCATAGACTTAAAATGTGCGATGTGTTACACACAGCTGTTCTTTGTAATACCACCGCAAGCCTGCATATACTATAATTATGGCACAGCTGAAATTAGGCATATAAAAACTGATGGGTCTATTCATGCCGATGTTTAGTTTCTTTTCATGCATTAGTTACGTTTAGTAGTTAGGATTAATTTATTTTTTACTTAATTTTAATAGTTAAGAGATGTTCGAAGTGCAATTGATGGGTTATTTTTTAATAATTTTAGTAGCTAAGAGCAATTCGTGTTTGGTTTTAAAAATATACTGAGTCAAAACCATTGTAATGTTTTATTTCACAAATTCCTTATAGTATAAAACTTAAAACTAATTATGCCTTCTCACCGTAAAAATATTATGATGTCTTATTACATCTTTTGTAGTTTCAATCAAATAAGAATAACTTTGGCGACAATATGGACATTTTTTTGATTTCAACGATGACAAACAGCATTTATCTGTCCATTTTATAATACATTGCAAACAAAATTTATGATTACAACTATTTGGGTGACAAACTTCATTCACTTTTTCAAAACAAATAATACAAGTCACTATTTCTTCATGTTGTTGTTCTTTAGTTGCATATTCCATTTCAAAATCGTCTTCTTCTCTTGGATAAGGGGGAGAGGAAAATATGCTCATATCTGCAGTGATCGAATTGATAAAATGATTTCGCATTGGTAGGTCTACACTTGGATCAGCTGTAGACAAAAAACTCTCTATGCCTTCATTGTTCAAATCATTTATATCATTATATGGTAAGTTCAAATCTAATTCAATTAATGGTGTCAATTCCATAAATTGAGTTGGGGGTTCTATAGGTTCATCTTCTTCAACTATTGGCGCCAACTGAACTATTTCACTCATACTACTTTTAATAATTTCCCTCTGCTTATACTTTGTAAATTAATAAGCCGGTCCAAAAGTATTTCACTGTCGAGATTTACGAACTGGGCGAAAGGAAGTCGAATGCCGTCTCGCTGGCGTAAAATTAAATAAGTCGACCCAGTCCGGCTTTGCAAATTCAGCGAATGCGATGCGGTACTTAGTTAGATGATGTTGGTTATGTTGCGGTGGTGGTGGTTATGTTGCGGTGGTGGTTTTGTTGTAGTTGTGGTGGTTTTGTTGGTGGTGGTGGGATAAGTGTGAAACAGTAACCTAGAGGAGGAGGAGGAGGAGGAGGAGGAGGAGGAGGTTGCTGCCCCATAGGGTGCTACGCATGTGCATTAAAATTCGGAGGAGTTTGCTCCCCCATAGGGTGCCAAAATGAGGAGGAGTGCCCCATAAATTCACTACTCCTATCAAAACTATTAAACATTGCTATAGCTTGGTCTTTGCGTTTTCTTGGAAAATTGATTTTTTTCTGAATTTGAGCTGACATAAACGAATTAAGTAATGTACTTTACCTGTTACAATACCTGATTTTGAGAAAGCAAAATTTATTATCAATAGTACTGGGTGTTCACTAGAAAACTTCATTTAGGAGGCTATAAAATATTGACAGAAAAGGATGGCATAATGAAAGTAAATGGACTTTTGTTTCTCCATTCTTTTCCTTTGACATTTCACAACCAACTAGACGAAGTTCTCTAATGAACACCCCGTATTTGTCAGATATGAATTTATAAGTTACAAAATTATGATCATGAAGATTATTTAGCAGTCATCTGAATGTTAAAGTGTCTTTATTTAGCATGAAATATCAAATAAAACAATAAAACATTATATTACAAGAGTTCTTATAAAATTTAGCAACTCTATTACAAAAAAATTAAGTGCAATAATAGTGGCAATTTGAAATACAATAAATAACAAGTCAACATAACAGTAAAACAAACAGTTATAAAATTTGTTCAGAATGACGACCGTCTGATTCTAAACACAAACGTATTCTGGTTTTAAATCCTTCACTCACATTGCGTAACATATAGGGAGTTATGCTTCTGAAGGCCTCTCTGATTCGTTCCTTCATATTTTCTTTTGTGGTTGGTGGCGTATTATACACAATTCCTTTCACATATCCCCATAAAAAGAAATCGAGAGGCGTTATGTCAGGGGACCTTGGTGGCCAATGTTGAGCTCCATTCCTTCCAACCCATCGATTTTGGAAACGAACATTTAAGAACTCCCGGACTTCATGATGATAATGAGCAGGTGCCCCATCCATTTGCGGCCACATGGCTGTTCTTATATCTAGAGCAACTTCTTCCAGTAAAATTGGAAACTGATTTATCAAAAAATTTAGAAACGGCATACCGTTTAAATGTTCGTCAAAAAAATAAGGTCCAATCACATACTGTCCCATTATGCCCCCCCCCCCCCCCCATACATTTACTGACCACCTATGTTGGTTATTAATAACTCTAAATTCATGGGGGTTAAAATAAGAATAATAATGAAAATTGTGTCGTTTAAAAGAACCATCGTTATGGTAAGTACACTCATCACTAAATAGAACTGATTCAAAAAAATTTTTTGTTCTCCAACTTTTTCTAACACCCACATACAAAAGTCCACTCGTTGGCCAAAATCGTTATAGGAGAGTTCTTGATGTACTTGTATCTTATAATCGTGATATTTATCTTTTTGAAGAATCCTTGATACGCTTGCTTGGCTAATATTTAAGTTTTGTGCAATTTCTCGTTGTCCGACATGGGGATTTTCAACTACAGAGCCAATAACGGCTAATTCAGTTTCTTGGTTTTATGTAACTGGTCTCGTTTTGGCAGTCGTTTCATACTGAACACTACCAGTTTGCCTAAATTGAACCAACAGTCTTTCAAAAACGGCTCTATTCGGTCGAGTTCGGTTAGGAAACCTTTCAGCATAAACTCTTGATGCAATGCTTTGCAAGCATTTTCCTAAAATGAAGATCATATCGACTCGTTCTTCTGTTGTGTAAACCAGCATTTTGATTAAATAAAAAACTCCCTGTTAACCACCAATTATAACAGTAAAAAAATATTTAACTTTAAATTAATATGTGACAACTAGAAATGACAATAAATTTTGCTTTGTCAAAATCAGGTAACACCTGAATTATTACATTCGTTTATGTCAGCGCAAATTCAGAAAAAATCAATTTTCCAAGAAAATGCAACGACCAAGCTATAGGAATATTTAATAATTTTTGATAAGAAACTAAATTCTGCATCTAATGCTACTATAAAATACAGGGTGTCTAATTTAAATTAAACGAGTTATTACTGTTTGAAGTTTGCAATAATTTAGTGTTCATTTTTTTACATTTGGTACACAGTTAATATTTAATATATACCGCAAGAAATTCAATGTACTAGTAGCCCACCAGCCAATTTCGGTGGTCGAAAAGAAACCAAGTGCTGAGATTTTAAACATTAAATTTGATGCTGCATTTTCACAAAATCACGAATATCTGAAGAACGGTACGGTTTAGATGCCATAAACCTTAATAAAACTACCTTTACTTTTGTCCGTAGATACCGAAACTACATTAATATACTAGGTGTTTCATTTAAAAAAATAAAACTTTAATCAATTTTATACTTTTGGGACCACCTGTATACAATGACAATAATTTTAAAATGTACTTCCAATAGACCCTCATCCATTCCATACACAAAACTTTTTTAAAATCTAAAAGCTTAGTCATAATCTTCCGTGTCGAATAACGTGAATCACCCTGTATATATTTGAGAGAATGACACAGCACTTTTAGTCTGTGTCTGGTGTATTAAAGGCCCAAAATTACTGTTTATAGAAGAGTAACCTCCATAACCCAGCAAAGAAAATAGTGTATATATTTGTATACATTTCTCGATTAAGATTTCAAGAATTTCCTCGGTGAACACCTCGTTTTCTGTAATTGTCCATTAATTGCGTCCTATTTTAGATTGCTTTCTTTTTGTGCAGATTTGTTCCTTTTTTAGTCCCGAGGAAGGCCCAATACAGAGTCGAAACGTTGTCACATCGTAAAGTTGGAAGTTTCAATTCCAGTCCCAAACCTGTTATTTTTCACTATTAGAAACATAGGTAAGACGTAAATACTGCAGCGATGTTATAATAAAAATCTTAGAAAATTCCCAAATATTATGCAATAAAGCTATTATCACATAGATACGTTTTGTTAGCCCCATGTAGCACAGTATTTACATAAAATCCATGTATGTAAATCAGTAATTGTATTTTCCAACAATTTTTAAATCAATACCGCTACTCGCATAATAGGTGAATTTTCACAGTGTATAGAGCTGGAAATTTGCATATTGCACATGCATATCATAACTCCCGATCTAAAGGGCCCTCAAAGTGTTTTCCCGGGTTTTCAACTTTTAGAGACTCTTCGGGAGCGTTTCCACTAGAATTTGCCTAGTTTTATCCGAAAGTAATGTAGCGACCAGAGCCGGATAATTCTCGTATGACCCAATCGGGCAGAGCTTAGCTCTGTCGCCGCTCCACGAGAGCAATCAGTCATTTCGCTATCCCTTTTGATTGATAACGTGAACCGCGATTGGTGACCGACAGCAAAAAATCGCTCAAAATGAACGCTTCCGTTGTCGAATGAAAGATTTTCCGGCCAGGCTTTTGCGACATCACTTTTGATGGCGCAAATGATTACCTTCCACATTCTCACAATGATGAATTTTTCATACGGCAAAATGGCACGTTCACTCAAAATTCTCGGTAAAAAGGTGACCCAAAAAACATAATTATTACACTCCGCTACACTAAACCCTCTCCACATTCGCATAATCTCGCTCTACTCCTAAAAGCCGAAATTTATTAAGAATATAATTTCGTGGAGCGGACTCGCGCCCGTTATCATAATTTCTCCCTAATCCCGTTTATTTCTGAATAACGGCCGTGATATCCCGGTTGAGCTAATTTTGCGCACGTATTAACATACCATATACGAAAATGACCCGGATCGGTCCCCCCGGATTATACCGCATTTCGGATGGAGCTCAGTGTACTACTTGATGGCGGCCGTTTAGTTTTAAGTGATTCCACCCTAAACTTTGCTAGTTTGGCAAAGAGACTTTGTAAGTAAGGTTCCTGTTTTCCGGTGGAATTATGTCTTAATTTGAAATTTAGGAAAATTCTCGTCGTTTGCGGTTGGTGTTGCAACAGGACCTGAAGAGAGAAGGTAAAAAGAAAACAGGTGCAGCGAATGAAGGTAATGTCAAGGATTGCGGTCAAAGAGTGAGTTGATATAAATCGGATCGCTGGAATTAGCAGCTTGGAAGATTCTGAACCTACATTTTAGTAGGTACTCCAACTATACTAGGTTATCCACACCATGTTCTACGAAAATGACGATAATTCAAATACAGGGTGAGTTTTTTTCGATGTTTAGTGAAGGAACCTCGGGAACTAGCAGAGTTACAACTTCGGTTAAATGGGGAAAGAATTGCAGTTTTAGGAGATTCATTCAAAACAACTGTTGTTTTTTTGAAAAAGTTTATGGCTTACTAGATATTCAGCAAACAACAATTATTGACGGTTTCTTTAAAACGATCTAGCTGAGTTATTATTGGATCTAGAGCAAAGATATGTATACAACAGTAGTAGAGAATTTTACCCCGAACAAGACAGACTAATCAGATTTTTTCTGACAGCTGTCATTTGTAAGATATAACATAAATCATATACGTTTTGCGTCCTTTAATCAGGTCGATAGAAGTGAAAATAGCGGGTGTAGGACAGAAATAACTACTTCACATTTGTGAACAAACTTGAATTGAAAGACCAAAGTTCAACCTAGCTGTAGCTCAGCCATCGCTAATGTGTGGGTCGTCCTATATAGCGCTCGTTTGCTCGTTTTTTCGTGAAACTGGAGATGTTTTATATTCAGTAAAATGTTGTTCCTAGTTGACAAACTTCGCTTATTGAAAAAGCCCTGACGAAGACCTCAATAAAGGTCGAAACGTTGGCTCCTTCACAAATGTCAAGTAGTTATTTCTGTCCTACACCCGCTATTTTCACTTCTATATAAAATAAACTTACAATAGTAGTAGAGAATTTTACCCCGAACAAGACAGACTAATCAGATTTTTTCTGACAGCTGTCATTTGTGAGATATCACATAAACTTATACTTTTTTTAAATGGGAAGCATAGTTGGATATGGCCTATTTAAAAAGGTATCTTTCTTAGTTTTAAAATTAAAATTTAAAACAAGTAGACAGCTGTTTTTTATAATGGCGAACCTATGGCCATTTTTCTTTCCAAAATTGAAATACACTACGATTTGATAATTTTGATAGTATAGATGGCCCTGGAAAAGTTGAATATGTGTCAAAACATGGTTTACATGGCAACAGATAATAATGGCATTTATTTTGACGTTCCATACGATTAAGTTTTTCAAAATGATTTTTTCCAATCAGGAAAACCGTAATATGGTTGAATGTTAATAAGATGCCATAAAAATGATGTACTTGCAGCTAATTCCTATTTCGAGAGATATTTTGACCGTCGCCAGCCATCTCTGCCAACATTTAAAAGGTATTACGATAATTTGGGTATCTACGGAAGTTTCGCAAAAAATAAAGATTAAAATAGAACAATAAATGAAGCTACGGAGGTTAATATATTGGCTAGCGTATACCATAATCCACAAACTTCAACCAGAGAGGTTGCAGGGGAAGCTAGAACCTCTCAACGCACCGTTGTGAGAGTATTAAAAAAACACAAATTCCACCCCTATAAACTATCGGTATCTCAAACTTTATATCCCGGCGATAATCAGCTACGGTTGGAATTTTGTACTTGGTTCCGAGACAAATGCCAACAAGATTTCCTTATTAGATATTATGGAGTGACGAGACGCGCTTTACAAATTGCGGGGTGTTCAATAGGCATAATGAGCATATTTGGAATCAAGAAAACACCCATCACGTTGAAGCAAGAAGACCGCAAATTAAATTTGGCTTTAATGTTTGGTGTGGGATAGTTGGTTCAAAACTTGTCGGTCCATTTATGTTTGAAGGGACATTAACTCGAAATTTATAACTGCAATTTCTTCAGAATAATCTGGAAGATATGTTGGACAGTCTAGATTTAGAAACAAGAAGAAATCTGAAATGGTTCCAGCATGACGGTGCTCCGCAGCATAATTTTCGAGAGGTTCGAAATTATCTGGACGAAGTATTTCCTGGTTCCTGGGTTGGAAGAAACGGTCATGTTTTATGGCCCCCACGATAACCGGACCTCTCAGTTTTAGACTTTTTTTTGTGGGGAGCCGTAAAAAACATAGATTATAAAAACAATTATGCTTCTATTAATGGTCTGAGGAACGCTGTTACTGAAACATTTGCAGCTATTAATGGGAGGTGTATAAGAAAAGCAACTAACTCAGTTTTAAAGCGATGCATTGTTTGCATCGGAAGAAATGGTGGTATTTTTGAACATATTCTTTAAAAAAGCTGTAATTTTCAGAGTTAGAATAAAGTTTATTATTGTTATGAGTTACTCGATTAGTTACCTTTTTTAGTGAATTATCTGCAACATAAAATGGTGATTATATCGTAGCGAATTTCAACTTTACAAAGAAAAATTACCATAGGTTCGCCATTTTGCAAAACTGCTGTCTACTAGTTGGTATCATTTTAAAGCTAAGAAAGATACCTTTTTAAATACGCCATATCCAACTATGCTTCCCATTTAAAAAAATTTAAGTTTATTTTATATAGAAGTGAAAATAGCGGGTGTAGGACAGAAATAACCACTTCACATTTGTGAAGGAGCCAACGTTTCGACCTTTATTGAGGTCTTCCTCAGGACTTTTTCAAATAAGCGAAGTTTGTCAACTAGAAACAACATTCCACTGAATATAAAACATCTCCAGTTTTACGAAAAAACGAGCAAACGAGCACCATATAGGACGACACACACATTAGCGATGGCTGAGCTACAGCTAGGTTGAAATTTGGTCTTTCAATTCAATTTCACAAATTCAAGTTCTTTCACAAATGTGAAGTAGTTATTTCTGTCCTACACCCGCTATTTTCACTTCTATCGACCTGATTAAAGGACGGACAACGTATATGATTTATGTTATATCTCACAAATGACAGCTGTCAGAAAAAATCTGATTAGTCTGTCTTGTTCGGGGTAAAATTCTCTACTACTGTTGTATACATATCTTTGCTCTAGATCCAATAATAACTCAGCTAGATCGTTTTAAAGAAACCGTCAATAATTGTTGTTTGCTGAATATCTAGTAAGCCATGAACTTTTTCAAAAAAACAACAGTTGTTTTGAATGAATCTTCTAAAACTGCAATTCTTTCCCCATTTAACCGAAGTTGTAACTCTGCTAGTTCCCGAGATCCCTTTACTAAACATAAAAAAAACTCACCCTGTGTATAAAAATTGACATAATAATTTTTACAATGTAAGGGACTATATACAAAATTTTCTAACAAGGAAAATAAACAAGGTGATAGTTTCACAGAGTATCAATAAAGCGGACTGTACTCAGAGTATTTAACTGAACAGAAAACAGTCCTAGTTGCGATATTGAAAAATCTAAACGCGGCTGAAATGAGAGTAAAATAAGTATTAGAGAATTCAAGAAAACATCAAGAAATTAACCTTTGACGTTTTTTTTTTAAATGGAAAAAAAGCAATTCTAAAAGTGCCTCAAAAACGACCTCTGAAAGGGTCTATCGCATCTACGGATCTTCAGGTGGTGGGAGGTGAAAGAGAACATCAAGAAGAGGAAGAAAGAGTTAGATTCACTTCAAATGGCCGAGGCGCTCTTGAGTTACAGGCAGACAAAGTTGAGAATTGAAAAAAAATCGATTGGACATTTTCATAAAAAAGTTGAAAAATTTTTTTGCTTATTTTGATCGTAATTGCATGTTTTCAATCCCCTGAGAACGTAACAAACTTAATTCAAAGGAAACTAACCCATAAAGATGTTTTTTTTTAAGTTGACCACCGAAGGGGTCTATCACCGAAAATATTGCACCGACGGGTGGTGGGACGTGAAAGAAGACATAAAAAAGAGGAAAAAGCAGTTGGACTTATTCTAATTGGCCGAGGTGTTCTCAAGTTACAGGCAGTTAAAGTTGAGAATTGAGAAAGAAGTAGTGAATCGGAGTGCCACGTTTGCAATCCCGTAAAAACGTACCAAACTCAATTCGAATAAAATTAACCTTTAAAGAAGTTTTTTTGAAAATGGTCAAAAAGCGCGATTCTGAAAGTGCTTCAAAATCGACCACCAAAGGGGTCTATCCTCAAAAAGTTGCAATTGTATTTTATGCAGTTTGTGCCCATGCAAAGCGTCAACACTTTAAACTGGCCAATATTTAGCGGGCATGCTCAAAGCCGGTTAGGAAGGTGCAGCCTGCATGTAAGAATACCATATAGAAAGATACAAAGTGTTAAAGTTTTATTTTTTTAATCGACTTCAACATCCGGTATATTTTTAACAAAGCTTCGTATGATTTTTTTAATATCAAAAACGGGGGATTTATTGACCACATTCGAGGTACCCATGGGAGCGATGGTGTGCGAATTCTGAAGGCCTGGTTAAACACGGACAAAAAACTAGCTGCATTGAGAAATAGAAAGCCCTGATGAAGACTAAATAAATAGTCGAAACGTCGGCCATTTTCGAATAAAGAAGAGGTGCATTATTTGTCCTAATCCCGCTAACTTCACCAACTACTTACAACTTAAGGACGCTAATTACAACAATGAATATCAAAAACCTTATGTCTATGCTCCCAAAATAAAGGGTTTCATTTTTTGGTTTTTACTTTGCAACTAAATGATGTCATTATTTTCAGGGGGGTAATTCCTTGACACATTTCAGTTTGAATAAACATATGTCCTATATGGGTTCGATTTTTAACTGAGCAGGGCCCGAATTTTACTTATTTTTTTTTTCAGTTCTGACGAAAAAAAATGTTAAATAAAGCGCCCTGTTCCCTGATAGTGAAAGACAGGTCCTTTATCACGGAATGTTCATATTCCCAAACCTTAAGATTTATAGTCGCCATTACGGCGCGGCATATCCCGACCACCAAAGCAATTTCGCATTCATTGTGGCCATTGCTGCAGGCAAAACGTCATGGAAAATTTCACAACTTCGCCTGTCAGTGGAGGCCGCCGCGCCGGGAGGGATGTTCGGGGGCGACTTTTTTTCGTTCACGTAGAACCCCAATTACACTTTCTCCGACTGTTGAAAAACTCAATAAAAACGTACTACCGGCAACAATTCGGAAATTTTCGACCAATCGTTGATTAAACTCAATAAAGAGATCCTCCGGCTCTTTTGTATTCCTTCCCGTGGCCCAATCATAACTTATCTGAACAAAATAAAGGAAATTATATCAATGTGCCCGTTCCAGTCGGTATAGTGGAAAGTTTGTGCGGAATCGTTGAATTAAATTTAAAGTTTTGCAACAAAGTGGCCCTTTTTAAGCATGGAAGTTTTGCCCCGGACAAAAGGAGAGAGACGTTTTTCTATGGACAGAGGCGTTTTTTAAAATTTATGACGTATTGTGGTAGAGTTTTAATGATCCTTTGGAGACCCAAAGTTGACAGCAAGTTTTATTCCCTAACACCACCAAGGTTAGTTTTTAATACTGACGGATCGTTGTAAAACGAACTTTGGAGTTGAGAAATTGACTAGTTTGTCATTTTCAAAATAAGTTGAAACTCGGTAAATTCATTTGACTGTCCATAGCATTCAATTTCGCGACACTGGATTTGGATTACACTAAGAAAAGGAGTTTTTGGGATTGGTCATCGTGGATCAGATTAACCCGAAGAGCTGTTTTTCAAGCAACAGGAATGGTGACCGATGACAACCAGTCAATTTGGTTAGCTAAAAATCAGCTGATATTCACCAATTCGATTCGAAATGCAGTTTGCGAAGAGGGCTAATGTAGAGCAAATTTTTTAACACTATTTTCACTACTATTTTCACTAATTTGTCAAGCTTTCAGGTATTTCGGAAGTATTTTCCTTAAGAAGACGGTCCATGGACTTCTGGCTCAGATAAAAAAGCTCCTGAAGAGGTTTTCCAGAAGCTGCCAGAAAATGATTCAAATTCAATGAAATATGACGTTAAATTTTTAAATATACGTTAAATTTTGTTTTTTTTTTCATCAGGAACAGGAGTAACTTCGGGTTCTCTAAGGAGTGAGTCCCTTTCTAACCAGTTTTTCTAAAATACAAAATGTCTACCTTTTTAATGAATCCACACCTCCTACTTCATTCGCAAATCCTCCTTCTTGATGGAGAACAAAGTTGTCTCTGGGAGTGACGTCAACTTAATGCTGAATGTCAGATGCCTCAAAGTAAAGTACTAACAAATACAAGTCACGTTTGCATTTTCTCTGCGAGAATTCCACTTTTATAAATCTGGGCTCAGGAGAAACTTTTAAGAGTCGACTTCCAGTTTTGGAACCTATAAAATACAGATGTTTAGAAACGGCCTGGAAAGTACCAGAGCATAGAATATGTCATGGTAGAGCCTCTCTAAGAGCAAGCAAGAACCAGCGTCGTGCTGTTTACTTCTGGTTCAGAAAATCGGATAATAAGCACTTTTACGGAAAATACTTGAAACAAATTGAATAAAGTCATTTTTGGGACACTAGACGAGACTTAAACGCTTCAATCTACGCAAGAAAGAAAATTTTTAAAGATTCTTGAATGTTTTCAGGGAAAGGTAGCGGGAAAAGGACCCAAAATAAAACTTCTACGCTTCCGCAGAAATTGCCGACGTTTCGACATTTATTTTACGTCTTTTTCTAGGCTATTCCACTTAAATTGAAGAAGTTTATCGTCAGATAGTAATGATGTTTATTGTCCATCGGAACAACCACGGGGAGTGACGTACATTGAAACAAAAACGGATAAAGCGTGGACAAACATAAGCACACTGCTAAGCACGGTTCCCTTATGTTTGTCCAGGCTTTGTCCGTTTTTGTTTTTGTTTCAATGTACGTCACTCCCCGTGGTTGTTCCGATGGACAATAAACATCATTACTATCTGACGATAAACTTCTTCAATTTAAGTGGAATAGCCTTGAAAAAGACGTAAAATAAACGTCGAAACGTCGGCAATTTCTGCGGAAGCGTAGAAGTTTTATTTTGTGTCCTTCTCCCGCTACCTTTCTCCTGAAAATAAAAATCTTGAGGACGCTACACCTAAACCATTCTTCAATGTCTTACAAATTTTCAAAAATAGATGGAGAAACCCGTCTCACAAATTTAAAAAATAATAAAATGCAGAGATTTATAAACAGATGGTGCAGTATTACAAGGAAACCTGTCTCAAACTTGTCCTACAGCGCCAACTATTATAGAAAATCCGGTTATGTTCATATCTATCAGAAGTTTTCATTTTCCTATTTCCAATGCCACTAAATCTAGGCCATGAGTAGGTTTATTGTAAACATGAGGCATCAAAAACAAACAACATCAAACGAGTGCAATGCGCATATTTTCGTAAAAACCCCTATATGCGAGACATAACCATAGCCGTAAAATCAGCAACCGATTGCAATGTCCTGCAATACAAACCAAATATTATTAGGGCTATTTTATAGTGTAAAACAATAGAATCGAGTTACAATTTCGCAATAATATCGTTCGGTAGTCGATTTATTCGATCTCATATCATAGAAACGGCACAACGCAACATTAGCAATTTGATTGTGTCCCGCGAATTAGTTCCAGGACACGTGATACTGATAGCAACTAATTCAAATGCGACACCTAAATTATTAATAAGTTAATTAAGAGCGATGTGGTTTAATTGCCAGATGCCTTTATTATTGGCCTAGCTCAATAATGTACAGTTGATAAAACTGAAAGTTAGTAAGACAAGAAACTAAGTAAACTTATTTTTCAAATTATATTAAAGTGTTAAAAGGGTCGTGGGCGGTTTGTATACTTCTATTTACGACTCGCACTTAGATCTTGTAACGGCAAAATTTCATTTTAAAACATACTCCTTATAATTTCCAAGAATTTTGGTTTTCATGAGATGAACAATACATTTAGGCTTTTCGTATAGCTGGCTGTCACAGTTTTATTTAGAACAAACTGTATATTTAAATAACAAGACACTCACTAGCTAGGAGGTATTAGAATTGTCTTCATTCTTGAATTTAAAGGATTACCCGCACTTTTTCTAAAAGAAATTACTTCTTTGAAGGCTGTCCAGTCCTCAAATTTGCCCATGTTGTCGTGAACCCTCCTTTGTATGATGATAATGCTGTTCCTATGATTTCTTGATGAAGGGAAAATCTTCACATCTATGTAGAAGGTAGATTTCATGTTTATCGAGTATTTCTACAACTATTGATAGTTTTGTGCCTCGGTGACACAAGCAGGTTTGGCTAGGTTGTCGATTGATTTGAGAGTTTACTTCAGCCGACTATTAGCGTTTCATTGAGCTTTTCTGCAAGGAAAAGGATGCATTTTAGCAACCCACTTGACCTGTTTGTAGCATAACTGCGCTGGCCACTTTGAACTTGTGAACATACCTTGAGCAGTGATGCTGCCTGTCGTTGGCTATTCTTCCTGTTGTTTATGTACCTTGAATTCCCAAGACTTGTGTTGGAAATTGACTATTTTGTTGCTGATTGTCCGGGTTTTGTTGTTGTATAAATGGGGAATATTTATCTTGGTTATGTATACGTTATCGAATGTCGATTTCGAGCTGCATTTGGCGATAAACGAACCCCGAGCGTTTAGAGTACTTATGGATCTATGGCAGTACTGTGTCGCAATGTCAATGTCTCCTTGTTGACGAATCTCGGCCGTGAATTGGTCACTTGCTGTGTTGCCGGAGTGTGCATGTTTTCAGTTGCGAATTATTATGTCTGATCCCATTTGCTCCCTGAGTTCTTGTGAATGAGATTTTCGAGATGTATCCGCTTTTCCCTTGCATTTCTGAATGTTCTGTATTTTCCTTCTACAGGTTGTCTCGATTTTAGTGTGGTTTTCGCGTTCGAGCATTGGCGCTCGGAATGTTCTTGACTTCTTTGATAAATTTGGCAACCTTTGATTTTACTGAGTTGAATTTGCGGATTTCCGAAGGTGAAGACTCGCCATTTTGCTTTTTCTTCCACGACCGTCGCCTAGAAGCCATTGTGTCCAAATCAGCCCTCATCGCAAACTACCGCCGTTTGAGGTTGCAAATAAGTGAGTTTTAGTAGTTGCTCCACGGCCCCTCCAGCAGGGATTCATTTGGGAGAGGCATACATGGAAGTTCCGTTTGGTGATTTGATGTAATGGAGCCCCAACCTTCGGGGATTAAAGGATTTGAGACACCACGTGTCTGGGTAGACTAACCCCGCTAAACATCAGGTAACTTTTAAGAGAGAGAAGTTGGTGCATTTCAGTAATTCTGGTTAACCCTTTGCAGGGGTTTTTTTTCTATTTATACCTTAGGTTGTGGTTTTGCTTTACCTTTGGGTTTTAGACGCAGTTTTCCCTATTGGTAGAGACGACTGGCTCCTGATTCCAATTGCATATAGGCACTATATGTTCATCAGAGGTTCCAGTTGTATATAGTATGGTGTGCATTGCGCTCGCTGCTGGATTGGTAACAGCTCATCCTGTGACCTTCAGCCCATTGTAGTGAGCATTGTATTAGGGGCGGAAGACAGCTAGGAGTGTTGCTGGTCCGTGAGTCGTTAATGTGCATGTTGAAAGTGTATATTCTTGTGAGTTAATGTCATTTTCTATTTCTGGTGGTTCTATTATTTTTATTAAAACTTGACTGAAGTCATTTCTAATTGTACTGCTGTTGAAGGTTAAACCTGGTATCAATCACCTCAGTAAGAATTTAAGAATTTATGAATTCAGTTGTTAAGGACAAAAATTATTGATAGTTTTTCTTGCTATATGTAGGCAGTCATTGAACTCTAAACATATTTCAACTTTGTCATGCTATTTACAGTGCAGTTAAGTTACTGAACATATTGACCGAGAAATGGTGGCATCAGCCCACTACTTCTATGTACTTAATTGGTTCTATTTAAACCAAGGGCTTATATTTTAATCATAAAGGTGCGCTTACATACATTAAGGATTATCTTGTAACAGCGTACCGTGCACGGATCGTTGACTAGCATACTGGGTTTCCACTGGATGGTCACCTAGTAGTGTTTCTATTCACATACACGAGTTTAGCTAGCATATTGGCGTTGTTTTGCGTCAAACTGATTGCTTAGTAGCGTTGTTTTATTGGACTAATTGCGAAATTGCGTTGTATTCTTGTACTGACTATAATGGCATTATTTATTATTATTACACTCTGATTAATCGATTTTGAAGGAAAGGGTAAGTGTATCGCGGTTCTATTAGTGTACCCCATTCTATTAGTTTTCAGGGCAAGTTAAAAATAATCACGTGGCGCTCAGGCATTTAACTCTATAACCCCGACCCGTCTTCACTGTATAAAAGCTGGAGGCCCTCTTGTTCCTGTCACTTTAGGTTCCATAATTGCTGCTTGCCTTGCTCACTTAATTATTGTGTTTTTTTTTTGCTAGATACTTTCTTGAGGATATTTCATTTAATTATTTCCAGTATCCTAGAATTAAATTGAGCGTCGCAATCTCACTTGATTAAGTTGATTTGACAAATAACCAGACCTTGACATTATTTGAAGGAAAGCTTATTAAAGTAGCAATAACCCCTTATGTTTACGTTGAAAGACGTGGCCGGCGACAAAACCACGTATGAAAGAAGAGGTCAAGCGAAAGAAATGCGGTTACAGTAACGTAAGGAGAATTTTCCGGGGAAGTTGGTGCAGCGTGCCTTGGGCCTAACATTGTTTGAGGCAACACATGCTCATACAGAGGGAGAGCCTGAAAACTTTAATAACAAAGCGGCGCAACAAAGGAAGGCACCAACCAACCCGGCCGCGTTCGCTGATGACAACAAAACAAGAAAGCAACGGAATGAAATTGCAATTTCGTAAACATGATGCGGCTCTTTGGTTCGCTTTAATTAACGGACATGTTCGGCGCGAATGGAGAATACGCGACGACAGCTCTTGAATTATATCTGCACACACATTAGGTTAATGCGGTCGGATCCAATTGGGCCGAAATTGTATCTCCAAACCCTGACCGGCAAGACAAATGTTTGCGTCATTCAACGAACCATTAAAAAAAATCAATGATGAAATTTAAGCAAAAAGATTAAAAGTATTTTCCTATGATCAGGCATAAGGAGTAAAACCACTAGAAGTAGAGTTTTTCAATTTTGCCACAAAAGAAATTCTACTTTTCTTGGGTTACTATTTATTTTCACTCTTCATTCCCGGACAAGGTCTTAGTGGTTTCAAATAGTTGCCAGGAAAGCGGCACTATTCCTGACTCCCGGAAGATTGACTCCTTAATCTGAAAGCAGACAAACCACTGGATGAACGAGACCTCTATATTTTGTCAACGTAATGGAACATTTAAGCCTGCTAATACGAAGGCAACAGAATTACATAAACCATGTGACTACTGTCTGATCAACTTGCAAGTTGCTACCTCGAGAGAATGGACAGATTCAAGGCGCAATCTCTTTTCTTGCTCGCAATGACACGTTGCAAAACTATTTCCAATAACGTCAGCGCTACGTCTTGCACCTGATTTAGCGCGACGTCAAAGACGCGACGTTACATTTACATCACTTTTGATCACCTAATGTGACCGACTGTGACGTCGATGCGACGTAAAAGTTACCGAAAGAAAAAACTTATTACCCAATGGCAGTGGGTTATAACCACTCTAAATCCACATCTGAGAAGCTATTCGATTTCAGGCAAGTGTCGTCGGTAGACGCCATTAGGGCAGTTATGGAGTGGTGAAAGAATGGTGCAACGAACTAAAGATACTAAACTATTTAATAAACGTGGTCATAGAAAAGTGCACTGTTTTTTTTTCGTAAAATAAATAAGTATCACTAAACTTCTAGTTCAATTCTAAAAAGCAAAGCTCTCTTAACTATTTTATAGCAATTAAGTTTCAATCAAGTATCTAAAGTTTCAAATCCAAATGCAAAAAGATACTGTAGATTCTCATTATCAGTGAATATATCTAACTATGTACACCATAAATTGTTGTTATACACCAAATTTGAGTTAAATATCTGAAAAATTATTAAAAGTTATAAAAAGAATTGGAAAAAATTAAAATTCTCACACCCTCTATTTCTATTGATGCTGATATTTCGAAAAAGTACCAAGAAAAAAATCTTATTTCTTGAGGCTCTATTCACTGATGAAAGGATAACACCTACTTTGGAATCACCTTGTACGCAGGCCAATAGTTTCACAGCGTAGGCCTACAAGCGCTTCGTATCCGAGATAAGGGGTTCTAAAGTTTTATTTGTTTTCCATCTTTTTAACTGTTAATAGTTTCTGAGATGTTTAATTCAAATTTGAAGTATAACAAATAATTCAGACATTCATTGTTATAACTACAGTATTCACGTCCTATCTAAGTTAAAGATGAAAGGTAACAGGTTTAGGTCTGGAAATAAAACTTCCAATTTCTCGACACGCCACCGTTTCGGCTCTATATTGAGCCTTCCTCAGGACTAAAAAAGAATGAAACAAACACATACAGGGCACATACAGATCACGCAAGTAATGCACTTAATGGACAATTACTTTTGTTTTTTCTGTAATTGTCCATTAAGTGCATTACTTGCGTGATCACGCCCTGTATGTGTTTGTTTCATTCTTTTTTAGCCCTGAGGAAGGCTTAATATAGAGCCGAAACATTGGCGTGTCGAGAAATTGGAAGTTTTATTTCCAGTCCTAAACCTGTTACCTTTCACCATTCATTGTTATGACATTTAATGGCGTTGGTTGGTATCTCGGGACATGTTCGGCAGTTTTCGGTTATTTTGGTCTACAAAATAAATTCCAGTGTTTTTTCAAAAAGTTGACGCTCTTTTGTAAGCCACCCTGTATATCGAGAATGCCGCAGCCGATTTTAATAAGATATCTCTATATAATTTTAATAAGATATCTCTAAAATATAACTGGTTGTAAAATCAGCGACGTAGACTCGTAGTTAATAAAACAATGTTATTCCATTTTGTACAATGATGGCAAAAAATCTAATAAAAAACTGATTAAAATTTTGTTTACTACGATGTCATGACGGCAGCCTTAACTTTAAGACTCTTTTTGTAATGTTTTGGCGTTTTTTTTTGTTTTTTTGCCTACCAAATCAGTTACAGGACGTTTACAGAAAATTTTAACTTTCTTATAAGTTGCAATACAGTGTATCTTGAAATTAACTGGGAAATCCCTAGGCAAAAATAGAGCACAATGTTCATACAAACATAACCCGCAAACACTTCGTCTCCGAGATACAGAGTGTTGAATTTTTTTTTCTTTACAGCTCTTAGAGTTTTTGAGATATTTAACTCACATTTTGAATATAGGTAACCATTTATTATCTACATCGTTGGATATACCAACCGCTAGCCAAAATCGGTAGAGTCTTACTTTTTCTCGGGTTGTATCACTTTACCTCACACTTTTTTGTAGCCCGCCACTGATCGTTTGAAAGGTCTGAATTCTCTATTCAATTTAAAAACTTTCTTGCCTATTACATCCTTGTCTTAAATCAACACCTTGTATCTTGGAGACGAAGCGTTTGCGGGTTATGTTTGTATTACATTGTTACATATAAACATTGTGCCCTATTTTTGCCTAGGAAATTCCCAATTAATTTCAGGACACCTTGTATTGTAACTTACAAGAAAGTTCAAACTTTCTATAGACGCCCTGTAACTGATTTAGTAGGCAAAAAATAAAAAAAAACCGCCAAGACCGTCCCGAGATATATAATGTCGAATCTCGATCGAAAATAGCTCTTAAAAGTCATTACAAAAAGTGTCTTAAAGTTAAGGCTCCCGTCATGACATCGTAGTAAACAAAATTTTAATCAGTTTTTTATTAGATTTTTTGCCATCCTTATACAAAATGGAATAAAATTGTTTTATTAACTATAACTTACAAAAGATCGTCAACTTTTTGAAAGACCCCAGTAATTTAATT
This sequence comes from Taphrorychus bicolor, assembly GCA_951812265.1. Lineage (NCBI taxonomy): Eukaryota > Metazoa > Arthropoda > Insecta > Coleoptera > Curculionidae > Taphrorychus > Taphrorychus bicolor. The sequence continues at coordinate 45,274,003 of OX638300.1, read as the reverse complement.
TGTAGGCCAAAAAACCGAAAACTGCCGAACTAACGCAGATACCAACTAACGCCATTACATGTCATAACAATGAATGTTCTAAAATTATGCTACCTACTAAATGCAGTGGATTGAAATGCAACCATTTTGCAGCCTTCCAGCTTTTTCTCTACCCTCTATATCCTTTAGAGAATAACTTATTTAAGATCAATCTTCCTCCGTGATTCTAGAAGAAACGACCTTTCAAAATCTCTTTAGGTTTTAAATTTCGGCTAAGGCATTTCCGAGATACAGACCCCCAGAAATGACAAAAAAATGTTGCTTTTCCGTTAGCAGTTTATATCCAAAGATAATGAAAATCTACAGAATCTTATTGCCTCTGGAGTCAAAACTTTTTTTTGAAGCGCTCCACTGATCGTTTCTTCTTAAAAATTTTTCTTATTCCATTCAATTTAGACATTTTTCGTGTCTTATAATGTAGGAAAATTTGCGAGTATCTAGAAATGCACATTTTGATTTTCTAATAAACGCCTATGTCCCTTTTATGTTTCCAGATACGCATGGAGAAGAATCACCTCTTATGGAAGATTTAAGTGTATTCCTAGTTTTGAAATTATCTCGAAAATGGTGAGACGTTAGAAAATATAAAAGATAATGAGTTTCGAAATTGAATAGATAATTCAGGTTATTAGGAAGAAACAATCAGCGCTTTACAAAAAAGAGTTTGGAACCGTAAAAAAATACAACTCTAGAAAAATTAGATTGTAGCTATTATTTGGTATATTCAACAGTGTAGACAATAAATAGTTACGATTCAAATTTGAGTTAAATATCTTAAGAACACATAGAAAAAGAAAAAATAAAAAAAAAATAAATTTTCAATACCTTTATTACGGAAAAGAAAGGTTTGCGGAATACAGGAAGGACTTTTGTTTATATGAACTTTTTGTTTATTTTTGGTCGTAGAATATATGCTACGAAAATTATATAACCTAATTTCGAGACAACCTGTATGGCACAAAAGTATAGGGACAAAATGCACTTTTTACAAGGACTGAAGCCAAATATTGAAGGGTTAATAATAGCACAAGTTTCTGGTCATTTTAGCATTGCAAATTTGTTGTAAATTAAACCATAAGTATGATACATCGTGGAATGCAGAATAAAAGTCTTTCTTAATATTAGATATAAAAAAACAGGACCGTACTTGAAAAATCAAAGTTGATGATGGTTGCTCAAAAACGAAACGTCGGATATCAACTTTTTTCTCATTCAAACGAATTTTTATCTCGTATCCTCCTTATCTTGGACATATTGTGTACAGGGTGTCTTAGGAGGGTTGGAAAGTCTCTTAACTGGAGATGCCAGGGACCAAAATAGGTAAAAAGAACCACATATACCTTAGTCCATAAGTTAATAGTTTCCGAGATACAGGGTGTCAAATGCACAGTTTTACTTCTTTATTTTATTGCCTTCAAAGTGTATTAAATATTGTCATGAAATTTGCTAAGTACTTACCGTTTTTTTTTATTAAATATTCAATAAATGTTGATACAAGGAGCGCTGGGCGCATGGTACCTACACCACTTAAGAAAAACTCTTGAAATTTTTTATCTCCACTTTTAATGCAAGATTTGTTGACTACATATCAAAACTTCATCTTCTAGCAAGAAAAAAGTGTAAAAAGTTGATACAAATTAAATTAAAATTGCACCTTTTCACATCCTGTATCTCGGAAACCTACCTATCTTGGTGCTCAATATCTGCAGTTGTAAATTTCCCTAAATTTTCCAGTACACCCTGTATAAAAAAAAATAGGTGGGGTAGGCACACAGAACTTGCCTCCAGCGCTCGAAACGCTGACATTTCCGATGTAAATGATGGGTGAGCCAGAACCAAATACAAGTGATGGTATCCAAGAACAATTTGGTTAAAAAAGAAGGAAAAAATGGGACACATGCGAGGCGTTTCTCATGTAGGCTATGAAGGAAATAGAGGCCGAAGACAGGGAAAAACTGAAAGCAGAGCCTCCGAAGGTCAGTTCAGCCTTCAACTTTCAAGACATCCGGAGTTGCAAGACTTAAAGAAACCACCTTTCAGTTTTTTTTCCTGTCCTTAGGAGAGCATGTTCAATAAACGGCAATAATTGAAGGTTAGTAGGTACAAGGAAGGTGTGTTAGAAGGAACTAAAAGTTTCATCCGTGATAAAGTCCATTAAAACTACACAAGGTTGACCAAGTTTTCCATGACAAACTGTAAAGAAATTTTCTACATCCAAAATACCTCTAGTTTGCTACATAAGATGCGGTCGAAATGTGCACCTTTAAAAAATAGAGTGTTCCAAAAAAATTACTGTCACTAGCACACGTACCAGCTCTTTACTACCTTTTTTTTTCAAAAAAAGTGTGGTACATACTTTAATAATTTTCTGGTAATTTATCATTTGTTAAACAATGCATCGTTCGGAAAAAACCACGAGAGCTTAATAAAGTCGTAATACCCCACCCCTTTGGTATTTTACAATAAAATTTTTTTTGTTGTTTTTGATCGGAATGGCACATTTGCAATCCCCTAAGAACGTAACAACCTTAATTCAAACGAAATTAACCTCTAAAGGGTTTTTTATAAAAATTGCCAAAAAACGCCAATCTAAAAGTCCCTAAAAATCGACCACCAAAGGGGTCTATCTCCGAAAATATAGCACCTATGGAACTTCCGGTGATCGGAGGTGAAAGAAGACATCAAGAAGAGAAAAAAAATAGTTGGATTCAATCCAATCAGTCGAGGCGTTCTCAAGATACTTGGTCATTTTCAAAAAAAAAGTCGGAAAAATTTTGTTGCTGTTATTAATCGGAATAGCACGTTTGCAATTCCCTAAGAATTCAAATTAGAACGAAATTAACTTCTAAAGTGTTTTTTGCCACTTTGACCCTTTAAAAATGGTCAAAAAACGGGATTTTAAAAGTGCCTAAAAATCAACCAGCAAAGGGGTCTATATCCGAAAATATTGCACCCACGGAACTTCTTAAAGGAGGTGAATGAGGACATCAAGAAGAAGAAAAGCAGTTGAGAATTACGCTTACGTAATACTCCTTCCCCCTTATGGTGAATTTCAAAAAAATCTTTTTGCTATTTTTGGTCGAAATGGGATGATTGCAACCCTTTAAGGACGTCACAATTTTAATTCGAATGAAATTAGCCTTATAAGTTACAAATAGCAAAAAAATGCCGATTCTAAAAGAGCCTAAAAATCGACCACCGTTGGGGTCCATATAACAAAATTTTTAATCAATGGAACTTTCGTTTGTGGGAGAAAAAGAGAACATGAAGGAGAGGAAAAGGCCGTTGGATTCACTATGATCGGTGCATTCGTTTTAAAGTTATAGGCGGTCAAAATTGAAAGTTGCGAAGAAAACGTAATACTTCCCTCCTTTGGTAACAAAATTTTACTAAAGTATCTCAAACGCTTTCGCAAAAAAAATTTGTTTTTGATGTTTCAAAATAAATTTTTACACCCTGTATTTCCTTAAACAAACAATTTTCGACTAGAATTTATACAGTAAACTAGATATAGAACACTTCCTTAAGTCCTGTTTGTCACAAAAAACCTGTATATTTAAAAATGTTGTCAAACACATCCAAAACCAATTTATTACATCCTTTTAGATCACAGTTTCAGTAGTTGTTTATGTGAACCACATACTAATAACCATGAGGAAATGAGACCGGACGGTCTTGTGGATGAATAAAATTCCTCCTTCTTTCTAACACATTTACCTCGTGTACATTAACAGAATTAAAACTGAAATAAAATACGTGCCTTTTTTCCTTGGTGGCCATCACGGAAACAAAAAATAATGGGATCATCATTTTATAAAAACTGCTTCAGATCTCAATCAAAAACTTAAATAAAAATAGCAATCGAAGTTTGAAATAACTTTTACCAGACTATTATTATCGTTATTTAACTTGTGTCGGTTATTAGTGACTATCTATATTAAAACTGTCTTTCCGTTTTAAAACTGTGCATTTATTTGCACGAAATCTGTATGGTAGATAAACACCGCCTCGAATCGATTAGCAACGAAAGGAGTGACCTTTATCGCTGGAACACGCTATTCAAGAAAGTAGATATTCTAACGCCCTTCTCCTGGATAATTAGGCACTAAACGAGACACGTGCATAATAAAAGTGGATCGATCTGGACGAGGAGGGCGGACCTAAGTTGAGATTCTTACACCCCTTCGTCTATATTTTAAATCTCTAGATGTTGAAAAATCAAACTATCTAGTCGGCGAAAATGTGTAAATAAGCACTTCGAAGTGTAACGTTACGAGAAATCTCATTTCGACCAAACGATCATATCCATAAACCGCATAGCTGAGTTCGTTCTTAAATTGCCCTCGCCTGCTTATTCCACTTGGAAATGCGGCCCTTAAAGGGCGCAAAACGCTCAGCTCGACACTTACACATTCGCACTACTATCGCAATAAAAAATCTAATCTAGGGCTAAACGTCTAATCTGGGGTCGGACATATATCGCCTCACCTTTGTTGACATCTCTTTAGGGTCCTTCGGATACGCTCTAAATTCTCTCAATGGCGCTCTTCAGAGAGTTAATCGCTTTCGTTTAAGCCAAATGACTTTTTCCCGTGTTGGTTTAAACGATTTATTCTTGAGTCCGTGTATATTTGAGATTCAAGAACAGGGTCTCGCATAATCGAGCTATTATTAACAGTGACCGCGGTCGTCGCTAACCCGGGGTGCCGCAATCAGCTAAGAGGATCCAAACGGACTTAGAGAGTGGAGCGGTCTTGATCCAATTCTAAGACCGAGCGTAGAGCTATTGTGAGCCTCAGATTGTACGCCAGTAGTCTATAGAAGGATTACTAGTTCGAGAATCGCAAAACACAACCATAGAGAATCTGCGGGATTGATTTTAGTGGATCCCCGATGGGATAAATATCGTTCCTAGACACTACAATGAATTCAGGCTAAGATTGCCGTTTTGAAAAATGGCTTTCGAGTGCGGCGATCAATTCTCGGAAAGCTATCGATATAAGGAGCCTAAAGAGTTCCTGAAAACTTATCAGACAAATTTGACGACGCTCCTACTAGACGGGCCCCGGAATTTATTGCCCAATTTTCGGTATACATAATAGAACATTGTTTTCAAAGCAACAGTAATAAAAGGACTCTTTATTAAAGTTTCTTTCTCCCGCTAACTGACAGTGGCATTGTCTCGGAGAAAAATAAAAACAAATGACTGACATTATTTAGGCGGAAGTTGGAACTTTCCGCAACAATCCTATCTTTGCTACGGCCGGACGAGTTGCGGGAAAACAAAGACTCCGGCGCTGGAGTCACAATGTCACAAAGGCCGTTTGAGAATTACAAAGGCCCTTGTTATTTTAATGAGTCATAAATAACTAGCGTCTTGAATGTTGAAATTAACGTAACAAACTATGTGAAAGTTCTCTTAAGTGCTGTTTGTAGATGGTAGCAACACTAATTTGTGCAAGTGGCTTATATGGCTAAGCGTTTCATTTTATTTTGCACCAGTCTTTTACGGTGCACTTCAGCAATAAAGTGAATAAGTAACAGCTAGAGCTGGGCTTGAATTTATCAAAGAAATAGTAATAATTAATGGGTCTATGTATAAAAATAAGTATTTACTCTCAAGTATATGAAAGGGGTCCAAAAAAAAACGTGGTAGCAAGATATGGAATTAAAACCGGAACATCATAATATGACATTTTCGACTTTCAATTTTTTGTCATTTCAGACCAGCTGTTCTAATTCCGTCGCCTCCTTGAGAAGCACAAATTTGTATGCATATAAAATCAAGTAATTCCTATTTTGTGAAATAAATACTATAAGAGTATTTATAAGCTATAAGTACTTACTTTTATGCTGAAAGAAGGGAAGTATTTCCTTCATAATCTTGTAGTAAAAGCATTTACTTCTCTTTATGCTTGCGAAGCATTGCAGTTTGTACTTGCAGTGCTTGCTGATTTTGAAAATTTAATTCACAATTTTATTGATGGCTATTTAGAGCAATTTCTCTTCTATTGCTAATTAATACTAAACCAAAACTAAACACTAAAGCAACGTTACCAAGTTTAGCTCTAAAGTTAATTTTATCATCGAGTAAACCCGGACCTCTCAGCCTCAGCTATTCGCTTCCAGCTTGAACAACTCACGTTCCAAACTCTGATTATCCAGCCACCTACCACGTTTCTAGCTACAGATAAGGCCTCGAGGATGGGATTTATAATTATGGAATTAACGGCACTCTCAGGTACACCACTCGTACTTTAAACTTAGTTCGAAGTATTAATGTGTGGCTTAATCTCTTTCGCAACTATGCATAATAAACTACTGATTAGAGCACGGGTCTGAGCACGGTTGGATAACAAGGAGCAAAAGATATTACACCAGCTACATCTTTCCAGGGCGCTTCCCTTCTCATTTCTACCTGCCAAAATCAGTTTATTTATCAAAAGCAACATCTAAATGTGTCGCAATCCCCGTCCCTTTCACTCCATCACTCCCTCCAGCCCTTGTCCTTCTGTTGAGACAATTTTAAACCTGTCAGAGCAGCGTTCAACAACGTAATTTATACCTCTGCTATTTATATAACGCTTTGTTGTCGGGTCGCATCCCTCGGCCCAGTCAGCTTAAAAGATACAAAAATTAGCCCTATTCGTTTCGACTGTTTATATGTTGCCCTACCAGTGACGTAGACCTGGAAAGGCCAAATACACTGTCGCCTTCTACAGACGTTCCTTAATAAATATTAAAATTCACAAAATATGCCATTCGACCGTCGTATCAAAATAACCAAAACGTTTTTAAAGTAGGAGGTGAAAAAGGACATAAAAAAATGAAGTAAAAATCAACTGGATTCACTTCAATCAGTACATTAATTAAAAACTAAAAGTTTTTAATAAATGTAATAAGCTTTAGTAAACTAAAGAAAAGACATAATATAACCTTTGGTCATATTCACAAATATTTTGATTTTTTTCGGGTTTATAATAAGAACTAGAAGTTTGCGATCCCCTAAGCACATAAAAGCTTCGTTCGCATGAAATGAGCCCTCCAAAATTTTGCACCTACGGGACTTCTGTTGACGGTAGGTGAAAGTAAGCATCAAGAAGACCAAAAAAAACAACCAAAAACAGTTAAGATTCACTCCAATCGGTCTACTCGTTCTCAAGTTTCAAGCGGTCAAAATTGAGAATTGAGAAAACAGTCGTAATACCACTTTGGTCACTTTCAAAAAAATTTATGGACAAATTTTTCTACTGCTTTTTATGGGAATGCAATCCCCTATACGGGTGACAAACTCAAATGGAATCGAATTAACAGGAAAGAATTTTTTTTAAAATGGTCAAAAAAACGCGATTCTAAAAGTACATAAAAATCAACCTCCGAAGGAGTCTATATCCGAAAATATTGCACTTACGGAACTTCCGATGTTGGGAGGTGAAAGAGGACATCAAGAAAAGGAAAAAACAGTTAGATGCACTCCGATCGGTCTAGGCGTTCTCAAGTTACAATTCAAAGTCAAATTTGAGAACTGAGAAAAAAGTCGTGATCCCCCCCTTAGACAAATTTCGGAATTTTTCTTTTGTTTTTGATGGGAATGGCACGTCTGCAATCTCCTACGAACGTAACAAACTCAATTAGAATGAATTTAACCTCCAAAGAGGCTTTTTAAAAAATGTCAAAAAACGCGATTCTAAAAGTGTTTAAAAATCGACCTCCGAAGGGATCTATCTCCGAAAATATTGCACCTACGGAACTTCAACTGAAAGAGGACATCAAGAAGAGGAAAAAACAGTTGCATTCACTGCGATCGGTCGAGGCATTCTCAAGTTACAGGGGATCAAAGTTAAGAATTGAGAAAAAAGTCGTAATATTCCCACTTTGGACATTTTCGAAAAAACTTCGGATTTTTCTTTCTGTTTTTGGTCGGAATGGCACATTTGCAATCCCTTAAGGACGTAACAAAGTCAATTCGAATGAATTTAACCTCTAAAAAGGCTTTTTTAAAAATGGTCAAAAACGCGATTCTAAAAGTGGTTAAAAATCGACCTCCGAAGGGGTCTATCTCCGAAAATATTGCACGCTCAGAACTTCCGATGGTGGGAGTTGAAGCAGGACATGAAGAAGAGGAAAAAAAGGTTGAATTCACTCCGGTCCACACGGTCGAGGCGTTCTCAAATGCGTCAAAGTTGAGAATTGAGAAAAAAGTCGTAATACACCTCCTTTGGACATTTTCGAAAAAAAAATCGGAAAATTTTTTTGCTGCTTTTGATCGGAATGGTACGCTTGCAGTCCCCTAAGAACGTAACAAACTCAATTCGTATAAAGTTAACCCCCAAAGAGGCTTTATAAAAAATGGTTCAAAAACGCGAATCTAAGTGCTTAAAAATCAACCTTCGAAGGGGTTCGAAGTGGGAGGTGAAAGAGGACATCAAGAAGAGGAAAAACAGTTGAACTCATTCCGAACGGTCAAGGCGTTCTCAAAGGCGTCAAAGTTGAGAATTGAGAAAAATGTCGTAATACACCCACTTTGGACACTTCGGAATTTTTTTGATAGGAATGGCACGCTTGCAATCTCCTAAGAACGTAACAAACTCAATTCGAATGAATTTAACCTCTAAAAAGGCTTTTTTAAAAATGTTCAAAAAACGCGATTCTAAAAGTGCTTAAAAATCGACCGTCGAAGGAGTCTATCTCCGAAAATATTACACCTACGGAACTTCCGACGGTGTGAGGTGAAAGAGAACATCAAGAAGAGGAAAAAACAGTTGCATTCGCTCCGATCGGTAGAGGCATTTTCAAGTTACAGGCGATCAAAGTTGAAAATTGAGAAAAAAAGTCGTCATACACCCCCCCCCCCTCCTTTTGGACGTTTTCGAAAAAATGTGGGAATATTGTTTTGCTGTTTTTGATCGGAATGGCACGCCTGCACTCTTCTAAAAACGTAACAAACTCAATTCGAATGAATTTAGCCTCTAAAGAAGTTCTTTAAAAGTGGTCAAAAACCGCTATTCTAAAAGTGCTTCAAAATCGACCAACGGAGGGATGTATCTTCGAAAATATTGCACCTACGGAACTTCCGACGGTGTGAGGTGAAAGAGGAAATCAAGAAGAGGAAAAAGCAGTTGAATTCACTCCGGTCGTTGCAGGCGTTTTCAAGTTACAGGCTGTCAAATTTGAAAATTGAAAAGTCGTATGTATCGATTTTCAAAAAAAAACTAATTCTTTTCTGTCTTTATAAATCGACAACTGAAGGACTCTACCTCTAAATATTGTCCCTACGAGACTGGTTATTGTTGGGAGGTGAAAGAGGACATCGAGTAGAGAAAAATTCATCCCAATCAGTCCACTCGATCGTTCTAAAGTTCCAGGCGGAAAAATTTGAAGATTGAGAAACAAGACGTCAACACTGGTCAATTTTAGAAAAAAAAAACTAACATTTTATAGACACTGTTGGAAATTAAGAAAAGAAATCTCCCTCCTCTTTGTTCAAGCAGATGTGGGTTGCTACTAATGGAGGTCATGGATAAATTATACGATTTAAAAGAAAATATAAATAAAAAAGCCGAAATTTTAACTTCTAACGTAATTTATCAAAAAATAAGGGCAAACTTGTCTACGCCCCTGAACGTGTTTGAGCATTGTGTTGACAGGGCCTGCAAACTAGCATAATGAAATTAGCGTTAGTTAACGAGGAAAGAGGACAAAATACCCTTTTTGAACCGGGCAGAATGCAGTTTGCGCAAACTTTATTTACTTCTGTCGGCTCTATAAACTTCGGTACAGTTCCAACAAGGCTTCGTGCCTCCATAAGGATAGCCCCCTTGAATTGAATTTATATGAAAGAAAATTGTCTTAACTGTGACAAAATCAAAGCTGGAATCTGTATTCCAGGGTCTTAATAAGGCCAATTATGAATATCCATATTAAGCCTTCGGTCATAATTGGCTAATGTAGAGGAAACAAGCGTTCGCCACCCTTCGTTTTCCATCGTGGAAGCATCCCCCTATGTTTATCCCTCGACACGCGTTGAAACCCTTCCACATGCCATTCATTAGGACGACGAGAAGCTCCTGACGTGTTTTATTTTGGTATTTCGATTGATGAAAAGTTTCGTTTGAATTAAATTTGGGAGGGAAATTTATTTTGGATTTTTGGTCGATTTGTTGGGAAAACTACAAAAATTAATTCTCCATCAATCATCAAAGTGTTAACTAAACCTTTCATAAATATTAAAAAAAAAATGAACATTTTAAATCTTAATGTAATAAGCTCCAAAATGTAAAAAAAAAACTTAAATGCTAAAACAATGAATTTTGGTATCAATAAAAAGCTAAAAAGAAAGTAGACGAATGAGGTTACATTTTACATTTTAATTTTTGCTGCAGAAGGTCTTAGAACGGTATTCCGAAATAACCTCCAAATCAATCTTTGATTTAAAGCTCAGTCATAGTTAGTTTAAAGGGGATTCTTACAGCTAACTGACTGAGGCTCTTTGGCCCCTCTGAGCAGGATAACACCAACAAGGCAGCTCAGAAAGTTTCAGAAACGGTTGCTTTAATACACCATTAGCTTCAGAAAAGACAATTTATAAGTAGCGAAATGATGCACCCAGAAACACACTACAAAGTTTGACGATTTTGAATGTGTCATTTTTACTTCTGTTATTTTTTTCTAATGAGTTCTCTAAAGTCGCTTAAAACGAGCACAATGTGGAAAGTGACTCTTTCCACACCCTGCCATTTCGATTTCGCGACTTTGCCATATGGGCAATGTGAAAAAAAAACGTTAACAATGAAAACACGCATCGCTCTAGTTAGACACTGACATTGATTCGCTAAACCTATCATATTTTGACTGTTGTAAACGAAACACAATATATTCCCTAGGGAAACAACAACCACTGACACGGTGTCAGTCATGGCATGCGTTGCAGATAGAACGTTGTAACTTAAACAAAAATTTAATTAAAGGGAGCTATTATTACATCACAGAGACAGGGCGAAATAACAAACGGTAACGGCCGAGGACTGACAAATAAAATGGCCTTGTAAGTATGTAATTACGGGGCTAAATGAGCGCCGTTATGGGTGTTCGTCAGATAAAACAAAAATATAGGAGCGCAGCCCTCATCAGGCTTTGTTAGGTCGGTACACACATTGTCAATTTTTCTATGGAGCAGGTTTTGCAGGAGACGTGTGGGATTAGCTTACCTAGATAGTGAGTACTGCTGGCGTAAAACACAAATACAGAGTCTCACTCTACTTTTCTCGCATTGGAGGCCTGGATAGACGAGGGGCTTACAATAGTAAATCCGCTTTTACTTTCAGCCGACGAGGATTCGCTACGAGAGCATCTTTTCGTGAAAGAAAAAAGCATTTAATCTAATCCGACATCAGTTTCCATCTGGAGAAGTTTCCTTTGTAAATAACGACGTAATCCGTCCGGTGCGCGTTCTGTGCCTATACCTTGTTTTATCTAAAGAGAAACGGTTTCCGAGAAATTACCCCGGGGGCAGAGGGTTCCCCCGGTTTTTGGCGTTTAATCGGAAGATCTATGATTAAACGAGGTAATGTCTTGTGAGCCTAAAATTGGGCCGTGGAACGGCTCAAAGTTTCGCTCGGGAATGTGCCGTCGCGGGGCCCCGACTTTCGCAAAATTATGCCGGTGGGCCCCGCTACTTAATCGCCGGATCCGATGCGATTCTCGTCGATGGAGAATTTCTAATCAAGAATATATCGATCGTTATCAGCTTTTACGAGGTTTTCTTTTTTGTCCTGAGGGGTTCAGAACATTCCCGACTACTCCCCCAATGTAATTCCTCTTTTTTTGGCCATCTTCTTAAATAACCGTTCTTTGTTGCGTCTGCCTTGAGTGTTCTACTTCCATCGCTCGAGAAAACTAGAACTATCGCACATACTATAGAGTTTATGTAAAGCGTAAAGAGAAAGGAAAGCTAAAATAATTCCCGGAAATAAATAATGGTTATTTACGTTATAAGTCTTCCAACTTCAGCTAGTAAACGCTATCTTATGTTTTGTTCCTTTAATATGGTCTATACTTCATTTTTGTTTTCAATTTAAATTTTTCTTTTTTTTTGTGTATTGTTTTCTGTATCCTATAAGTTATATAAATTGACATTCTTCTGGTTCTTTCCTTGCTCGAACATGTTCTTAGAATTTTTTATTTTATGCATATTTTTTTATCCAACGTAATTTCTTAAAACCGATTTTGTGTGTTATTTTCCAGGTTAAAAAGTGTGAAAAAAGAACTCAATGATTGTCTCTTTAAACAAAATGAAATGAAAATAGATTTGTATAATTTTAATAACATTGTGCTATTCAAATGGCCAAAAATAAGGCAAAAAGTTTAAATAAACAGTGTCGACAACTGAGATAGAGAGCATTATTTTTTTTCTCGATTTTTTCTTCATACTGCTAGAGTTTTTGAGATTTGGCTACATTTAACTCTTTATAATCTAAATCATCAGATATACCCACTGATAGCGTGAATCTCCATGGTCTTATTGTTCCAGGTGTCGAGCCCCATTTTACCACCCGAAACGTTTTTGTAGCGCGCCACTGATCGCTTCTTCCCAGAAGTGTGTCTTCAATTTAGAAACCTTTTCTTACTTGCATTTTTTCGTATCTCTTATCGTTTTCAGGAAATTTGCAAAAGTAAAAAAAAAATAATTTTTGCAGAAGAAATGCTTGCGTTTCTTGCCTTTTTATTTAGCTTTCTAGATAGGCATGAAGTAGGGAGTCACTTTCTTTAGGAGAAGACTTATGCGAAAATCATGTGTTAAAACCTTATATTAAATTTTTGATTAAATTGATAGAAATTTTGATTTTTTTTATTAATCTATTTTTTTTCTGAATGAGACAATTTTAATCCTCTGTGACCAAGCAAATTTTAGTTTTTTTTCACCATCAAGGTGCATGTGCAACTATACATCGAACGAATGAAACCAATTACTGAGTAAAACTTGCCAAAGACCGTAAAACTGCTATTTTTAACAATTCACAACATTATCCATTTGTCCAAGTTAATAATTAAAACGTACGGCTAATGAGACCCCTCCTAAGTGCTAATTTAGTATTAAAACTCTTTCCGTGGCCTTCTCCATCACGAATGAATTCCGCAACCCTAATTGGCCAACTTTTAAGCGAATATTACCGTGGGACAAATATTTGAACTGGACATTAAGTGTCGTTTCGTCGGCTATTTAATAAATCGTAAAAAGCTCACTTCTACCTTATATGCTAGAAACGTGCTTGAAACAAGCACAGAGGTAGTTTATTAGATATCAAACTACAATCAGTAAAAAAGAAGTTTTGCGCACTTCAAGTAGTAAACCAATAAAATCAATTTTATAAATAGTCTGATGATATTAAGTGACCGTAAATACATTTGATTTGCCCTTTATACATCGGCTCGATAATAATAATTATCCAAAAGGGTAATTTCCGTTCAAAGCTCGTCAAGTACCAAATTCAAACAACGTGTGCAAATTTGCAGAGAGGTGCGCCCTTGCGGCTGCGGCACGGCCGGACTGTAGAAAATGCAATTTGAATAAATTATCGCCTTCATAGGTGTCTCTTTGCGACCCTCGACGCCATTTTTAAATTAAAAAACTGGATTCGAACGTCGCAGGCCTCGGCTTTTAATAAACGAGGATTTAATATAGGTCAGTGGCGGAGCAGTGCCAGTGCTCGAACCAGTATAGAGAATAGAGTTAATGAGCAAAAGGTGCGACATCTATTATTTCATTTTGATACTACACACTTCGACCACTAAGTCTGACTCTATGCTATCTCAACTGAAGCCAATTATCAAGGAAACTACCCGCCCAATCCCCTCAATTTATGTACCACCGGCGTGGACGTCACAATAGTGCACAATATCTGACAGGAAAGTATTCCTATCGTTTAATTTCTAGTGACAAAACAAAGGATGGGAATATTCTCAGCGCGCTCTAGAGCGCCCACCCGAACACCCTACTAACGACGGTAACAGCGACTAAATGACCCAGATGACGTCATCAAGGTCATTTCTGGTTTACTTTTTTTTTCAAATAAAACCTATAATTGTTATTACTGCATATTAACCACTTTTTAATAACAGGCAACTTTCGTATAATAGTATATTACGTAATAAAAGTTGTAGAAAGCTTACTACGTACAAATGGAAAGTTTGTACGTAATACTAATGGAAATAAGCGAGTGCCTATTTCCATGAGTACGTAAATGCTTTACAACACGCATTTCGTAGTATACTTTATCTACGACGCTGTAGGAATAGACATTTTGAAACTATTATACAAATAAATGTTAACAAATCAGAAAAATAATTAAAGTTGAATTTGACAGCTAGCCGCCATTAAAATTACGAATTAGTGGCGAGTGGACTGTTGCTAGGCGACGCGTGGATGAGGCCACTCGGCTGAGGGCCTTGCACGTACGTTTGGTTTAGCGTGCGTAAGGAGCACCTTACTAGCGAAGTAGAGCGTGTGTTATTTGATATTTACTTAGTAGTCGTAGATAAAACTTTTTAACGCATTTTTGTTTTAAATGTGAAGTTAACCTTATTAAACTGCTAACGGAAAAGATTGATACAGAAAAAATGTTTGTCATTTTTGGGGGTCTGTATCTCGAAAATGCCTTAGCCGAAATTTAAAACCTATAAAGATTTTGAAAGCTCGTCTCTTCTAGAGTCACGACGGGAGATTGATCTTAAATAAGTTATTCTCTAAAGGATATACAGGGTAAAGAAAAAAGCACTGCAAAATGGTTGCATTTCAACTCACTGCATTTGGTAGAAAGCGTAATTTCAGAACATTCATTGTTATGACATTTAGTGGCGTCAGTTGGTATCTCGGGACATTTGGTTTTTTGGCCTACAAGATAAATTAGAGGAGTTTTTCAAAAAGTTGACGCTCTTTTGTAAGTCACCCTGTATCGCGAGAATGCCGCAGCCGATTTTAATAAGATAAATGAACTCTAAAAGATAACTGATTGTAAAATCAGCGACGTAGACTCATAGTTAATAAAACAATTTTATTCCATTTTGTACACAGATGGCAAAAAATCTAATAAAAAGTGATTAAAATTTTGTTTACTACGATGTCATGACGGGAGCCTTAACTTTAAGACTCTTTTTGTAATGACATTTAAGAGCTATGGTCGATATCTCGCGACGGTTTTGGCGGTTTTTTAGTTTTTTTTGCAGTACCGAGAAAAGGTTCCCGGTGGCGCCATCCGTGTCCGTTTGTTGAACTAACGAGATTACATCCGTCCAGTGTCAACGTCAATGCGCTGTCTAAGGAAAAAATAATGCAGATTACTGTAAAGTACAGAAATCGATTTCTGTACTACTTGCAAAATGATAATTCATCAGTCGTTTAAAAGGTCGAAAACAGCGTTTTCAAAATGTGGCTTGTTAAATCAAAAAATTTAAATTTTGCATTTTTCCGACCACTCTAAATTTGTGTTTCTGTACGTTTTTAGTAATTTTTACTTATTATTGGCTTTAACTCTCACCTGGCTTTCTCGAAAAATTACAATTACATTTATTTTTCTTTCATTCATTCTTTTATTTAATTATTGCCTTATTTTTTTCTTCATTCATTTTTTTTAACATATTTATTCTTAAGATGTGCTATGAAAATTGAAAATAGCGTACGTAATTTTTCTAGAAACTCTAAATGTGCGCTTTTAAACAGTTTAGGAAATTTTTAACCGATTTTTTCGATTAATTTTAACCAGTATTTTTCAAAAAATTCAAGTTTTGTATTTTTAATAAATTTTGGCCTTATCCTAACCATACACTCTCAAAAAACATCAAATTTTGAGATATTTTTAGTCAAGTTTTACATATTTAATTTAACTAAAACTTAGTTTTAGCTAAAACAACAAATTAGAAGATTATTATCATTTTTTCCTGATTTTGTTCTAAACTCTAAATTTGCATATTAAAACAGTTTGGGTATTTTTTAACCGATTTTTGGCTTAATCTTAACTTTAATTAATTTAAAAAAAATTACTTAATTTAAAAAAATAATTAATTTAACTTAACTTAATTTAAAAAAATAATAAATTATGCATTTTTAGACGCACTTAGTAATTTTGAATTTAATACAGACCATAAATTCTCAGAAAACGTTTTCTTTGCATTTCTAATCGATTTTTGGCAATAGTATCAAACTAAATTTTTTCAAAACACTCCAAATTTTTACTATTTGACGTTTGGAGTCATTTTTAACCTATTTTTGGCCTTAATCCTAACCTGACTTTCTCAAAAAATAACACATTTGAACTTTGAGGCATGTTGAGCCAAATTTAATTTATTTTAGTCCAAGAGTACAATTCACCAAAAACAATAATTGAAAAGATTGGAAACAGTTTTTTGTTATTTCGTACTAAAACTAAGTTTTTCCAAAAAACATAACAAAATTTGCATGTTTAGAGGATGTACATCTTTCAAGAAAACACCACTTTCAATACCGCACTATGCCTACGTCATCATTTTGGGTCCATATTGTTTAAATGGCAGTGGGTTGTCCTGTAGCGCCTAGAGTCTTTGGCCGAGTATATGTTGGTTCTTAGTTATGGCATGAGCGAAGGATCATTGTTATTGTTACTTTTTACATTTCAATAGCGCCATCTAGTGCCGAACAATTTTCGCCAATAATTCAGTTGGTTTTATTACTACTGACACAATAGTAACAAACATTTGAAAAAAAAAGTTTAGAGATATAACGATTATCCAGTGTACCCGACTGCTCTGCCGGGTACTCGTTTTCGCCCGGTACCGTACTACCCCGTTTTATTACCCGACCAAAAAGAAAACTCGAGAAATACAGGGTTCAATCTAAAGTGTTTTCCGTTTTCCACTATCAAAGGCGATGAGGCAATGAGCGAAGTGATCTCCCGTGCTTCCCGACATTGACTGATTCAACTGTGGTGTGCTCTGTGGTATTTATTCCCCACACAATGACGTTATTATACAATGTAAAGTGTTTTCCGGGCTTTCAAGCCGTGGTCCGATAGAATTTTTTCCCGAGATTTCGTGTACAGCTGAGGCAGACATTATCAAAGGCGATGAGGCAATGGGCGAAGTGATCTCCCGCACTTCCCACGTTGATTGATTCGACTGTGCTGAGCTCCGTGGTATTTATTCCCCGCCGTCGCGCTGCAGTGGCGACACTGGGGTGGGGGTAGTGGTGGCTCGGGGTTTCGGCGCACTTGCAGTATATCGTAAAATTCGCTTCCAGTCTGAATTTAGAAACGAAATTTCCTCCTTCCTGTTGAAATTGTTGTCGCGTTTAAAGATCTTCACGGCCTTTCTCGTTAGTCTCGGAAAGAAACGCTGCGAATGATATCCACCTCGTTGAAAATGATCTCATAACCTTCGGAGAGAGCGTGCTCTGCTACTGCTGACTTTTGTGTTTGTCCCAGCCTACACGTCTACTACAACAGAAATTCGTGAAAGCATTCACAGTCTTATAAATTCTCTTTCATTCCAAAGCTGCAAATTCTCAAGTTTTGTTAATTCACCGAACTCACGGGGGACACTAGAGCATCAGAGAGACACAAAACACTATTCAAATCCTCGGATTGCATCCGCAAATTGACATTTCTGAAAGGGACTTAGCCGGACTTTCCGGTGGCGCGTTAAGTTTTATCGAAAGCGATTAGCCAGTTTTACGGTGACACTTGTATGAAACGTCCCCCGGAGCCGTTTTATTGTCTGCCGGAATTTAATTTGCTGGAATTTAATGTACTTCTTTTATTGCCGGGTCAAAATTATCGTGTATTCGATCCGATTTTCGCGTTTTACGACCCGAACGACGGATTTTTCATCGAACTGTGTGTTGACGTTAGTCGAATTGCGGAAAGGGACGAGAGTTATAAAGTCACCAATGAAAATTTTTGTTAGCTAGGATGTTTCCTGAATTGGCGACATTTGTTTTTTATCAAAAGGTTAGATAAGATTTCAGATAACAGTAGCTACTTAATCCTTGAAATTTGTCATGAAAAAAGTCCAGTGCAATTTGTTAAAGAAAAAAATAGTAAGTCAATGACGACATTTTACTTGCTACTGAGACTATTGAAGAAATTAGGTTTAATATAAATTAGCAATTAATAATTGTTGATATGTTTAATAAATTAATCACATGAATATTTAGTAAATTTCCTCGTTCAACTACAGTAATTCTTTCATCAAATTTTAATGAATTTCTTAATTTAAACTGGGCGTAGTATACAGGGTGATTCACGTTAGTCGACACAGAAGATTATGGCTAAACTTTTAGATTTTACAAAAGTTTTGTATATGGAATGGATGAGGGTCTATTGGAAGTACATTTTAAAATTATTGTCATTGGATACAGGTGGTCCCAAAAGTATAAAATTGATTTTTTTAAATGAAACACCTAGTATATTAATGTATTTTCGGTAGCCACGGACAAAAGTAAAGGTAGTTTTATTAAGGTTTATGGCATCTAAACCGTACCGTTCTTCAGATATTGGTGATTTTGTGAAAATGCAGCATCAAATTTAATGTCTAAAATCTCAGCACTTGGTTTCTTTTCAACCACCGAAATTGGCTGGTGGGCTACTAGTACATTGAGTTTTTTGCGGTATGTATTAAATATTAACTAGTGTGTACCAAATGTTAAAAAATGAACACTAAATTATTGCAAACTTCAAACTGTAATAACTCGTTTAATTTAAATTAGACACCCTGTATTTTATAGTATCATCAGATGCAGAATTTAGTTTCCTATCAAAAACTATAAAACATTCCTATAGCTTGGTCGTTGCATTTTCTTGGAAAATTGATTTTTTCTGAATTTGCGGTGACATAAACGAATGTAGTAGTCTAATTTACCTGTTCAGGTCTGTTCAGGTGTTACCTGATTTTGACAAAGCAAAATTTATTGTCATTTGTAGTTGTCACATATTAATTTATAATTAAATATTTTTTTACTGTTATAATTGGTGGTTAACAGGGAGTTTTTTATTTAATCAAAATGCTGGTTTACACAACAGAAGAACGAGTCGATATGATCTTCATTCTAGGAGAAAGCTTGCAAACTTGTCTTTTAGCATCAAGGGTTTATGCTGAAAGGTTTCCTAACCGAACTCGACCGAATAGAGCCGTTTTTGAAAGATTGTTGGTTCAATTTAGGCAAACTGGTAGTGTTCAGTATGAAACGACTGCCAAAACGAGACCAGTTACAGAAAACCAAGAAACTGAATTAGCCGTTATTGGCTCTGTAGTTGAAAATCCCCATGTCGGACAACGAGAAATTGCACAAAACTTAAATATTAGCCAAGCAAGCGTATCAAGGATTCTTCAAAAACATAAATATCACGATTATAAGATACAACTACATCAAGAGCTCTCCGATAACGATTTTGGCCAACGAGTGGACTTTTGTATGTGGGTGTTAGAAAAAGTTGGAGAACAAGAAGATTTTTTTGAATCAGTTCTATTTAGTGATGAGTATCATAACGATGGTCCTTTTAACCGACACAATTTTCATTATTATTCTGATTTTAACCCCCATGAATTTAGAGTTATTAATAACCAACATAGGTGGTCAGTAAATGTATGGGGGGCATAATGGGACAGTATGTGATTGGATCTTATTTTTTTGACGAACATTTAAACGGAATGTCGGTTCTAATTTTTTTGAGAAATCAGCTTCCAATTTTACTGAAAGAAGTTCCTCTAGATATAAGAACAACAACCATGTGGCTGCAAATGGATAGGGCACCTGCTCATTATCATCGTGAAGTCCGGGAGTTCATAAATGTTCGTTTCCAAAATCGATGGATTGGAAGGAATGGAGCACAACATTGGCCACCAAGGTCCCCTGACATAACGCCTCCCGATTTCTTTTTATGTGGATATTTGAAAGGAATCGTGTATATTACGCCACCAACCACAAAAGAAAATATGAAGGAACGAATCAGAGCGGCCTTCAGAAGCATAACTCCCTATATGTTATGCAAAGTGAGTGAAGGATTTAAAAACAGAATACGTTTGTGTTTAGAATCAGACGGTCGTCATTTTGAAAAAAAAATATAACTGTTTGTTTTTGTTTGTTTTACTCTTATGTTGACTTGTTATTTATTGTATTTCAAATTGCCACTATTATTGCACTTAATTTTTTTGTAATAGAGATGCTAAATTTTATAAGAACTCTTGTAATATAATGTTTTATTGTTTTATTTGATATTTTATGCTAAATAAAGACACTTTAACATTCAGATGACTGCTAAATAATCTTCATGATCATAATTTTGTAACTTATAAATTAATACCTGACAAATACGGGGTTTTCATTAGAAAACTTCGTCTAGTTGGTTGTGAAATGTCAATGGAAAAGAATGGAGAAACAAAAGCCCATTTACTTTCATTATACCATCCTTTTCTGTCAAAACTTTATAGCCTCCTAAATGAAGTTTTCTAGTGGAACACCCACTACTAATGATAATAAATTTTGCTTTCTCAAACTCAGGTATTGTAACAGCTAAAGTAGATTACTTAATTCGTTTATGTCAGCTCAAATTCAGAAAAAAATCAATTTTCCAAGAAAACGCAAAGACCAAGTTATAGCAATGTTTAATAGTTTTGATAGGAAACTAAATTCTGCATCTAAAGATACTATAAAATACAGGGTGTCTAATTTAAATTAAACGAGTTATTACTGTTTGAAGTTTGCAATAATTGAGTGTTCATTTATTGACATTCGTTGCACAGTAGTTAATATTTAATACACACCGCAAAAAATCCAATCTACTATTAGCTCACCAGCCAATTTTGGTGGTTGAAAAGAAACCAAGTGCTGAGATTTTAAACATTTTATTTGATGCTGAATTTTCACAAAATCACGAATATCTGAAGAACGGTACGATTTAGATGCCATAAACCTTAATAAAACTACCTTTACTTTTGTCCGTAGGTACCGAAAATACATTAATATATAAGGTGTCTCATTTAAAAAAAATATAACTTTTATCAATTTTGTACTTTTGGGACCACCTGTATACAATGACAATAATTTTAAAATGTACTTTAAATAGACCCCCATCCATTCCATATATACAAAACTTTTTTAAAATCTAAAAGTTTAGCCATAATCTTCCGTGTCGAGTAACGTGAATCACCTAAAATATCTAACGCCGTTGACACCTAGATATCCAACTGAAGATCTTGTGATTTAAACTTTATGAAAATTTTTAACATTTACGAGTACAGCGCTAGCTGGAATGAAGTTAGTGTAACAAATACCTAACCTATAAAAATTTCCAGTTTGCCAAAAATCCTTTAGAAACCGCGAAATTTAGCATAAAAGCCGCGTAATATTTACTATTTATGATTCTCATGGTATTCGAGTAACATCCGTGTCGGCACGGAGCGAGCAGAGATTTACCTGAAAATTATTCCAAAAAATAATAAGAGCTGTAAAGTTTCGCTAGATTTAAATTTTTGCACCTCGGGCGACGTTTTCCGCATGATTTATATTAAGGGGCCGTATCTCATATTGTTCCAAAACAGCCATAACGCCGGAACGTAGCAAGGCTACGTAAAATAGCGCCTTGAATATAAAATCGGCTGGTGTAAAAATTGGAGGAACCCGCTGAGGTCTCCTGAATGATAATAATGTTTTATTCTTTTTGAACCCGCGAGGTTGTGATAAAGCATTCAAATTTAAATTTAAAACTCGGCGGCGGCAGCTAGAAATCCATCGGGGTAATATGATGCACGAGTTGCAGAGGAAGTTTCGGTCTATTGATCGTGCAACCTTTAAAAATTTCGACCCTACCGTAAATCAAGAAAAAAATTCGACTCCACCTAAATCATGAAAAAATAATTCGCATTCCATGCACGACAATTAGCCAGATAAGTGTACGCTGTATCCTTTTATTATGCAAGCCAAGATTACCCTAAATCTTCGCCCACTCGCGCGAGGGAAGCCAAACTCCCCTCGGGTGTGGAGTTTTTAAGTGTTTTTACGCAGCACTCCAACAACTTGCTTCATTAAAGTTAAATCGTTCGCTTGTGGCCGGAGTTGAGAATAAAACGGCTCGCCATTACCGACGATGATTTTCAAGCTTCTTCAGCGCCACGAAAATGGATTTTAAACCGTGCTGGTGTGAAATAAAACCGTTTTAAGGGCGTTTTCCCTTATTTTTACAAGGGAAGAACGATTGGTTTTATGATGCGAGAGTAATTGGGTTTACTGGGTGCCTTTTGAATATCAGTCAGCAGGGCAAGAACAAAGGAAAGTCATCTAGATTTGACTAAATGAAGAATCAAAGCAATATGCCGTCTTTTAGGCCATTTTATAGGTCAAGTTTAAACCTCAAGTAGGATTTAAATTTAACATGAAAAAGTAGCTTTTAATAGTTTCTGATCAAATATAATAAAATTAGACCTAAAAATAAGTTCTTTTTTTAATTGGCACAAAAATTGATTTTAAAAGCGTCTAAAAATCGACCACCAAAGTAGGTACTCCGAACCATATCTCCGAAAGTACTAGACCTACGGGACTTTTGGTGGGAGGCAAAAGAGGATATCAGGAAGAGCAAAAAAAAACAGTTGAATACACTCCAATCAGTCGAGACCTTCCCAAGTTACAGGAGAGAAAAGCGAAAAATTGAGAAGTCCCCTTTGGTCATTAAAAAAAAAATTTTGGAAAAATTTTGTTGCTGTTTTTCGTCGGAATGGCACGTTGCAATCTCCTAAAAACGTAACAAACTCAATTCGAATGAAATTAAAATCTAAAGGGTTTTTTAATGGTCAAAAAACGCGATTCAAAGAGTGCCTAAAAATCGACCACCCAAGGGGTCTATCTCCGACAATATTGCTCCTGCAGAACTTCCTGTGATGGGAAGTGAAAGAAGGACGGAATGGGAAGAGGACATCAAAAAGAGGAAAAAAACAGTTGGATCACTCTAACCAGTCGAAGCGTTCTCAAGTTACAAGCGGTCAAAGTTGAGAATTAAGAAAAAAGTTCTAATACCCCCCCCTTTGGTCATTTTCAAAAAAATTTTGGAAACATTTTGTTGGTGTTTTTGATCGGAGTGGCACGTTTGCAATGTCCCAAGAACGTAACAAGCTCAATTCGAATGATTATAACCTCTAAACAGGTTTTTTAAAAATGGTCAAAAAACGCGATTCTAAAAGTGGTTAAAAATCGACCTTCGAAGGGGTCTGTCTCCGAAAATATTACACCTACGAAATTTCCGACGGTGAGAGGTGAAACAAGACATCAAGAAGAGGAAAAACAGTTGAATTCACTCCGATCGGGCGAGGCGTTCTCAAGTTACAGGCGGTCAAAGTTGAGAATTGAAAGAAAGTCGTAATACTTTGGATATTTTCGAAAAAATTGTCGGAAACTCTTGGTTCCGTTTTTTATAGGAATGGCACGCTTGCAATCCCCTAAGGCCGGTAACACACTGAAGAAATAAGTTTCATGAAACTTACTGCAAGAAACAGGAAATTTGTTTTATTGCCGCACAACGGATGTATCCAGATCAGTCGCAACACACTGGCGTTTCTGAAGCAGGAAAACAGAAACTGTTTCGTAAACAAAGTTCATAAAACAGAACGTGCTGTGTTTCGCGATAAATTATTTCGGTTTATTTAGTGTTGTTTGCTCGAGAACATAGGATCTATGCATTTTTTCGTCCCTGCAATCTAGTTAAAAGTGAATTTATTGTGTGACGAAATGCCGAAAGAGAACGACTTTAAATTTAAATTGATAAGGACTGTGGAATAGTATCCATGTTTGAACAATTTTCGACTACCGGAATACAGTCGCCGTGAGGTTGTTGGTGTGGCATGGGAAAAACTAGCAAAGGAAATGAATGCAACTGGTAAGTAAAGGCAATCTATTTAGTATTTATGTACTATTTATTTATATAATTTAGACAGTATGAATAAATTGCCAAAGCAACGAAACATTGGGCTTAAGAAAATAATCGGAAAGGTAATCCCTCAATCATTTGCAGTGGTTAAGTTTCTTGCCCTTTCTTCGTCGTCTTCTTCATCGGCAAATGCTGTTCCTGCATTGTCGTTCGTAATGAAAACGTTTGGCTCATAAGAAAGTCCTTCATTTTTTCGGATGTAATTGTGTAAAATGCAAGCAGTTTTATAATTGATATTGCCGTTTCCTCTGAACACAGCATCGAAACGAGCATACCAAACGTACATTGTACAGATTTTCTAGCCCTGCAGAGTCTAAAATTAAAAATTTGTTTTTTGTTTGTCAGTACTCTTTTGGGATATGGTCTCATGAGATATAATTTCAATGCAAATGCCTCGTCACCACTAAAGAAAAAGGGCACATTGAACCCGGTGTCATCATGAGGAAGTGGTTCAGCTGGAAGTAAATGAAGCCCTCTTCTTTGTAGCCAACGTCCGAGTCGAGACGACTGAAAAACACCGCCATCGCTGTTGCGACCGATATCCCCTACATCTATGGTTGAAAAATAGCCGTCAGCAACTGCACAAGCCATAAGCTGTACAGAAAGATAATAGCCTTTATAATTTATATTCCTAGAACTAGTATTTGCGAATTTACGGACTCGAAAGTGTTTCCCATCTATAGGTCCTACACAGTGGGAAAAATTCCAAAGCAAATTATAACGTTCTGCTTTTCTTCTCCAATCATCTTCAGTGGGTACTGGCATAAAGAGTGGTTGTAAACAAGTTCATAGTGCATTGCCATTATCTAAGATCACTTTTCTAATCGTTGACGCTCCACTCATAAAAGTATATCCCAACTGTTTGAAGTTCACTCCAGTGGCGGAGATACCTAAAACAAAATAATGTGTAAAGTTGGATTATTCCATTCTATTCTATTATATTCTATTATTTAAGTTTTTTTCTTTTTTTTTTCAGTTCAAGTATGTAAGGAGAACTCTTCGCATATCATATACCAGAGCAATCAAATTACCTCCAAGTGGAAGTGGTGCCAAAAAATTAACCCAAAAAACAAGGAAAAGGATTGAAGAAATGGATTTCATAAGAAATTTTATAAATGAAAAACGGAGCCAAGAGTTGCCAAGTAACTTACCGCTTCTTCCCTCTCCGGACCACCAAGATGAAATAATATCACAAGAAATAGCAGAGGCGGATGTCGAGTCTGGTGAAAACGCTAATATTAATATGGAACCTGCGGAAAATTCCCAACTCTTAAGCCTTGATGTGCAACCACCAGCCAAAAAAATAAAGGTAGCACGTTCTGTGGTGTCTGTCGACACCACAGATAGTATTGACACACAGGTGTTACAGTATATCAAAAGCAAACAAGAAACCAAGAGAGAACCTGAAAATGCAAGGCGATTATTTTTATTGAGTTTGCTGCCGGGCGTGGAACAAACGAATGATGTACAAATGAGAAAGTTTCGTCGTAAAGTAAATGATCTAATAGACGAAATTTTAGGAAGCAATTCTGAACCACTCCCATCGCGTACACCATCTGCATTATCTTGGGAAACTGAGCAACTCCAATCTTCCACAACCAGACCTTTTCAAGAAGATACGCGTCACTGGTTGGTTAACAGCTCCATGGACTCTACTGATCCAGTACAAAGGAACCCCAAGCAACATTCTGTCGTTAGCAATTCATTTTTTTCTGGACCACCCCCGTCTGGAACACAATCTGCGTTTTCTTGGCAAAATGAGCAATCCCAACCTTCGTCGTCCAGACCTTTTCAAGAAGATACGCAACACTGGTTGGTTAACAGCCCCATGGAATCTACTGATCCAGTACAAAGGACCCCAGAGGAGCCTGGGGAAGAGCTGAATAATTTGTGAAACATAACAACTTATTAATATTAAAAGAATACTTGCCTCAACGTAATAAGAAGTCTTTCTTCTGGCCCTGTAGGTGTTCTCCAGTGTGTTTCTTTTTTTTTTCAATTGAACGTTTAACCAATTCCAACAAGCGGTTAAAGGTTTGTATGTTCATCTTGTAAAATTCCTTAAATTTCTCAGGATGTTGCTGCAGTTCTTTACCAACAATATTAGCACTGTATTGCAGATTAATAACGTTAGCAGGATGCACCCAGAATCGTCTTTTTCGCTTTGATTTTAGTAATTTCTTACGACGGTTTGCCCACCACAACAAAATCACGTCTTCATCCGACGACATCGTACCAAAACGAAATTTAAAACGCGAAGCAAGTTTTCATAGTGTGCGTTGATGTAAAACAAAGTTTCATGAAAACTTATTTCAGATACAATTTGCATGAAACTTATTTCTCCAGTGTGTCACCGGCCTAAGAACGTAACAAACTCAATTCGAATAAATTTAACCTCTAAAGAGGTTTTTTTTAAAAAGGTTCAAAAAACGCGATTTTAAGAGTGCTTAAAAATCGACCTCCAAAGGGGTCTATCTCCGAAAATATTGCACCTGCGGAACTTCCGACGGTGGGAGTTGAAAGAAGACATCAAGAAGAGGAAAAACAGTTGAATTCACTCTGATCGGTCGAGGCGTTCTCAAGTTACAGGCGGTCAAAGTTGAGAATTGAAAAAAGAGTTGTAATACCCCCCCTTTGGACATTTTCAAAAAAAATTCGGAAAATTTGTTTTGCTGTTTTTGATCGAAATGGAGCGCTTGCAATCCCTTAAGAACGTAACAAACTCAATTCGAATAAAATTAACCTCTAAAGTGTTTTTTTTATCAAACGGACTAAAAGTACGTCATTTGTTCTCTCCATACGCACACCTAAAGTGGGCTTTCTAATCCTGAGACCAAAAAAAGTAGCAAAAAAGTCCTAGGCAGTAAAAGTAAAGTCAAATGTCACCGCTATTGTCATGGTGGCGCATATATAAACCATCTTATTGCCATCTTTACATTCTTGTTGAAAAAACAAAGGATAGGAATACTCTCAGAGCGCTCGAGAGCACCACCCGAAACCGTTTTTAGTCGAAATCGCATAGGTTCTCGAATTCTGTTAAATGTCGTTAGTTGTCATCATATTTATCTGTCAATGTAATTTTTATTAATTTAGTATTAATAATAATGCTATACATTTTTAGTTTACCATAATTTACCTCAACCATCTAAACCATTGGTTATGATTTAATACCATTAAAACCTTGAACACACACATTGAACACCACCGTTCTAACACATTCTATTTATATACACCACTAATTGGGTAAGTATCTAGACCTGCTTAAAGAGGATGAAAGAAAATTGCAACACTGAATCACTCTGAAATAGACTTTCCTGCATGCTTGAAAAAAAAATAGTATATGTTACGCGGAGTAAAAGGTCTTTTTGTGCTTCGCCCAGTTGCAGGCCTCAGCTTCGCTTCGGCCGTCAATCTCTGGGCTCAGCACAAAAAGACCCACTTTTACTCCTAGTGACATAATCTACTATTTTTTTAATAGTAAAAAAAAAGCGATTCCTAAAAGTGCGTAAAAATCGACCACCCAAAGGGTCTATTTCCGACAATATTGCACCTAGGAAACTTCTGGTGGCGGGAGGTGAAAGAGGGCATCAAGAAGAGGAAAAACAGTTGGATTTATTCCAATTGGTCGAGTCGTTCTTAAGTCATCAGTGGCGGGCAAAGTTAAAAATTGAGAAAAAAAGCACCTACGAAATAGGATTTCGGTTCATTTTGGACAAATCGACCACCCAAAGGGTATTCCTACTATTTCCGACAATAATGCATCTACGGAACTTCCGGTGACGGAAGGTGAAAGAGGGCATCAGGAAGAGGAAAAAACAGTTGGATTCACTTCAATCGGTCGAGGCGTTCTCAAGTCACTGGCGGGCAAAATTGAGAATTGAGAAAAAAGGCGTAATACTCTTTGATCATTTTCAAAACAATTTCGGAAAAAAAGTCTTTTTTGCTGTTTTTGATCGGAAAGGCACGTTTGCAAACCTCTAAGAATGTAACGAAATCAATTCGAATGAAATTAACCTCTAAAGGTTTTTTTTAAATAGTCAAACAACGCGATTTTGAAAGTGCCAGGACATCAAGAGGAGCAAAAAAACCGTTGCATTCACTCTAATCTATCCAATCGTTCTAAAGTTACAGGGGCCAAAGTTGAAAATTGAGAAAAACGACATAATAACCCTCCCTCTTTACTTTCTGCACCATCATGTGTAAAATGTATCCAACCTTTTCGTTCAAAAAATTACTTTCGTTTCCCAAAAATACTAAATGCTCACCAAAGTTAAGAAAATACATAATCTTAGAGAGACAACCAGATATAAAAATCATGCTACTCTCTTATATTATTTGTTCTTTAAAATAACTTTTGTTGACTATAAATGCCGAATGTTCACCATATTTTATTTCTCATTTAATTCTACCAGATATTTAATATTCGCCAATGTCTTATATTATTTCTCAGTTAAAAAACAGTATTTCAAAATTTATCGAACATACACAATGTTTACTATATTTTATACCACAATCAATTTCAGAAGTATACCCAGATTTATAACTCTCGTTTGCCATTTATAAGAAAAGTCGATCCTGTTTTATTAGGTCTGTTTTTAAATGGGAAAATAGGGATATAGACATAATTCTGAATTCAAAAAAAATCAATATTGTTAGGGATAAGTATATAGTTTTTCAACATAAAATCAAAAACAACATTTATAAAACAAAAATGGAAATAAAACTTGACAAAGTTGAAAAGTTAAGATTTACCGTAGATATCAAATAATGCAGTCAGTTCAAATTTAACATTTTGATAAAACTGGTTTAGTTAAGGATCGGTTCAGGTAGTTAGTTCTAGAAGAAAAGTTCTTTCAGTGTCTTTTTAAACTATGAATTTGTCATAAATGATTTCTGAGATAAAACGTCTTGAAAATTACCAAAAATTAGGTCGTATAGATATTTTTTTTTATCTTTTTTTTTTCAAAACACTGTAACTTATAGAAAGGTGCAAAACTTTTTGTAAACGTCCCGTAACTCTTCTTGTCGACAAAAAAAAACAAAAAACCGCAAAAAACGTCCCGACGTATCTATCACAGTTCTTAAATGTAATCACTAGAGGAGTCTTAAAGTTAGGACACCCACCATGACGTCGTAGCTAACAAAATATTGATCCGTCTTTTAAATTTTTTTTTGCCGTTTTTGTACAACATGGAATACAAACGTTTTATTAATCTTGCGTCTACGCCACTGATTTGTGAACCATATTTAACTAAATTCCGACTTTAAACTCGGAATTAACTAAATTCCGACTTTGAACTGAGAATTTAACTAAATTCTGACTCTAAACTCGGAATTTAACTAAATTCCGACTTTGAACTCGGAATTTAACTAAATTCCGACTTTAAACTCGGAATTAAAGAAAAAAAATCTTGTTGGCCCTTCTACGCCTTCGTATATAAATGGATAGCACGAATATTTATTATTATCGCACTGGCACGTAACTTTAAGTGTTCTAAATTTGGTGAACATTTAGTAAAATCGATAGACATATAGAATTTATAATGTAAGCAATGGTAAAACAATATGCAATATAGTTATTTTAGTGGTGCTGTTCTCATTTTCTGAAGTATAATAAATTGGGTTCCATTAAACATTTTTGATGTTTATTAAATTTTTTGATGGACAGCGCCATGGTTTTGAACATTATATTAGTCTCCTTTTTATTTATTTTTTGTATATCGACATTTGTAGCCCAGCTTTTCACAGTTAAACACTGCAGCATTAAGACTCTTTAGTGACTAAACAAAACTATAGATATTAGTAAGTTTTTTTTTGGAAACAACTTTGGCCAGCGGCTTAACGAGATCGATGGGCGATAACGAGGAGATCCGCCCGGTAATCGCACCTTTCGGCGGCCATTATCGAAAATTATCGTCCATTTTCTTAAGTGAGGGCTTCGACTTATTATGAAGCGCTTTATGTATGAACTCTTTCCAGCCGATAAGGAAACTTGGCCCTGCGAGAGGTTATTAAGTGATTTGGACTAATGGAGCAGTTCCGTGAGGTAAAGCACAACCCTTTTTTGCGCCTCACGCCCCACTGTGGTATTGAATTTTCGGCGTCGCTCCAATGGCCCTATTTTAAAATTCCGGCCCCATATCAATCTTGCCCGGGCAATATTTTCTTTTGACGTCACGCGCCGTTTTTATTTCCCCAAAAAAATCAGCAGTTCTAACAACGTTGCCTATATACAAAGCCTGCGGGGTCTAGGCTCGAATAGAAAATACAGATTTCTATATCAACGAGATTATGGCCGAGATATATTCGATAAGACCCTTTGGAGGGAAAAAAAGACAATGTGTGCCCCGGTAGTCAACACACGTACTTCAGATCCATTTACTTTGTCGTGCGCACGAGGATCGAAATCGAAATGGCGTTTCGATTCCGGTTTCTTTATATAATATCGCATCCACGCTCTAAAAAACTTTCCCGAATATCTCGTAGGGCCGCACGTGACAAATGTGGCTGATAGGTCACTTATTTATACCCTTTCAGCCCCTTGCGTGGATTTGCTGACAATACGAGTTGTTGATCATATATGAGAGAGGTGTAAGGATATCCCGAACGACCCCAATATTCAGCAAGATCAAGGGAGAATGACCCATTACTCGAACGTCTTAAGAGATATAGTAAAACAAATAATTCATCACGCGGCCATGAGCAAAAGCACACATAATGGGTAATAATTTCGATTATGCGAAGAGTCGCGCACATTAACAACAATAGCCACAATTGCATTAGAGCGCGCCTGCATCGCGAACGCCCTTAATAACGCCTATAAATCTGAGCCCAGCTGACCGGCGTCCATTTTCCAGAACCGCTAGACTTTAGACCCGCGAGATACGAATTATTAATTGTATTAATAATGGTTCATTGAGACACATTTCAATATTGACGTAATATACTAGGTAAATGAATCCGGCAGGTGCAGGTACAGAGATGGCGGGTTCGATACCCAAATAAAAAACTTTTTTTTTTCTAAATAAAAAGTTAATAAATTTTGGTAGTAAGTTTTGCATAAAAAAAATGGGGATGTTCACTTTAACAGATCGAGTGACATTGACAGTTATTACTTTTTCTCTGGGGCACAAAGTTTAAATACTCTACACATCATTGCACTGCACATAATTTTAATTATTCTACATTTACTAAACATTATTTTATTTTGGCGTGTCTATTCATGTTATCTTGAGTTCTAAGATAGATTTTCTCGTTGGGGCCTCAAAAATAATAAGCAGGATGAGAATAAAATAATAACTTTAGTCAATTTTCAAATAAAATTTCGGCCTTTATCAAGGCTCTCAATGAAGATGTACAGTTATGTCGTGGCTGCAAGAGTTGGTCATGTTCATTATCCGCATCAAATTTTTTCTTTATCCGCTCAAAGATTCGAGAGGTAGAAGAAAGTTTGTAGTTCTACGGGTAGACAGAGCGGGAATCTATACCCATCTAACCTGGATTAATAAATTTATTACGTTTTCATGAGAAAATGTAAGATATACAAATCGATTTGAGTCCAATACTAGTAATTCGTTTCATGGAAAAATGAAATCCCGATTCAAATCGATTTCAAAACGTTTTTTTTTTTTTTTGCTTTTTGACGTTACTGATTGACAAGAACAACAGGACTTCAATATGTGACAGATGCTTATTTTGCTGCTAGGTAATTCTTATCAGTATTTTTATCATCGCTAGAATTACTAAATTTTCTGATAAAATACTTGCAATATTTGCATAGTTCTTGATTTTTCTAGTTCACAAATATGTTTTCGTCTATACTCTGTTTTAAAACTAGAAGGAGTAAAGGCCAAAGATATATTTACACGATAAAAGTTACCAAAACAGTTACTAGAATTATCGTAGACTAGGATATTCAATAGACATGCCAACTGGGCGAGCGGGATGCAGACTGCTAGAGTCATTTAGCAGAATTTCTCATCTCTCTCTTTCTTTTTAAATATTATTGACTAGCTATCTCTTTCTTCTAGAACCCGCCAAGTTCTCGAGGCGTCGGGTCTTTAATGAAACATGTTTATGATGTATTATTTTCTTTTTATGAAATGAGGTTATGTTATAATATGTTTAGTCTGCCAAACCGAGACCGAGACCGATACTGCCAATCGAGACTCTCGAGAGTCTCGGTCTCGAACAACATCATTCGTTTGCAAGATATTAGGGAAGTGTCTAATTTATTAACCAGAAAAAAAACCGATTAACTGGGTATTTATTCTAATTAGATTTACACCAAACTTGGTCATAAATGATGCTCCTGACCCGGAGCATACACTGTTAAAATTTCAGATTCGGATGTCCATTCTAAAGGACACTACCCTCTAGAAAACTTTGATAAAAACCGATTGACTGGGTATTTATTCTGATCAGATTTGCACCAAACTTGGCACAAATAATGCTACTGAACCGGAGCATATAATTTAAAATTTCTGATTCGGATGTCCATTCTAAAGGACAAAAAGGACACTACCCTCTAGAAGAATCTGATAAAAACCGATTGACTGGGTATTTATATTCTGATCAGATTTACCCCAAACCTGGCACAAATAATGCTCCTGAACAGGAGCATACACTGTTAAAATTTCAGATTCGGATGTCCATTCTAAAAGACACTACCCTCTAGAAAAATTTGATAAAAGCCGATTTACTGGGTATGTATTCTAATCAGATTTACACTAAACTTGGTACAAATGATGCTTCTCGCCCGGGGCATACACTGTTAAAATTTCAGACTCGGATGTCTTCAGACTTATTAAAAGACATGTCCGTTGTAAAGGACACTACCCTCTAGAAAAATTTGATAAAAACCGATTGAGTGGGTATTTATTCTGATCAGATTTACACTAAACATGGCACAAATTATGCTCCTGACCCGGAGCATACACCATTAAAATTTCAGATTCGGATGTCCATTCTAAAGGACACTACCCTCTAGAAAAATGTCATAAAAACCGATTGACTGGGTATTAAATACTGGGTTAAAATAATGCTTCTGACCGAGGGCACATACTGTGAAAAATTCAGATTCGGATGTCCATTCTAAAGAACAAAAGGACACTACTTCAATCACAGCAGGACATTTCGCTTGAAAACCGGACCCAAGAATATACAGTGTATCCCATTTTTGGCACTTCTAAATGGGATTCTGCCTTACTTTTAAAGGTAAAGGATTGAGGTTTTCGCGGCAGTATGCTACTTTCTGGTGAAATTAAAGATGGCGCCAGCAGAATTTTCCATAACCATTTGGTTTTTAAAATACAGGGCGATTTCGGAGATTTGACATTTTGGAAACTTGTTTGTCTTTTTAGTTTCATGAAAAGTAAGAATGCTTTCTAGTAGTTTTTGTAACGTAGCATCCAGTGGCGCAACTAATTTCCATTTGCATATAGTAGTTTAGTCACTATATTAAAAATAAAAAACATTTAAAAAATGTTTTTGGTTTTTTTAAAAGCTCTTGTCGAGGCGATTCTAAATATGCAATAATATAAACAAACAAACAAACGAATTTATTCATGCTTACTGCAAGTTTACACATGTCAAAAAAAAGAACAATGAGGTACTACCTTTTTTTTCGAGACCGAGACCAAGACTCGAGTTGCTACTACGAGACCAAGACCGAGATTACGCGAGTCTCGGTCTCGGTCTCGATGCACAATACTGAGACCGAGACTGAAGTGAAAATTCGAGACCGAGACCGAGAGTATGTAAGTCTCGGTCTCGGTCTCGTGAAGCTCTACCAATATTGAAGTTTTTCTATTAACATCGTTATGTAACTGTATAAAGAAGACCCTATTCTTTGCTATCTATCCTTAAGAAGGCGGCAGTGTGAATTTAAAAGCCTAAGAAATGGTTTGTAAAAAGTTCCAAAATCTCTAGAACGTTCTTCAGTTTCTTCATCATACCTATGCTCACATAACTTTCATGAAGATGATGAGGGTTTTTTGAAGATAATACAATATGCAGAACCAATAACAGTTCTTCACGGTACCTATAAGTGTAATCGAGGGTGAACTACATTAGTGTAATCGAGAGTGAACTACATTATCCTAATGCAATTGTTCTGATACCAAGCCTTTTTAGCAAACATACCTACTATATTTTCCAACTAACTGAAAAAAGTGGGAAAGAATGAGTAGCAAAATAGTAAACTGAAAGCTGATGTTTTGGAAATGAGTTGTTGTGATTAACCCGAGGAATAACTAATATAACCACCATAACTAATGCCAGTGCACTAAAGCCATTTCCATACTCTGCATTTTGTGGGATCAATAAGTTATGTATTTCAGTACTGCTTTTTTATTAGCACTTGCATTTGAGTGCAAATATTAAAGATATCTAATTTAATAACAGCTCCCACAGGTTATTGGTTCCACAAAAAAAGATTAGTGACCATGGGTGGTTGAAGACAAAATAAAGACAAGTTATTGCATTTGCTGGAACAAGGCAACACACACTAAGGTGCAATTTTATACAAGTTACACTGAGAGTTACACTCAAAATCCGGTTCAGCTAAACTCAACTGTAAGTTGAACTCACCCATAAGAAAGTTGGGCTCAAGTACCAGTTGAGTTTTGCTGAACCTGACTTAGAGTGTGGCTTGTACATTCAGGCCTAAAACAACTCACACAAGACTTAACTTCAGACATTCTTCCTGTGCCACATACGAGTTGTACTTTCTATTTGTATTGTTTTTTTTACATAACATGTGTCGTATACCAACCCTTATTAAAAGATATGTGTAATTTTTAATTTATGTGGGGGGGGGGGGGAGAGAAGGACCAGACATTTTGAAACAAAATTAGGTATGTTTGGGTATTAGTTCTAGTTCTTTCCAACATCCTTGATTAAATTTCTAATATAATTCATATATTGCGAACAGGCGGGATATTACAAACAGGGGAATATTGCAAACAGCTATTTTTATAGGGAAGAAGAGTCATTTAATGTATATCTTAGTCAAGGTAGGGTAATGGTGGAAAATGCTTTTGATCGATTGAAAGCAAGGTTTAGGTGTTTGTTAAAGCGACTATTCATCCATTATAAGTTCATCCCAAAAGTCGTATTTACTTGCATAATTTTACATAATATCGTAGAAAGTAACGAAGATACATTTCTAAAAACCTGATTTGATGCAGTGAAAGAAGCAGAACTGCTTTTTCCACAGCCATTAAAGTCTGTTACCAGAGAACATGACAATATTGAAGGCGGGCAGTTGAGAGATATTTTAAAAGAATATATGCTGAAGTTTCTTATATAAATGTTGTGTTAAAAGTATTTTTAATTGGTTTCACGTTTAATGTTTGTTGTTATACTGTTGTTATATTAAACATGTTCAAAACCCATTTTAAGTCCAAACCTGGTTTAACTTAGTCAAGCTTCATCCCCAATAATAATTATACAACTGGACATAAAAGTAAAATATTTTATTTTCATATGGATTACACTTGACAAATAAAAGAGAAATAGGACAAATCAAACTACCTCTACTGAAACATTTTCACAAAATAGTATATTATACAACAAGCATTTAATGAGAGTCGTTATTCCCGAGGGTAACGTTTGTGCCCACGAGCGAAGCGAGTGGCACAAGTTGCCCGAGAGAATAACGCTCATTAAATGCGCGTTGAATACTATACTTTATCCACGACCAAGATTCTGGGTTTTCTCAAATATGATAGGTTATAGATGCCACAAAGATAATTTACAATTTTAAAACCACGACCACGACTGGTTTCGCTATTCAATGGCGCGACGTTTGATGCGTCTTGTCGATAGATGACGGTCTAGTCACCCGCGCATGTCACCGCATGTTCATTTCAATGCTACGAGGGTGGACGGTAAATTACTTCATTTTATGGCCTATTTTAAGTATTTTTCAGTGAAAAGTACATATTTTAGTGAAAAAAAAAGACACTGTAACCTACATTTGCCTCAATACATCCTAATAGAAGGATAATTATTTGAATGAACCAGTGGTAACTACCGATTTCATGTTTAGGGCAGTTTACTTTTTGAGTTGTCAGTTGCCTACGATATGTTTCGTTTCCATGACAACTCATTATTCACTTGTGAATAACGTTCATTATTCACAAGTGAATAATGATTATCGTTAGTCTTGAGAATGTACAAGAATAATGTGATTATTATAGTATGGTCGTAGATAAAAATATTTACCCTCTTGGCTACCTACTTAAATATTATTACATATGTTGATTATTTAAATTTTATTTTCTTTTACAAGGCGCTTCTTCTTCATTACTAGAGCTGTCCAAACCTCGCTTCCTTACCGAATTGGAGTGTGATTTGGAGTGTGATGCCCTTGAACTCATTGGAACCTGGGTAGACACCATATCTGTGGATTTATTGCAGGAACTTGGATAATATTTTGAGACGTTTGAGAAAGTGTGTGAAGGATCATTTTCAAATCATCTATCCTGGCCCTGGCTGCTCTTTCTTCTGCCTCTTGTTGTCTCTTGAAAAATTCTTCCATCAGAATTTTTTGTTGTTCAAAAAATAAGCTGCTATCATTTCCCCTTCTTGTCACTGATGTTTTGCGTTTTTTGGTATCCTTCTTTTTTTGAGAATGAGGAGTACTGGGGGATGTGTATTACTTTCACTCTCTTCACTAATTTGACTTTCAGGTGAATTAGTGAATATTGAGAGCTCTTCAGGTGAAATATTTGCATCCACATCCACTGCAATCTCAACATGCTGACCATCAACTAGAGGGTCGACTACTCAAAATCTCATCCTGTAAGGCAAAATAGTCACACCCAATTCGCTGGGACCCACTTAGAGTGTTATTTTTTTTACAACTAGTGTAAGCAGTCTTCAGTGCTTTCCACTTGTTTTTAATTTGTTCCCCTGATTTGTTACAAAGCCCTTTTTCCCTCATACGCGCCTCCACTAGCTTGTACATTTCAGCATTTTTGTACCTTTTTCCATCAAAAAGTTGGCAGATTTTTAGTCTCGAAAAATCTCCAACATGGTCCGTACTTCTAGAACCTCCCAAATGTTTCTAGTTGTATTTGACATCATTTTCGATTACATCCAACTTTTTATTGTTCAAAAGAAAAGATTCAAATTTTAAAATCAAAAACTACACAAACACAAACTCAAAAATTTAAATAAAAGAACAAACGGATATTTTAAAATTGACACGTTACTTTGCAGGTTTGACAAAGCAGTTTCGCCAAGTCTGTTTAAACTGTCACTTGTCAGTTCAGTACGATCTCGATCTGTTTTCATGAAGAACCACCTAAATTCGATCCCAGATATACGGTGTATCGACCTTGGAATCAAATTGAATTAATTTCTTGTTTTCATGAAGTATTCAATACCAAAAGTGAATTCAAATAGATTTCTATACGTCATGAAAACGAGGTAAATAATCTCTTGAAACAGTTGAAAAATCATATGGAACTATGATTGACTAAAACTTAAACTAAATGTTGACATGACTACGATATATGAGCTGACACAAAATTGTAACGATTTACAGTTCAATACAGTTTGCGGCATGTGAACAGAAAAAGTACCAATGGTACTGAAAACACAAAAACAACAAGCGGAACTAATACATCCGAAGACGGTTAAATAATACGTGACTGGTCTGGTTTAGGTTGTAGAAGAGAAATGATCATACCAGATCCACCAAAAGTAGTTCTGTTAACAATCCCCCATAGAAAATTTTCCTAAAGTTACGTCCCAATACCCTTGTCTATATACATCCAGTCAGACATTCCAAATGGCTCAATTTCTCCGATATATAGCTAAAACTATAATACATGTGGCTCGAAGATCAAATCCCAGAATATTTCAAATTTTTCAGAACTGGAGAAATTTGCTTGCAGCACTATCTACCTGCCTGCTATGTCTGAGCAATAAAATAAATAAACACAATTTGCGGTCCTCAAGACTGCTTCTTGACGATCAAAGTTGAGAATTGAGGCAAAGTCGTAATACCCCACCCCCCTTTGGTCATTTTCGACAAAATTTCGGATTTGTTTTCTGTTTTTCTTCGAAATGGCACGCTTGCAATCCCTTAGGAGCGTAACAAACTCAATTCGAATAAATTTAACCTCTAAAAAAACTTTTTTAAAAATGGTAAAAAAACGCTATTCTAAAAGGGCTTAAAAATCGACAACCGAAGAGGTCTATCTCCGAAAATAGTGTACCCACGAAACTTGCGCCGGTGGGAGGTAAAAGAGGACATCAAAAGGAGGAAAAAAAAGTTGGATTCACTCCAATCGGTCGAGGTGTTCCCAAGTTTCTCGCAGACAGACTTGAGAAAAATGTCGTAATACTCCCCCGACCCTTTGACATTTTCGAAAAAATTTCGGATTTTTTTTTCTGTTTTTGATCGAAATGGCATGCTTGCAATCCCCTAGGACCGTAACAAACTCAATTCGAATAAATTTAACCTCTGAAGAGGCTTTTTTAAAAATGGTGAAAAAACGCGATTCTAAAAGTGCTTAAAAATCGACTTTCGAAGGGGTCGATCTCCGAAAATATTGCATCTACGGAACTTCCGATCATGGAAGGTGAAAGAGGACATCAAGAAGAGGCAAAAACAGTTGGATTCACTTCCATCGGTCGAGGTGTTCTCAATTTACAGGAGATCAAAGTTGAAAATTGAGAAAAAAGTCGCCCTTTGGTCATTTGCAAAAAAAAATCGGATTTTTTTTGCTGTTTTTGATCGGAATGGCACGTTTGCAATCCCCCAAGAACGTAACAAACCCAATTCGAATGAATTTAACCTCTAAAGATACTGTTTTAAAAATGGTCAAAAAACGCGATTCTAAAAGTGCCTAAAAATCGACCACCGAAGGGGTCTCTCTCCGAAGATATTGCACCTACAGAACTTTCGGTGGTGGGAGATGAAAGACGACATCAAGAAGAGGCAAAAACAGGACATTCTGGACATTTTTGAAAAAATTTAACTTCCAAAGAGGTTATATTATATGGTCAAAAAACGCGATTCTAAAATATCGCGCCTAAAAATCGACCACCGAAAGGGTCTATCTCCGAAGATATTGCATCTACAGAACTTTCGATGGTGGGAGATGAAAGAGCACATCAAGAAGAGGAGAATACAGTTACATTCACTACAATCAGTCGAGGCGTTCTCAAAGTTGAAAATTGACAAAAAAGTGGTAATGGTCCCTTTTGGACATTTCCGAAAAAATGTCGGAAAATTTTTTTTGCTGTTTTTGATTGGAATGGCACGCTTGCAATCCCGTAAGAACGTAACAAACTCAATTCGAATGAATTTAACCTCTAAAGAGGCTTTTTTAAAAATGGTCAAAAAAACGCAATTTTAAAAGGCGACCTCCGAAGGGTCTATCTCCGAAAATATTGCACTTCTGGTGGTGGGTGGTCAAAGAGGACATCAAGAAGAGAAAAAAACTGTTGGATAAATTTTCAGATATAGACCCCTTCGGTGGTCGATTTTTAAACCCTTTAAGCTACTTTACTAATGGAAATAAATATCTTTCTGCTGATGTTAAATAAATACGAAATTAGCGACTTAAAACAACATCCAATACTGCCCATCACGGTGTAATCTCTCTGCTACTGTTCGTTCAGCTATAAAATTAACTTCATTGTTTTTGCTCCCCGGAATAGAAATAGGAAAAAAACCTCCCCAAGGAGAACAGTTTTCCCAATATAAAAAGCGGTTACAGGACTGGAAAAGATAACGGCCCAGGAATGTTTTTATCGAACGGTTTTTGCGTAAAACTTTTCCCTTGACAGTTCCATATCGCTGCCCAGATTTACGATCGTGGATTTAAAATCCTTAACATTTGCCGAACTGCGGCCACAAATCTTTCCCCCGGCAACAAACGTAGAATCGGGCTTAAGGGGGTATTAAGAGACGATTTTTGACCCTGTCCCTTTTTGTCGTCGACGTAAATTTGCATTGGAACCATCCAGCCTAAGACCTTAAGTAGATACAGTCCTCGGTCTCGTACCAAGTGAAGTGTTAATACGTCATTCTCAGCCTGAATGAACAATAGGATCAGCCCTATCGATTCATTGGCAGTAGATTGATAGGGTCCTATCTATTTGGATAACGTAGCATAAAGCAAATTGCATATGGTGCAATTTGTGCAATCTGCTTTTCCAGTCTGCGAGGTTAATATTACGAAATTACGATTTCAAGCGTGCATATTGGAAATCCTGATTATCATGATTTCTAATTCTTACACGAAGGGCAGAGCCAGCTCCGGGGAATTTTCCGTCATCAAATGAGCATCCGGTACCCCGGACGGGAGTTTACATACACAACGATTAATTACGCGCCTTGTATTGACTAAATTAAATTAATAAACCCTTTATCCTACGGAACAACATAACCCAGAGCGACTCGAAACTTTGACCAATCTTGTATACACACAAAGCCATCTCGACATCCATCGTCTTGTTAGTGGGGCCGCGGGGTTCATCAGGCGTCCAGATGGCGTTAAATATCTGGTCTGAACTGTATCGAAGAGCTTAATCCTGTTTATTAGTCTAGTACTTGCGGTCTGTTGCCTAACCTAACTTAATTTTGAACGAGTGGATTTATATCGAAAGTGGAAATCCCGAGAAGCAAGGTTTATCTGCTAGCTACCACTCTCGGTAAAGACAACAATGACATGTATTTACATACAAAAATCTACTTCGTTATCAAGTAGACGTGCAAATACCACTGGCAATTATTCGACCTTGTGATGAATCATCTTCCTTAGTGTGTTTGAAAGCAGTTAGCAGGTAAGAGCTATTCTATTCTAGTTTCAATTTAAATTTGTTTACAAAAAGCGTCCATGTGAGTGCTAACTGAAATACATACATTGCAAATAATTTATTAATAATAAATATTAATAAGATGCAAATTATGAACACGTATTTTGCGGAGAAATGCGGCGAATATTGAGGTTAACTGTGTTCCTGCTTCGCAGCAGGAACCATGGTCGTGACGTAATAGGAGATATTTGTAATAAACCATTAAGTTTGGCGGTATCAGGCAAAGTACATGCACGATTAATAAACCATTATTATTATTATTACTACTTAGTCACAGGTTTTTCCTCGGGTTTTTCTCACATCACAATAGTGTAAGTAGAGGGAGGTAGATAATACATTATTATGTAGATAGGTAGGGAACATGGTACTTGTGAACAAATATATAGACAGGTATGGTAAAAATAAATATTTCTTCTAGTGCATGCGTAGGTGTAGTTTAGTGAATGATTCACATATCTTTTAATTACCAACTTCGAGAGTCATCTAATAAATAAATAAATAAATATATATATATTTCCTGATACAGGAATCCAACAGCCATAGGTGATGTATTAACTATGAACATATTCTCTTTAATAATGACCAGTTCTATCCGTGTGATATGGTCTTAGGCGTTATGTTCGACGTTTCGCCCTTGTGCGATATGGCCATCATGTCCATTACCATTGTTATACAATATACTATTCTAGTATATCTCGGCTCCTTTCTCAACAATGGTCTTGGTGGCTTCAAGACCTTACAATTTGCTGCCTTAAAATATTCATACCCTGTTAGATCAAAATCTTCAATCACATTTTTTATACATTTTATATGGTATTAGTCGAGAATTTCAGAAATTTTTTTATATATTTAACGTCTCAAAGAGAATCGTTTACAGGTTTCTAGGAAATAAAAATCGCGTTTTCAATCCTTTAATAATCCATTAGTGCAGATATAGTGACGACTGTTTCTATGTCCTATAGAATATCAATGTAGAGGGACTGCATTTTAATGTCGTTTTAGGTGTTTTTAACTACACATTCAATGGTATTTACACTTGTCAAAATAGGAAAAAAACAACAAAAAACTTGAGAAACTTTTCTTCGCATAGACACCAATTTCCATTACAAAGCCCCACCATCCGCATTACCATCTTGCCTGACAACATCGGAGTTCCGCTCTCCTTTCTTAAAACAGTCTACCTCTGGAAAGTCGCAATCTTCGAGATCTCATCCATCAAGTTTGCGACGAATTCCTTAGACTTTCAAGACTTCTTTGGATCACCTTTTGATAGTGGGATGGATTATTAATAAATCTTGGAAAGGCTTTGCGTTCACTTGTGAACGAGAGCTGGAATAGACCATTTCTTCTCTCGCACAGATATTTTTCTTGTTTTTGCTTTTAAGAGCATTTCTTTTCCTTCACTCAACTCGTGTAGTGAAAAATACACTTTATTTTCAATACTTGATGGTTCTTTTCGATGGCTCTAAGGCACTTAAAGAGCACTGAGCGTTGTTATTGACGAGCCAAGCAAACTTCCGTTTGTATAGCAGTTTCTGCCACAAATCTGGAGTCTGTCTGCAACTGTCTTGAACAGATGCCTTAGTAACATCTGCTCAAGACAATCGCTCGTGGACATATTTCTCACTACATCGAAATCTCAGACGAGACGAATTCATTTAAAATTCATCCGGAGTTTTATTTAGTGATGAGTCAGTAAGCTCCCTCCTTCTGTCTTTTCTCCATGTTTAAATCTAAATGATAAGTTTTATGGTGGGGGTTTTAGGATGGCTTGAAATCCGAAACTGGAATGGTGCGCCAAAAAGACCAAAATAATATTAGGCTCAACTGTAGTTCCGCTTTCTAGCAAAATTACGGGTGCCAGAGTCATTTGTCTTACTGAATATTATGAGATCAACAACCAGGAACGTTTTTTCGTGTTTGGCCTTTAAGGTATCTCAGTTTCTTGGGAGGAAGGGTGCTTGAAGTTTGCTCTTATTCTTAACCCTACTCACAAAGGAAGCGACACTGGCAATAAATCTAACTTTTACTCAACATAGTTGTCAATTGTCATTTGCATCTTCTCAATTAATTGAATATTTGGCTTTTGATAAATTTTTTGAATTCTAAAAACTTGAATCTTTATTTTTTTTTAAATCACCTATTTTGATTTTTGATATTGTAAGATACAAAAGTTCTAGGCTTTATATTTCTTCAAATTACCATAGATTCTTCCAGACCCTTTTTTTGTTTGTCCCTTGAAAAACGATCTTTGTTGCTTAAGAAGCTCTCTTCATCCTGGTGCATTATTTAAACTCGCTATTTTCGAAATTTATATACACTGATCTTCTGCTGAATCTTTAAGGACAGTCAGCCCCTACATGGTCTTCCACATGAAAAGACACTGCATTTAACCATTTTTTTTTCATCAACGTTATAATATTTCCACAAAGCGGCAACGCTATGATTATTAATTTGGTTTAAAACTGAAGGTATGATATTTGGTCCTTCAAGCTCTTCAATAACTTTTTCAAGATCGATGGATGCTTCGAATTTTCTTCTTACCATAGATCATCCCAAAAAAGAAATAAGACGAATAACTCGATCTCATCAAACATCCCAACTGGTAATTGATCTTCGTCTTTTAAATAATACTTTCATTGATACCAAGTTGCTTTTAAGGATACTTTTTGTTTTTCTTTGTGCTTCAGCGATTTCTTTGATAAATCTGGAAACAGTTATTGCGAGCTCAAACTCTCTTATCCTGATAAGAAAGTTCGAAAATCTTCGTCTTGTCGTTTTCATTGAAGACTGATACTGGACCTTACAATCTCTAAATTTTCAATAATCTTTTGACTCAACTTTGGTCACAACAGAATTCAACAGAAGCTCCTCTACTCAATATAGTTGTCATCAATTTTTTTTTTTTCATTAACGTTATGATATTTCTACAAAGAGGCAACACTATGATTATCAATTTTGTTTAAAACTGAAGGTATGATATTTGGTCCTCCAAGCTCTTCAATATTTTTTTCAAGATCGATGGATGTCTCGACTTTTCTTCTTAGCATTGATCATCCCAAAAGAGAAATATGACGAATAACTCCATCTCATCAAACATCCCAACTGGTAATTGATCTTCGTCTTTTAAATAATACTTTCATTGATACCAACTTGCTTTTGAGAATATTTTTTTCCTTTCTTTGTTCTTCAGCGATTTCTTTGATAAATCTGGAAACAGTTATTGCGAGCTCAAACTCTCCTATCCTGATAGGAGAGTTCGAAGATCTTCGTCTTGTCGTAGTTTTCAGTGAAGACTCATACTGGACCTTACATTCCCTAAATTTTCAATAATTTTTTGACTCAACTTTTGTCACAACAGAAGTCAACAGAAGCTCTTCTATTCAATATAGTTGTCAATTGTCATTTGCACCATCTAAATTTTTTGAGTATTTGGTTTTTGACCCTTTTTTTGAATTCTAAAAACCTGAATCATTATTTTTTTTAAGTCACCTATTTTGATTACCCTACATGGTCCCTACATGGTCTTCCACATGAAAAGACACTGCATTTATCTATTTTTTTTCATTAACGTTATGATATTTCTACAAAGAGGCAACACTATGATTATCAATTTTGTTTAAAACTGAAGGTATGATATTTGGTCCTTCAAGCTCTTCAATAATTTTTTCAACATCGATGGATGACTCGACTTTTCTTTTCAGCATTTTTGTATTTCTTTGTGCTTTAGCGATTTCTTTGATAAATCTGGAAACAGTTATTGCGGCCATCCCAAAAGAGAAATATGACGAATAACTCCATCTCTTCAAACACTACAACTGGTAATTATTGATCTTACTCCTTCAAATAATCTTTTCATTGGTACCAACTTGCTTTTGAGGATACTTTTTGCCTTTCCTTACTTTTCAGCGATTTCTTTGATAAATCTGAAAACAGTTACAGCGAACTTAAACTGTCTTATCCTGATA
The DNA here is from genome assembly GCA_951812265.1 of Taphrorychus bicolor. NCBI lineage: Eukaryota > Metazoa > Arthropoda > Insecta > Coleoptera > Curculionidae > Taphrorychus > Taphrorychus bicolor. Next base: position 45,229,215 of record OX638300.1, on the reverse strand, counting down.
ATAGTGTTCGAAAGTATTCGTTTTGTCGTTTTCAGTAAAGAGTGATATTGGACCTTACATTCGCTAAATTTTGCATTCTGCAAAGAATGGAAAATTGCAGCTGAAAAGCAAAAACTGAAAAAATTACTATGGTAAAAATATGTCGAATGCGTAAAGATAAAGATGATTCCAAAGAGTAATATTATATTGTTTATCTCTCAAAACTTCAAAACCTTGAGTTGTACTTACCAGGAAGAGCCCACCAGCCCTAAAAAAGTATTTGGCTGAAGCAATTGATCATAAAAGAATCAATATTGATTGTCTTTTAGACTTTCTACTCAAAAACTGATATACTATCAAATATTTTTCTTTACCTATTCTTAATTCCTTATCGATGTTCATTAAAAAAAGTCATCTAGAAGACATGAGTTTTTGACAGCAAAATATAATATAATCAAATAAGTAAACTGACTTTTGTTCCTTTATCCTTTTCTTTTGACATTTCACAGCCAACTAGATGACTTTTTCAAATGAACACCCTTATTTGCTCTGGACGTTAGTAATACTAATAAGCACACATTCTCAGTCAATGGTCTATACACAGGATGATTTTTCACTTCACCATATTCGCGTGCATAACCCTACCATGGATGAAAGCAGAGGTTCTATTTGAGTTCACCAATAAAGAACCGGGCCCTATATGGGTGGGAATTCAAGGCAACCCTGGACATCCTCACTTATCCAAAGGAGGATTTTCGTTGGGTCAAGATAAATTGGTATGCGAATGATATAACTGTGTGGTTCAGCGTTCCTTGTGAACTAGTAGGTTACGATGTAGCAGATTTGTAAATATTATTTCGACGGTATTTGACCTTGAGAAAGACGTCAAATACAGGTCGAAACGTCGGCAAAATTTATACCGCAAAATTTACATTAAATCCGGTACATCGAAACCTACTGGTATGCGAAAAATTTAGTAAATACTGTTTGAGTGCAGGTGACAGTGTCGGCTCCTGACGACTGGTCGGGAAAGATTTGGCCCAGAACCTGGTGCGCAGATGAGTCAAAACATTGCGAAACCGGCAGCTGCGGGGACCAGATCGAATGCCAGGGTAACCCGGGCACACCGCCCCTTACTTTGATCGAGATAACTCTAAAAGGGTATAAGGGCTTGGACTATTACAGCCTCTCTTTGGTATACGGAATGAACCTTAAAGCTAGCGTAAGCGCCCCTTAACTCACTATTCCCTTTCGCAAACGACGATATATATTCACTACATGATATAGATCACACCAATCGAGGGCGAGGCTGTGAAAGGGGACAATTCCAGTTGCTCCAAACTCCAGTGCCTCATGGACATCAACGCTAATTGCCGGAGCGAACTGCTACTTCCGTACGCAGGGCAAACGATAGGATGTTTGTCGCCTTGTTCCAAGTGGAATACGGACCAGTATTGTTGTAGAGGTATTCTATATGGTAAATGGCAGAAGGAAATTAGAAAGGGATTATTCCTCAGGATATTACGACCGCCCAGAAACCTGCAACAGTACCAAGTGGGATACAGACTACCCAAACAATTTTTTCAAGGTGCAGTGTCCCGACGCCCAGAGCTATCTTTTTGATCCCAAGAGATACACGTTTACTTGCAAAGCTTCCAGATATAGGATACAATTTGGTGCTAGTTTTTAGTCGAAGGCTGAATAATAATATAAGTTTGCTTATACAACAAATTTGTGTTTTGAACAGGTTGTTATTTTTTAACTGAAAGTAGCCATATGAACAGAGTGTATTTTTTCTTGACTCACAATAAATTCTCTTCGTTATTTTGTGAGAAATGTCTATGAGATTACTTCTCATACAGCAAGAAAATCGCTCAATGCCTTGCAAGAAGAATTTCCTGGGAAGGGGAGAACAGACCTGTTACAATAAATTCTCCTGGTTATGTCTGAGTTTTCTGAGGAATCTCTGAGGCCAAAGTTAAACATACCTCGAGAGAACAACGATGGATATTTACTACAGGATTAGGCTACTACTTATATAGCAAGAAAATCGATCCACAGCTTGCAAAGATTATTTCCTGGAAGCAGGGAGGGAGTGGGGGATAGGGAGTGCCAAACTTGAAACCAGACAATGAAACTTTACATGAAGGATCCAGGATCTAGAACTATACCAAATTGGTTTTCCATGTTTTGATATCTCAGAAAGTATAGGAGCTACGTAGTGACTTAAATTGGAAAAGTTATACGAAATTCTGTTAGTAAAATATAGTGACAAAAACGGGGTGGCTTTAACCATTTAGGTTTTTGAGAAATTTTTAAAAACCAAAAAGGTGCATTTTTAAAAAGCCTTAAACTTGTTTTCTTTCCAAACAATCGAAACTAATCAAGTTCAGTTACTAATGATGAAGTCAAAAGTTTCCACCAGAGGGATAGTCTTTATTTAAGCAAATTTTACAATTTCTCCTCGAAAGTTTAATAATTTTTGGTTTGAAATAAAAAAAAAAAAAACGCTACATCAGTGAATACGGAAATATTACAAAAAATCATTATATAAAGCGTTCCATAAAGTTTTTCCAAAAGCTATTATTTGAATGACCCCTATATAATTTTTGAACTGTGTCAATGTTAATGGTTATGGCAAATGGTATAGCGGGGTGAGGACAGTGAATAAAAAGCTTCTACTTGACGCAGAAATTGCCGACGTTTCGACGTTTATTTACGCGTTTATCAAGGCAAAAATAGAAGGAAGACGTGCGTAAGCGTTTGTAAATATAAAATTAAATCATACAATGATAAACACAAAATGCCAAAATTGGACATTAAGATCAATAATAATCTAAATAAGAGATAAACTAAAATACATAAAGCTACAATTTACACATTAAGACACATTACAATGATCTATAAAATAAACATAACTATTTATTAGAGCTCCCTTACCTATTCTGCAGAATGCGCCGAAGTTTTTATGTCATAAGCATGGAGATATACCACCTAGAGATATACCCGCTATACCATTTGCCATCTACTATCCTGAAGGACGCTAATCAACTCCACTATGTTAATGGTTATGTTATAAAAACCGTAAAGGAAAGAGTCCGCCAAAAACGCGACATACTAGTTATCCATGAACTGATTTGCCAAAAATGTGATTGACAAGATTTTAACCAGTAAATTAAAAGCAGGTGAAGGTAAATGCCAATAACAACTTCCCTACAAGTTGTTATGATGGTTAATGTAGTTTCACTTTAATATCTGTCATCAGTTTGACTTTGAGTAAATCAAATTAATTTCCTCGACGTTGCTCGCATTATATTAAAAAGTTTTTATCACTTTATAAATTTTCTCAAAATCACTCAGTAGCTAGCACATTTAAGAAGAACGGTTTTAGTTTCTCTACTACCGAACTACCTCTTGGAAAGAAGCCTAGTGTTCTGAGGCAAAGACCATATCCGAATTGCAGATAAACACTGTTCCTGGTCAAATTTTGAGGGCAGTATGAATGCATTTTATGTGCACCTTGTTTGATAGCATGAGTTTGTCCCTCCCTTTTTGTAGATTTCTACAGTGAAGAAATGTTAAAGTTTTGTAAAAGAGCAAAACATACAGTGAGTAGATAACTGCAAAGATTGTTACTTTTAATAGAAATATTTTATGGTTCCAGGAATAAGAGCCATTTGATGTCCCAGCTCTATTATAAGAAAATTTGTTGTCCTAAGAATTACTTCTGCCAAGTATTTGACCTGCCTGAAAAACGTAGTAGCAGCTCTAGTACATGGATTTATTATTTTCACTTACAACTATTATTTTTGGTAAGTTCTGGCAACAACATTTTTTGTAATGGCAGCATTTTATAACCTTTAAATTAGGCAATCTAAACCACGTGACCCAATATGGCGGTTGTTGGCACACAAGTCACAAATCAAATCTGACAAATCGTTTCTTTCAAATTGCCGATTTTAGTTATCATCTTCCAAATCTGTGTTTACCGTATCTGGTTTGACGACAAGTAAACGACAATTGCCATCGATGTTATACAGGGTAAATTTCATGGCAATGTAAGATGCAGAAAATAATGGAATATGGTATATGTAACTAGTTTTACACCAGGTGAGTAGGTACGTACTTCACAATGACAATAGTGACACAAACAAATTACTGATTTGCTTTTGCTTCCAAGGCCAAGAATGTGTATTGTATTCTCAGAAAATGTAAACTAATGGAATCCACTCGCGCAATTCTCTGCTATATGGGCAGCTGTTACCAAAAATGATGAGACGCCATGTCTAAGGCGAAAACCAAACATTTCGTTGGCTACGTGTTTTTCTGTATTAAATTGCATTTTGCAAGACTTTAATATTATAAATAAATATGTTGTTTACAATGGTGGGATATGCAGATTACGGTTTTAAAGGCAGCGGCTATAGAAAGGAGCCTGGAGTTACGTTTCACAGGTAAACAGATAATGGCGTTTTTCAGCAACAATTAAATTTTTTCAAATAACTCTAAAACCAGTTATTTTACATCCAAATCTTCGAAAGATGATTTAGTATATACCGCAGTGAAGTCAATAATGCTATTTTGGGAAATATTTTTCTAATCCTGTCACTTGTAGACAGTTTTTTCATTTAAATTTTTGAGCAGTTTTTCCAGGGGCGCAGGAGATGTAATCCCAGGGTTATCAACGACTATTAATTCACAATTATTTTTATTTATTTAATAGTAAGTCGATGTTTGCTAATAATATTACGTATAATATTACTAATTTTACAAATAGTAATTTAGTTCCATTATTATTTTTAATCAAATATTTTCTTATGTGCTATAATACCAATGCTACGTCACTGGCATTTTCACACTTGACAGATTGGAGCAAACTGGTAACAGACGCCGCCGTCGTATCCTACTTCCTCTGGTTTACATTTTCTAAGATTGTATTATTGTGTGCCAACAGCCGCCATATTGCTTTTAGTTTGACAGGTCGTTGGATTCCCTAATTATGCCAATATAACCAATAAAACTGACACAGTTCAAATATTATATGGGGGGAATCTGTCAAATTTCCATGACCTACTTTTCCGAAAAATATAATGAAAAGCTTTATAGTAAGGAAGTAGGTTAATTAGGCACTTATACTGTAGTAGAGTCAGATATAGAACAGTAAGTAATTATAAATATTATTATTATAATTAATTATGGCCTTAGGTCTGGTTACCTTGGTGAAAGTGATAAAATTAAGGTAAATGGCCACTATCTTGTCATTTAGAGCCTCCCATATGCACGCATAAGCTAATTAAAATGTAATTAATCAGACCAATAAATTAGTCGCGACAAAATATGGTAAGTGTCACAATAACGCAAAAACACATGAATATTATCTAAAAATGTTAATATTTCCAAAACCGGAAACATACATAATGCATCGAACACACTTAGCATTAATATTATAAATATTGCACGACACCGGAGAAAACAACATTCCATTGCTAAGTCTGGCAGCCATTTAAAGTCATATCCTTATAGCAGTGGAAAAAAATGTTTGTGCCCCTAATAATAGCGTTGGCTGTGTGGGGTGTTCAGGCTGATGTTAAGTTTGAGATCATCAACAAGGAGGGTGGCCCGGTGTGGATCGGAGTTCAGGGCAACCCCGGACATCCGCATCTTCATGGGGGAGGCTTCGCGTTGAATCAAGGGCAAACCGTAAGTGAGCGGTTTAAAATCGAATCATTGAATAATGAAGGCATGGAATAACGAATGATTTTGCAGAACACATTGTCAGCTCCTGACAACTGGGCTGGGAGGTTTTGGGGCAGAACTTGGTGTGATCCACACTCAAAACATTGCCTGACCGGTGACTGTGGCAATAAGCTGGAATGCAACGGTGCAGGAGGAACCCCACCGGTTACTTTGGTGGAAATCACCCTGAAAGGGGCTGGTGGCCTGGACTTCTACGATATATCTCTTGTGGATGGATACAACATCAGAGCCTTCGTAAGTTTTACCGTTAATATACAATAATTGATGATTGTTGACACGAAAATTTAGATTGAACCAGTAGGAGGGCATCGAGGCAATGGCTACAGCTGCACTAAGGCCAAATGCCTGTCAGATATCAACTCCAAGTGTCCGGAGGTGCTGAAAGTCAAACACGATGGGAAAACTATTGCTTGCAATTCTGCTTGTAACAAATTCAACACCGACCAGTATTGCTGCAGAGGTGAGATTGTTAAACAAAGTGATAATTTTTTTTTGACAATGTTTTATATTAGGTCAATATAATAAGCCAGAAACTTGCAAGAGTTCCACGTGGCCCGTCAACTACCCAGCGTTCTTCAAACGCGAATGCTCAGACGCCTATAGCTACGCTTACGATGACCACAAGAGCACCTTCACCTGCAAGGCCTCACATTACAGGATCCAATTTGGGGCCTAGGCTTAAGCTGGAGTACCTAGACTAAGATATCTGTAGCGTAAAATGTTGGCAAAACTCCCTTAGCACCGTGTAATTTCGTTTCACAAGGCAATATACCATTCGCTGTCAAAACCAGCAACATAATTGTTCAATTTCCATTATACGGGGTTCTTTGGAGAGCTGAGAATGAGGAGGAAGCAGCACGATCGGCAGCCACTTAATTGAATTGGACTCGCGGTGGTGGCGGCAGTGGCGGCAAAACAAAAAGCAAAATAAAGGAAATCCTAAACGCGCAATTTATCCTGGCCCCGGCCACCCGATCGCGGATTTATTGCCCCTTTATGGAGTGCTCAGGACCGCCATTCGAATTCAATTAGATAGTGGGGAGACCATCGTGGGGGTGGTAGAGGAGACACGCCTTTTACAACACTAATGCACAAGAAGACCAAAGTAAAACTAGTAAATTAGGATTTGAAAATAACGTTGCCAAATTTAATTTCAGTTACGGAATACTGAGGATAAAACCGGGATGGCATTAAGTAATAACCATATTTTCAAAGACGGCGGTCCAACTGCCCAACTCCTTTGATTTTCGTGCTCCCCTAGGGAAGTAATAAAAATAACTTTTTTCAATTTTTTTAGGGCTTTCAATTCTTATGAGGAAAATAATTGTATCGATGCAGCGCTGCCTCATCTATCAAAAATTAATCGCAGTTTCGGAGTTTCAAATAGAACTCCTTGTGTATTACAACCTTTTCCGATTCCACTCAAATTTTCAAATTTAAGCAACTTGCAGGAGTTGTTTAAATCGGCTATGAGGAAAAAACTAATTATTGGAAAATCGAGGGGAGTAAATTTCTGCCTCAACCATGTTGCGACTCCTCTCTCCCCCCCCTTTGGAAACCTGGTAATATATCAGAAGTAAATAACTGTTGATTTTTAAATGTTCAAAAATTTATTCAGGTTAAGTTTTTATCACAAACGCAATACGCAAATTTATTGTCCGTTAACAAATAAAACCATATTAAATCCGAATTTATAGTGAAAGCGGCCGCATTAAAATTTATACAAAAATTATTATTTTTGTTGTTATTTCTTGTTTCGCTTGTTTAATTCAAATGAAACTTTCTCCAAACTTCAAATTGTTGTCAGGACAATTGAAACAAAAACCTGTCTATATAGCCAAGCCATTATTTGTTGAATGTACTTTTATTATAGATACGCGTTAACGTTAACTAAAATGAGAGAATACATTTTTAAACACTTTTATATCAAAAGCGTTGAGGAATAGGTATAAGACAGCGTAAAGGTATTTTGAATAAAAATTACTGACTTGGAACAAGGGTAGTTCCAAAAAGAAATAGGCCAGAGGTAAATTTCTGAAAAATAAACTTTTTTATTACATATTTTGAATAACATGACTCTAATGCCAATAAATAAATATTTAGTAACATGGATTAGGTAAGTCATGTAAAAATTTCAAGTCGCCAGATTATTAAAAGAAATTCGATAAAAAAAAACACTTAGTAGGGATTTTTATAACCTATGAGAGACAAGGTAGAAAACTATTAACAAAAGTTGCTTGGAATTTGCTTTCGAATCCGAAAAAGCAGAAGTGTGCAAGATGTTCTATTAGAAAATCCAAGTTGCAAATAAGTTTTAACAGAGCTGACAACGCGGCACACATAGACACATCCCTACAACAATTTTCAAAAGTTTTCTTTATTAGTTCTTCAGAACTTTTAATAAGCACTTTACTTGAATCACCGGGTATATGGAGTTGCATTGTTTTTTGAAATAACGCTGGGTTCCTGGTAAACTTGTTTTAGTTCACATAACATTTTAAAATTTTTGCTTTCCCAAAAACAAAAGCACTAGTCTGCCTAAACATTTAAAAATAAAAAATTAAAACATTGCAACATTCTTACAGAGTTTTCAGAAAAAAAAATAAAAATAAAATTTTATTTTTTGGGTTTCAGCTCCGGGGTTTGGTATACTTGGAGGGTGCACTTGGGACTTGCACCAAAATCCCTAGATTTTTAAGCCAAAAAGAAAAAAAAATAAACAGGAAGAAACCATGGATTTGTACTGTTACTCAATTTTTTAAATTTTGAAATGCCTTAAACAATTTTAGTCGTGCTTGTTTTCGTGGTGATTATTAAATGTGTTTTTATCACATGTGTCTGGTCCTATTTTTGAGGTATTATATTTCAAAATAATCTCAACATTTCTTATAAACATCGATCAAAAACTGTACTGTCAACCTCTCCAACTGCAGACATTAAAAGTGTGAAAAAAAGTTGCATATGTATTTTTAAATTGCTACCCCTGCTTGCAATAAATTAAGTAAATATTTGCATACTCCACTTTTTTTAAGATATTTCATTTCCTGTCCTAAAAATGGCAAAATTTCATTTTTTTAATGGAGTCAAATTTTATAGAGGCGAAAATTCTTATTTGCAATGAGAAGTTTCGAAATTTACCTATTCCGCAAATAACAATTTCTTACCGCAAATAACAATTTTGCCATCACAAAATGTTACGTATACCAGGCAGTCACCTGTAAGGACTATTCACAATTTTTTGTTTTGTGGTTGTTATCAGTACTTGTACTTGTCAGTTTCGAATTTTTGATTAAATATGTCTTGTAAAAAGGTTTTAATGATAAATTTCTATTATAAACCTCCAAAACCGTGACCTGAGCAGCCACACAAAGTTTGACCCCTTTCAAAAAATGCAAAAATATGAAAGTTTGCTATTTTTAGAACAGGAAAAAAAGAGCTTATAAAAAGTGCAGGGTATGCAAAATTTATACGCAAATTAATGCAAACTGTAGTGACAATTTAAAAAAAAAATCAGATTTTTTCTACAACTTTGGTGCCTGTAATTTGGAGGGCGTACATTTTTGAATCTAAATAGGAAAAATAGTAGTTGTTTTGAGCACAAAAATACATCTTTAAACTCTTTGCTTTGAATATTTTGAATAATTTTGTACATCGTCTATCTATAAAAAAACGGAAGCTACAGTGTTAGGTTCGAGAGAACCGATTGTTTCCATATTTTAAATTTTTTATGTTATGTTTATGTTCATATCTTCTTTACGTTTTCCTCCAGTGTGAGGAAGCTTAACAAAATACGCCTCTACTCTGACGGACTTTCAAACCTAAGTTTTTCTGAAAACACTACTTTTTCCTCTTAAAAATAATCCCTTTTGTTAGCCCCTTTGTGACACATTTGGCGCTGATGATAGCTTTAAGCTGGAACCGATCTGCCTAAGTACGTACCCCTTCTACAAATGACTTTTTAATTTTTTACTTTTTACCTTTTACCTTTTAGAAGAGGCATTTCATCCATCCTTGGATCTTTGATCAATGCACCCCACTGACCATTATTATCGTTAAAAACTCAAATAAATACCCAAAACTCGTTCAGATATTTTTAGGTACTTACTTTGCTCAATTTCATTACGAAGATCAATAGGGCACTAGAGTACATACCTAGAACAAAAAGAAATAGCGTTAATAAGCGAGTCAAAAAATAAGATAAACAGTAAAAATGGACCAGGTATATTAGGTCAAGTGGTATTGAATTAAGAATGGATTCTCTCTGAGAACAAAGATCTGTATACCATCGTATCCGAAATAATATATGTATGGAAAATTTGAGGAAAAATTTACCAGACTTTCCAAAAATGTATTCTTTGAAACTGAACTGTAAGCTTTAAAACTTAGGTGCATTAGATAGCTTTGAATCGTCTGTCAATTAGAATGAATAAGGAAGAACATTATGCCACGTTCTTTTAAGGGTTTTCATGCTTGTCACGTAAGTCAAACATTTTCCAGATAAGTCCAGCTCACTCCATGGTATTCAAATGACTTGTTTTCATTTGGGGAATGCAGCTTCCTGGCCTAAGGTGGCTAAGGTAATATAATAATACATTCCCCTCAAAATGTAATAAATAAAACGAAGGTACTCTCAGAATGGTTCTTAGAGTGATGTCTTCTTCACTGATAAAAATCAAACTTCTACATTTTGCTTTTTTTAATATCTTGTTAACAAATAATCTATTTATTTTTACTGAACCCTTAATTCTTGAATAAACTGATTAGCAATCCTTAAGCGAGCACACTTGATTCACGATTGTGTTAGGCTATTCGGCCTGTAAGTTGCATAATAAAATTGTTGAGCTAATAACGATTCATTTTAACCCATAACTATAAAATCAAACAAAACATTCGGCTATTGAAACGTAAATTATTTAATGAAATGAATATTTTCTCAAAAGCTTTTACGTTTCGAACGCCAACTAACTGTTCATTTAATTGAATAACCCCCGCAAACATAAATCGATATTTTAATAGAATCGACGATTAAAACCAAATGTGCAGCCGCCATTCAAAATTTATTATCGAGTAATATCAGGAAAAATAATCGTCGAATTTATTTGGGCAATAAAATTTTATATCAAGATTTGTTTTCGAACTAAATGATGGTAATTATTAGATCCATTGTTTAAATTGGACGCGGTTGCCGATTTTCAAATTTGCTGACTGTAAAAAAAATTACCAGTAATACCGCAATTTTTTTTATTAAACTTTGCACTGAAGAACAAGTAGAATTTTTTTTCGCATATCTATTTGCATCCCATCACTTCAAAAATAATAATTTGGAGCGATAGTGGCCCAAATAGCAGGAAAAAAGTCGCTTTGCAGTTGAAAAGCGCCAGAGGTGGCCCTTTGAGGATCGCCCTTTGATATTTTGCCTTCATTTTCTGGAGTGCATTTGCATATCATATCTCTTTTCCGGCATTAGGCCATTGATCTTGCCGATTTACTTACTGCATGCCTTTAGAACTATCTAGTGTACTTTAAGCATCTTAGATCTGGCAATGACCCATATTATAGACCAGGAGCAATTAATCCATATTTAAACGATTTGAGTTCAGGGGAATAGTCGAGGCTTGCCAGAATTTGGGACAAAGATTTTATACCTTTGTTCGGCCGTAATATTAATCAGTCTCCCATACTTGGGCTTCAGGAAATTGCCGTGAATAGTTAATTTAGACGGCCTTAATCGACGAACGCTTTACAATTATAATCATTATTGGAAATGGACAATGAGTCCATAGGCTCCATTCGGGCGTTAAACCGATGGGAGTTAACTTCTGGAAACTATGAGGAAACATCCCTATTACCTTCAACACGCAGGTAAGCGCGTCGCAAAGTTCGCTATACCTATACAAACAATTGCCGCTAATGCCCTTTAAAGCTTTAGACCGCGAACTCCTATTAACCGCTAACAAAACATTAATAATTTCTCCTAAACTGGGCCTTAAATAATTAAACACCCCTATCAATTTCTGCACAAAGTCCCTAAACGAGAAGGCAAAGAGGATTTTAATTTCAAATGCACGAACGCAGCTTCTCTTAGAGAGAGATCCCGTCAGTTCGTCCTCGTCCTCCCCGAATTAGCCCAGCGACATGGAGGGGTGAGTATGCAAATTCGTTTAATGCATTTTTAATTACATCCCGTTTTTTTAGGGCCCCCCGTTAATTGTTGGTAGTGCCCCAAAACAAATCCGCCATGACTCGGCGATTTTTTCCTAAATTCATGTCGACTGAATTACACTTAAAGGGCGCAATGACACATATTTACGTAAGCCGACGGCCTTAAAGATGTATGACGCTGCCGTTAACAAATACCTTAACGTCCTAGTATACGAGTTTAAAAGCCCTTTGTGGCCAGAGGGACGATTTTAGTCTGGAAGGACAATTTAAGATCTATCTTAAATTTTAGTTTTTGACAACTGAAAGATGATTTCGGAAAGTTTCCGAAAACGTTTCGAAAGTCACCACAATCCCCGCTAAACCGCCGCTTAAAGTAAAGATGGGCAAAACTGGAAATTTTGAAAATAGGGAAACAAAACCCCCGCTATTCAAGCAGGCAAAATTCTAGCAAAGTCAGAAGTTTTTAATTTAAAATGGACTTGCGTAAAACTGGAAATTTTGCAAATCAAAGTAAAAATTACAGAAAAGTTTTCGGAAACATTATGTATGCCCTTAAAACCTCACTATTCAAAGTAGGATAGGTCAAAACTAGAAATCTTTAAAATCGATAAAATTAAAGAAAATATTTCGGAAAAAAATATGAAGACCACTAAAAAACTACGCTAAAATGCCGTTTGAAGCAGTGTTGGGCAAAAGTGGAAATTTTGAAGATCGGAAAAATTAGAGAAAAGTTTTCGGAAACGTTCTGAAAGCTAAAACCCTCGTTATTCTAAGTAGGGTTGAGCAAAACTATATACTTTTAAAATCGGCAAAAGTACAGAAAAGATTTTGGAAAGCCGCCAAAACCATCGCTAAACAGAGGTTCAAAGTAGGTTTGGAGAAAACTGGAAATGTTGATGACGGGAAACGTTACACACACGCTTCCAAAAACCATCTGGAAACCCCAAAATCCTGGTTATTTAAAGCAGGCTCAGTCAAAACTCGTAATTTTTTAATCGCAAAACTACAGGAAAAAAATTGCAAAAGCCGCGAAAAACCTTCGCTAATCCGCCGTTCAAAGTAGGTTTGGAAAAAACTGGAAATTTTCATGACCGGAAAAATTCCAAACCTTCTGGAAACCCCAAAATTTCCGCTTTTAAAGCAGGGTCAGTCAAAATTAGTAATTTTTTTATCCCAAAACTACAGGAAAGTGTTTGGAAAAATTTCAGGAGCCGCCAAAACATCCGTTAAAACCGTCGTTAAAAAATTTTGAAAAGCGGACAATTAATACGAAACTTTTCAAAAATATTTTAATAGCCGTACAGAAGTTTCGCTAAAACTGTCCTTCAAACTAGCGATAGACCGAACTGGAAATGTTTAAAATCCGGAAAATTACTAAGAAAGCTTGGGAAACATTATGAAAGTCGTCAATACCCCCCGATAAAACCATCTTTTAAAGTAGGGTTTGACACAACTCGTATTATCTTTGAAATTTTCATTATTTTTATAGTAATTTCGTTTCAACACATGTTAAAAAGATAAGTTAAAAATGTCAATGTCAGATTTCCAACTCCTACCTGATGTCAATAGGAAGTGAATGATATATAATAGTAAATATTTTAGCTATAATTTATCAAGTTGGTTTATGTGCGCGTTTCAAATGACATTTCTTATTTATCCAAATTTATCTGTCGTGTGCACAGTAACAAACAAGTAGGTAGGTGTGGGAGAGTGTATACTTCGTGCAATTTTCTTTAAAATCCTTTATTGGCGGACCGGTTTCGGCACAAACGCCATCATCAGCGTCCAAAAATTCGTCAAAAGAAGGGAAGCCAAGGGCGAGGAATCATCGCGCCAAGGTACCTCATAAATCAATCACAGGCAGTCAATTTAAAACTTAAAACTTAAACAATTGGGAACGTCATAAAAACTTGAAAAGACAATTATTTCTTATTTAGGTTGTGTGATTGTGTCAAAGACGTTGATTGTCTGCTAGTTCATGTCAACTTGCAAATCATAAGCATCAATTTCTACCTCATGATATTAAAAATAAATTCAGAACATTTTTGTGACTTGACCGTCTCTAACGATCTCTCAACTTGCCTCTAACGTCTCTAACGAACCTTTTTTTCAAGCGGACTAAAAGTACGTCGTTTGTCTTCTCCATATGCGCACCTAAAGTGGTGTTTCTAATCCTGAGACCAAAAAAACATAGATTACTCAAATAGATGTAAGTGTCAAAGTCTGTGTCAAAGCTGAGGTGACGATTATGACAGGCCAAATTTTGCTCCCAAACCAAAGCTGCCACAGCTGACAAGTGACACAGCGCATTCGGGTTTCATTTCCATTAGCGATCAACTTAATCATTTACCCTCCCGAATCGTAACAATTGTCCGTGCATATAGAATTTTTTTTATCCACAAGTAATGTCCAATGAAATAAATATTCATCTAGTAGACTGTGTTAATATTACATATCATTTTCCAGCCAGCTAGATGAATATCAATTTGAAATGGCCTTAATTTCAAAAACCAGTTAGGTATTTATTAACTTACCTGCTTTATTAAAAGAATAAACTGTTATGTACGACAACCGTTTATTAAAACATTAAAATACACGAACTTATTATATACAATTTACGTTTTTATATAACTTAAAAGGGAAAAAATATCTATTTAAATTATATTATCAGCAAATAAACACATAAACATCTAAAAATAATACCTTGTAATATAATTCTGTGTAGAATATATCGGGTGTTGCAAAAGAAAGGATGGAGAAACAAAAGTCCATTTATTTTGATTATGTCATCCTTTTCTGTCAAATTTTCATAGCCTACTAGATGAAGTTTTATAATGAACACCCCGTATAGTAGTATAAGGACGCGAAGTATCATGATTATTCTGTGTCTGACTGAATTATCAGGAACAAAATGTTTTCTTTTCGGGCTTTTCTAGAAAAAGAAACATACACATTAAGAAGAAATAAATATAAAATATTGTGATTTTGTGATACTAATGGTTTTACGCCCCTAACACTTGACTTGGTAGTTAAACAATGTGATTCCAAACAGATTGCAAAAATTAAAATCAGTGGATGTTGTTTGACTTTTAGTTTGAAATTGTCTACTGTAACGGGCAAAGTCAAGAAGTTTTTATCAATTTTCTGTAATGAAAGTTCAGCCATTTATTGGATAATATTTGGGAGTGCTTTAAAGCGCTTTCCCCCAAGATGCTGCGGACTTATCGAAACATCTATTGAGTGCGTCAGATTCAAATTTTGCGGAATAATTTTTATTATCACAATGCTTAAACTTTATAGTAAAATGTTCCATTTAGGGCCATTTGCACACCTTCCCCATAATGTTGATCTGAGTGGAACTTAAAATTTCCCTTATAAAATGCATTGATGTCACTCGATCTGTCACTTACCAAATTTTTTTAAGAAAAGGTGTGAAAGCGGCCCTTAACTATGTTTCTACTGAGCAAATTTAGGTTAACCTAAAGTTAAGGATCCCTAAACCATAGTTATAAGCATTGAGTAACCATGGTAATAAAGGAAGCCTTAACTAGATGCAATTAAAAATTGCTAGGTGCAAATAGCCCATAAAGCATTCTTCTTAAGTGACATAAAGGATACAGACACAATTAAAAACTTAAGCAATAAGTTTAATGTTTTAAGTGTTTTCTTAACCTGTTTGACCAAAATATTGTTCTTGAACAACTAAATGAGGAAAAACACATAAAACTTATTGCTTAAAATTTTAATTCTGTCCATTTTTTTTAAGTCTAAGTAATAACAAATAAAGATATGTAGCCCATGGAGACTTACACTCAAAAGATGTCTACAAAAACTCAGACATAATAAGCCAGACGTGTCAAAGATAAAGGATATAAATATAATGAGTAAACTAAAACAAGAAATGAATTCCAGACTTGATGCCATACCCATAACGGAGGCAACCGACACTGAGGACCTGTGGTCTAATATAAAAAAATGCTATCACAGAAAGTACTACCAAAATACTTGATTCTCAATGAAACCACAAGAAGAAACCATAGATGTCGGAGGAAATCATTGATCTAATGGAAAAAAGACACTCAAGGGAAAGAACAACGAATATTTTGAAAAACAAGATAAGAGAAGCACAGGAGAAATGGCTTTCCGAGCAATGCAAAGAAATAGAAGCAATGGAAGCAAAACACGATACCTTAAACATGCACAAGAGGATAAAAGAGGCAGCAGGTATCTGCAGAAACAGAAGCGTGGCCACTCTACAAAATGCAGAGGGCAGGCTGATATTGGACACTTCGGAAAAACTGACGGAATGATGCGATTATATCGAGCTCCTATTTCACTATACCCGGCCAGAACTTCAGGAAGAATTCTTTGACCAAGGCCAAGGCTTGGACATAACTAAGGCAGAAACTCCAGTATGCACTGTCAATTTCAATAAACGGGAAATCTAGCGGTCCTGATGACGTCCATATAGAAGTTCTAAAAGTACTGCACAATGAAGAGTCACGGAACACATTGGTAAAACTATTCAACCTTATTTACCGAAACGGCAGTATACCTTCTGATTGGCTTAAATCTACTTTTGTCCCGCTCCCCAAAATCGCTAAAGCCAACTGTGGTGATTATCGTCTTATTAGCCTGATGAGCGATGTGCTTAAACTCTTCTTGAAAATAATACACAAAAGAATATATGCAAAGTGCAAGGATGGGTGACTCTCAATTTGGTTTTCACAATGGTTTTGGAACAAGGGAGGCACTATTTAGCATACAGGTCCTTACCCAAAGGTGACGGGACATGTCGGTTCCCGTTTACGCATGTTTCATCGATTACGAAAAAGCCTTCGACAAAGTTAAGCATGAAAAACTAATCTACATTCTTAAAGAAACAAGACTGGAACAACGAGACCTCAGAATAATAGCCAACCTTTACTGAAACCAAAGTGCTCACATAAGAATCGATTACACCGCGTCCGGCGAGATAAAAAAACCTGACAGGCGTTCGGCAAGGATGCATTTTATCACCACTGTTATTTAATTTGTATTCTGGGAGGATATTTCAAGAGGCTTTGGATGAGTGCGACGAAGGGATTACTGTCAATGGGATTAATATCAACAACCAGAGGTATGCGGACGACACGGTTCTTGTCGCCGATTCCCTGGAAGGACTGCAGACTGCAGGAACTGGTAAGCCGCGTGACGGCTGCAAGCTCAAAAGCCGGCCTTAGACTAAACGTGATAAAAACAAAGTGGCTAGCAATTAGCAAATCAAACAACGTGGACAGGTACCTGATAATTAACGGCCAACGAATTGAACGAGTGGAAACTTTTAAATATGTCGGGTGTCAACTAAATGAGAAATGGGACGGCATGCAGGAGATTCGTGCCAGAATAGAACAGGCCCGTGCTTCGTTCCTGAGGATGAATAATGTACTTTGCAGCAGAAATTTAAGCTTGCCTCTGCGCATCCGAATACTGCGCTGTTACGTGCTCAACAAACTGTTTTATGGAAAGGAAGCTTGGACCTCGACAGATGCGATGTTCAAAAAATTGGAAGCTTTTGAAATGTGGACGTACAGGCTATTGTTAATCTCCTGGGTAGAAAGAGTGCGTAACACCGAGGTACTTCAACGCCTCGACAAGCAACTGGAAGTTATGTTCACATTAAAAAAGCACAAACTGGAGTATTTCGATCACATCTTAAGGAATGACCTGGTATCTTGGCTAAAAAACTTAAGGCAATGGTATGGAGTGAGCACTACCACATTGTTCCACCGAGCTGTAGACAAGGTGCAGATAGCGCTGATGACTGCCAACGTCCGAAGAGGACAGGGCACCTAAAGAAGAAGCCCATGTTGAGATATGGTTTAATCATATTCTGCACCTCCAGAGATATACAAGGGCACAGACTCGAACAGGGTAGCGAGACCCAAAACTCTTTAGGGAGATTGAAATCTTCATCAGTGAAGAGCTCCACTTTGAAAACTCTGCACATCCAGCATCAAATTGCTGGGGAATAAACAAAATTATATCTAGTCCTTCCTTGCAGAACCGCCCACAACATTGGATAAATGAACAGAAAAATGGGCATTGTATAGCTGTTGGGCTATATGATGACTGCTCACTATTGCCGTAGTAACGTAGTAAAGTAATATGAGGAACAAACGATGTAATATTTTCAAACTTGAAATTGAAGTGTGGCTTTTTAAAATTTAAGAAAGGACAAACAGAAATTAGCTTTTTATGTTCAAAGACATAAAAACTTCATTGTGTATAGTAGAAAAGCACTTTTTCACTTTGTATAGATCAGGTAAAAAAAATGGAGAATACCTAATAAAGATATCATTTTAGAGATAACAATATACAGGGTGTTCAAAAAAGAAGGCCAATTTGTTAACCACAGATTCTCTGATGAAAAATAATGAGACTTTTGTTAACAAATTTTTCATTTTAGAGTCTCACGTTTGCTATGCAAGGTGTCAAAGTTGTAACTTTTAAAATTATTTTATTGAATCATTTTATTATTCCTCAAAGTATTTGTTTCCTTTAGCAGGGATATTAAGTCTAACGAGCTGCATAATAAAAAAAAATAAGTTCTAAAATTAACTGACACCCAATGCAAAAAAGAAGTTGTTTAAAAGTTGCTTAAAAAGTATGAAATTATTTGGACAAATTGATTTTTCATTTGCAATCAAAGACCTTTCAAGTACTTTTACATCCTTTTTTTAGAAGCAACCAAGCATTAATTTTGAGTTTCCTTGTTTCTAATATAATAAGAGAGAACATTTTTCCGGCAAAATATTTTAATTGGTATGAAAGTTTGTTGCTCGGCAATTTCGTGAATGACATTTAGGACAGGTTTTGTAAAAAATGTCATGAACGAAATTGCCAAAGAGCAACTAACTTGAATAAAACAAGAGAAATATTTTGCCTTAGCAAATTTTATCTCAAATAGTATTCGACAAGACTATCTCACGAGAACGCTTCAGACTGCAGTTAAAAGCAAATAGGTGACACTCGTCAAACTGACAATACTTTTTACTTGACCCTAACAAAATTTTGTCCACAAAACATCCCCATATAGAACGGAAAGTGACATGTTACACCTTGGCGATATATTTCAGCGCCATCTGTTAATAGGAAGGCATAGTTTTAGAAATCCTGGCGCACTCACCATTTTTTATTCCGCTTTTTGGAAGGCACCATTATACAGGGTGTTTCCGAAGAAGATGCATGTGAATCAATATGTTATTCTACATTTCATTTCAAGCAAAAAGGTTCCTTTATACATATAGTTCGGCAGAGGTTTTATGTAGGATATACTCTAATTATATACCAAGTTTATAAGAACATTTTTGCTCAAAAAAGATATAGAATAAGATATTGAAACACATCTCTTCTCCTCAAACAACCTGCTGGTCTATCAAATAGATTATGGTATTGTTTTTATAGAGAGCTACTTTAAAAACGCTTTTGAAGTGAACAATTTTATACAATTTATATTTAGTAGCCTACCTACTATTAATAGTATTAATAGTTTACGAACATTTAGTACTTATATATTGCGATTAAAGTTAACAGTATTAAGATAAGTGACACAGATATTCTTTTATCTGCTATGAGTTCGAGTGTCTACTAGATTAAGCAAATAAATACTATAACCTGAATCCAGTTAACTTAAATTCCGATACAAATAAGTAGTATTTTAAATAAAGTCGCTATTAGTATTTTAGTATGTGGAAATTAAATTTTATTTTTTAAAACATACTTGAAAATAACAAAATTGTGTGGTATTCTACTTTTTACAAAAACTACAAAGTGCCTAACACACTACAAAGTTATGTGGTACAAACTTAAGGCTAAGGGTAGTAAATAAATTTTCTTCGTAGATTAAAAAAAATCATTGGAAATTAAAGGAACATTTTACATTGGAAAAGTTCTCCTGCTTAAACTTTAAAAATCTAAAATATTTCCAAATATTTTGAAATTTGCTGTTAAGTATAAAGCAAAAATAAGAAAGTTTTTTTACTGGTTTCAGCTGGTAGAACTCATGTACCAGTCTCCATTTTCAGTTATAAGCTTTACTTACTTTAGTTATACTTTTTGAACGAAAAGCATAAAGATAAAAACATAGAAACGTACTATTAGTAAAACCTCTAAAAATCACTCAGAAAGAAGCGAAAATATACTTAATTTTTGTTAATCTATCATTCATGTCATAATGGCACCAAGGTTTCCTGACACCTACAGTTAATAGATTATAAGATTATAATTGTGTGTTGTTAGAAACCCTCTTTCAAAGAGTGTTTGATTTTGAACTCAGTAATCCTGCACAATTTAAATTCTATGAAATAAAAAAAACTTAAAAGTGCTGTGGCACTAACTAAAATTAACTAAAATACAGATAATTCTTACAACTTAGATATTTACTTACGTCCTAGTGAACGATTAAATAGTATATTATTAAACGAGCTTTTTATGATATCCATTATATAGGGGGACGTTTGCGTCACGAGCCGTAGGCGAGGGGCGCAAGTCTCCCGTGGGAATAATGGCCATAAAAAGCGAGTATAATACTATACTTTGTCCACGGCCACTTTCTAATAATAATTACAAATTATAAAATCTATAGGTAGTGTAAATAAAATTATTGAAATGTCAAAGTGACACTCGCGTTTGACGGCAAAACCGGTGCCACCAGTGCATTTTTTATGCTGCGGCGTTTGATATTGAGCTGTTGCCTACTCGTACTGGTTGCCAAGGTAACATATATAACTTAAATGGCGAGCGGGAATATCATTATTCCCGCTGTTTCAACTCATATATCCCTCTGACGCTATATGAGCGCTATTTAACTTTTGTTAACCAGCTGAATATCAGTATGTTATGAAGCGGTCGTGGACAAAATATTTTTAATATACACAAAAAATGCAAAATTTAATTATCTAAATACTAAATAAAAATTAGCCTACTGATTTTTTTGTGCTGAAATTCCAAATATATTATATACCCGTGGTGATTGGGAAACGTCATCTAGAAGGTTATGATTTTTTGACAGAAAGGGATGGCATAATTGATGTAGATGGACTTTTGTTCTTTTACCCTTTTCTTTTCATATTTCCCAGCCAACTAAATGTGGTTTTCAAAGGAACACCCCCTATTATGGACTTACTTAATACTACTATTTTACAAGTGATGTTTGTGGCTTCAGAAGCCACTGAAGTCTGCTGCAGTCACAAACATCGCTTTTAAATACCTACGGACGCAATTATACTATCTATGTCTTGCAAGTTGTCATTTTACCATAATTTTAGAAAGACATAATTTAAGAATACGTGGTTTTGAGTTAATTTAATAAAACATATACGTAGGAACTTACCAACAGTTACAATATATGTGTTAATTAAATTTTAAGGTTTTTTAACTTTAGCTGCGCTTTTTTACAATTATTGAAGTATAAAAGACAAATAACCTTTTTTTACAAACATCTATTATACTTTTCCATTAAGAGTGAATGGAATATTTAAATTATTAAAGCAAAAAAATCTAAAATGACTTTGTTACCTATAATTCCATAAATATGATATTTGTACTAACAAAGAAAAGAGATAAATTCAAATGTGGATTCTTTTCCAAATTTAGTAGGTAGTATTTGATTAAATAGACAGAAAATCACCTAGTGTGTCACCTCCTAAAATTATTGTAACAACTTGCAAGACTTACTACGTAATATGTTACTAAAATTAGTTCACTAGTAAATTATAATCATTACATTTATCATGTTAGAATATTGTGTCATAATACATAATCACTCATTTATGGAATACCTATTATACCTGTTAATGTTTGAGTACCTGGAATAAATCTTTTTTGATGGAATGCATAGAAAGAGAAAGAGGGCGAGTTAAGTTAACTGTGTGCTTCGGGTTCATCAGATGCATTTCCATGGATTTCTAAAATCACTTTGTTTGTTGATGCATAAATCCATGTTTTTCTAATTTACCAAATGTCCCTAAGAGTTTTATTTTCTTTGATATTCCCTGCAAATGTAGTTGATGTAAATATATATGTTTTTTTTGCTGAAATAACATGTGAACGTTAGGAAACAATACTATCTATCATACATGTGCTTGTATAATAGATAGTACAGAATACCAATTTTTAATACTAGAAAATCTCATAAAGTATATTTTGCATAGGTATTCCTTATACATTTGATAAATCTTACCTTTGAGCATACATAAAACAGAAAAAGCACCTGGAGTAAGATTTCTTTGATCCTCGAGTAACAACATCTTTGCAATAATTAACTCTTTTGAACTAAATGATGCACTCAATAATTAACAAGTCGAAATCATTGAAATTAAATGAAATTTGTGCCAAAATTTGAGTACTGCCAAGTTGAAAAAGACAGGAATTTTTAGAACAACTTAACCCAGTTTTACCGTATTTTTTTAAGAAAACTGTAACTTTTGAAAATTGAGCATTAGTGGCGCTCTCGCACAATAGGAAGGCAAACTTAAAGCAGTTAACCGAGCCTCCCATTTGAGCTTTCCTTTCTATACGGGGATGTTTTGTGATTTTATCGCTGAAAAACCATCATGTTGATTTTGTCCAGGTAGGATCAGGTAGCAGTTTTGTCAGTAGAAAATAAGTTGTTGCTATGACATTTTTCCTGTGTAAAATACTCTAGTAAAATAGTCTCAAAAAAACTTTATCAACATTTTTTAAAACAACAAATTGGAGCTATATTTGTTATTTTAAACAGATCTTGATTGGAAGCCATTAGCCTAGAACCAAAAAAGTTCAAAGGGCGCAAAAAGTATATTAAGATATTATTTATATTGGCTGTCAAAATTTTTTCAACTTAATAGGTCTACCAAATATAAAATAAATCCATTGAGAAGTGATTATTTCACTTACTAAATAAAATTACTTTAAAAGTTATAACCGAAGAAACAACCAAAAGAAAAATGGGGTAATAAAAGGTCCATTATTTTTCATCAAAGAATCTGTGGTTCACAAATTTGCTTTCTTTTTTTGTAACATTCTGTATAAATATGGATGAAATAAATCATACTGAAAAATAAAATGAATTTTCAGCTTGAGCTCTTTCAAATTACCTGAGACTCCTTAGCCATGTGTCTTTTCGTGATTGTAGTCCTCCTCAGCTTACTCAAGTAGTCAGTCTAAGAATATTTAATCCTCTTAACAATGTCTGCAAGTGGAAGGCGAAATGAATCATTTCAAATATCAGGGGTGCAGAGTGTGGAACTGAGAAATATGCCATGGGTTTTAGTTCCTGTAAACCAATAAGTAGATATTATTTGAGACACTTATACAAACATTAAAAAAAAACCTAATAAAATGCACACAAAATACTGAAAATACATCTTGGGAGAAAAAAACTATGACAGAAAAAACAATTTGTCTTAATTAAGTAAAAAAAAATCATCTATGGTACTTACTTTAATCCTGCCTCTGGATTTTTGCCCTTGAGAAACAGCAGGGCAGAGACAACCAAATTTTAAAGTGGACTATTCTGTTTGCTATTGACTTATCAATCCATGTTAATTATAGCTTTGCAGTCCCTTCTTGCTTGCATAGAAATAGCTCTTTGAATCACAATCACCAATACCTACACAAAACAATGCTGTTTTTTCAAAACGCAATCATGCATAATTTTATGCATGAGATTAGCTTTAGTGGTTACTGCTTCAAAACTACCTACATTGCTACCGTTGGACATTTTTTTAACTCTTAAGGAGGATCTGGTTTACTGAATACAACCGTTGAAATAAAATGGAATTCCTTGATAACTTGCATTACCCAAGAGCGAGCCTCTGCCCAGTAGAGGGATTCCCCGTCAAATTTGATTTTTGTGCCTTGTTAAAGTCAATGTTTCAATCAACCAAGTAACGGCTTCGCTTAGGGCCTCTTTGTACAGCGGGCCCCTCGCCGTTGCGGGACTTGGTGGTATGGTTGCTACACCATCGCCTCTGCTCCTCTTATTTTCCAGGTAGGAACATCCCCATTACCAACATATCACAGCAAACCACTTAATAACGTGATACACCCGAAAATTTTATTTTCAATTTATATTTAAAACCAGAAATAAATTAAAGTCCATCATTAAACAAAAAAACCGACGCCATTTTTGCGATACAAACAAATCGAGTTCGCCTGTTTGCCATTTCGGCTGTTTCCGCGTAGAAATCGGCCAATACCGGCACTTTTGGATGGGGTGGGGGCTTGGGAGCTTTTTTTGAAATGTCAATTTCCACCTCCAGAGCCCCCTATGTCTGCGTTTTATTTTATAAAGTTATGTATGCCAAAAAAGTAGCAAAAAAGTCCTAGGCAGTAAAAATAAAGTCAAAAGTCACCGCTACTGTCATGGTGGCGCATATATAAACGATTTTCATTCACCAAAATTATTTGAACACTAGATGACACCACATAAAACGATCTGAGTGTATTGCCATCTCAACATTCTTATTGAACAAACAAAGGATAGGAATACTCTCAGAGCACGAGAGCACCACACGAAACCGTTATTAGTCGAAATCGCATAGGTTCTCGAATTCTGTTAAATGTCATTGGTTGTTAAATGTCATGCGCGTCACAGATTTCCTGCATGCTTGAAAAAAAAATAGTATATGTTACTTGGAGTAAAAGTTCTTTTTTGTGCTTCGTCAGTTGCAGGCCTCAGCTTCGCTTCGGCCGTCAATCTCTGGGCTCAGCACGAAAAGACCCACTTTTACTCCTAGTGACATAATCTACTATTTAGATAGAGGAATAAAATTTATTTCAATGTGGCTTTTTCAACAGCCTTTGCAAAAATGTTAATTTTTTGTTTCCAGTTATTTATTTACCATTAAATATCAAATTTTTTTTTCAAATTTCTAGATAAGATATTTTCTCTCTGATTGATTAAGGTTATTTCTCTTGTAGCACCCTTCCGTTTTTTAACTAGGCGCCAAGACAAAGATAAAATATCTGAGTTTTTTTTTTCTTTATGACGAAACGAAAGAGATAGGTTAAGTTATAAGTATATAGTTCCGAACTATATTTGGGTAACAAAATCATGTTTAGTAACAAGTCCTTTAAAGTCATAGAGAAAAGAACTTAAAAATTGACTCTTTATTTTAATTTTTGTCAGTACATGTAAACTATAATTGGTCAATAAAAAGGAATATTTGAAAACGGTATTTCTTAATCCGTTTTTTTTTAGATCTTAAATCACCTGGAACCTAAAAAATCTCAAGTATCCGAATCGGAACCGCTTTTTCAAATAAAAAAAGGTAGAACCCGAACCCTTATTTTTCACTTAATAATAAACAAAGCGGTGCCGGAATCGATAATCCAACAAGGTTCGAGTCCCTGGATCAAAGTATAAAAGTACTAAGCTTGAGCTTTAGCATTAAAATTGTACTAGCCGTAAAAATGCATAATTACTACACTACCAACAAGCAATGCGTCACATTGCGTATGGCCTGCATAATAGCAAGGTGATTATGACATACAGACATATTCACAGAGTGATTATGACAGATTAGGACAAACCTGATGGAGGATGCAGCATGCACTTTGCGAGATTTTCCTCTCGGATATAGAAACGCTTTAATTGCGAATATTACAGTATATACACTAGATAATTAATACAAAAATATAATGACATTATCCGCCGACTTCATCTCTCAATGAGCAACCAAGAAAGCTTCGCCAAATTGGGTGCGTACACTGTGCAAATAGTGTCAAAAACTGCATTTTTCAAACGAGGCGCAAATCTTTGGCTACACTTTCAGTTCTTTGCAATAATAAAATTTTATCATGCGTACTCAAACAACTTTTTTCTACGAGCGTGCTTATTATGTCACTTTCCCGCACGCATTTTGTTTTTGAAAGCTTTACTTTCCCGCACGGCGTGCGTGAATGTAAATTTGGCGTCCGGGAAAGTAAATATTTAAAGAATTACTGATTTATAGTATAATTTAGGCTTTATAGTCTGTCTATCTAGATAGGTGAATTTGCCTTACAGCCGTATCAAACATTTTTATCTGTTTTAAGGAACTATTATGCTTGCATTTATTAATTCTTGATACAAAATATACCTATAAAATACGTACTTTTTATTCCAATGTCACCAGTTCATGTCTGAAACATTTCGTCACGCCAACAATCACACCAAGTTTTTGTCATAACAACCAATTGATTGTTGATTAATTCAGCTGTCATACTGTTGACAAAGATAAAGTTGTTTATGTATTGTATGTTTATTCCTTGTCTATGTTACAATGAATTGACTCGTAGAAAAAATATTGTTCCTAACTCGTGCGGAAAGTGTCTTTCCCGCACTCGTCAGCTGCCCGAACTCCGCTTCGCGTCGTTCGTGCATCGGCAGACAGCATGCGGGAAAGTATCACTTTCCGCACTAGTTAGGAAAATAACTATTACAACTATGAGTAAAACTTCAGTTTAAAGTTAAAACACCAGACATGACGTACACTGCATTGTTTACCTGGCAGATAAACAATACAATGTAGGTCATATCTGGTGTTTTAACTTCAAACTGAAGTGTTACTTGAACTTGTAAAAGTCGCCCTTAGTAGCTCGAAACCGTCGAAAGTAATTTTGTAACAAAAGAAAAACCCTAAAACTTCTTCAGCGATAATGGTCCTTGAGTTGGATGGTGCTCGCCGAATTTTATTATAATAAATCAGTTTGTTAGTGCCGAAAAGCTTTAATTGCTCGAATTATGAGGACCGAATTGCATTAATTATACCCGAAAACATTGCGAATGAAACTCTTATTGCCGTTTCAAATTATTAAATGAAAATGAATTTGTCGGCCATTTATTTCAATAAAACGCAAAGGTGCGAAGTCATCATCGACACCTGCACATAATGGCTGTTGGAATATGCGTTCTTCATCACGTGTTGCTATTAGAATATCATCTACATATAAAAGTAAATAAATAGTATATATAATAAAGTTTTACTTTGTTTAGATAATATAAACAATGATCAGATGAAGAATTTTTAAAACCCCTGTCCTTTATTATTGCATCAAAACTTTCGTACCAACGGGATGATTGTTTTAATCCATATAGCGACTTATTTAGTCTACATATCTGTCCATTGGTAACATTAACACCCTCCGGAATTTCCATATATATTTCCTCTTTCAATTTTCCGTTTAAAAACGCCGTTTTTTGACAACCATTTGATGGATTAATAGATCAAATTGATTTGCAAAGGCTAACATGAAACGGAATGTTGACATTCTAGCAAATATTTCATCATAGTCTGCAAGGCACTTTTGAAGAAACCTTTTGCTACTAACCGGGCCTTATGGGATTTCCTTGTTCATAGTTCTTCAAGGTCAACACTCATATACAAGTGACTATATTTTTATTACTAAGTCTTGGAACAATTGTCCATGTATCATTTGTAACAAGGGAATTATGCTCTTCCTTTGTAGCCTGCTCCCACTGCATTCGATCGTCCCTTTACTTAATTTCTTGCAAAATATAGTGCACACTTGGAAAACAGTATTTAGTGCACATTGTTCTTCATTAGAGCAGGGCTTTGAAAGGTTTTTAATTCTTTCACTTCGTCTCAGATTACTTTGATTTTCGTTTTCTTGTATTTCAATTTGTTTCGTCAGAGTTTTACTACTTTCCTAAATTTGAATTCCTTCTTGTTTAGTTTCCTAGATTTGATCATCTAATGATCAATCCATAGGTCTTTTGCCTGAACGGCATATATTTTCAAATAAAGGCGGTTTTGAAACATTAAAAGTGGTTTCGCCTATAATGACATCCCTAGCTACTTGGAATTTTTCGCTTTCTCCATTCCATACTTTGTATCTATTTCGCTCAGACGCTACAAGAATACTTTGACTGATTTGGTGTCAAATTTGTTACTTCTTGTTTTTACATTTGACAGCCTTAGTAGGTGTTAAATTTATTAGATAAGTTGCTGTTAGAACAGCTTCACCCCAAAACTGTTTGTCTAAATTTCCTGCCTTTAGGAGCTTTTTCAGTAATTGTTCTATTTATTCGTTCAGCTACTCCGTTTTGTTGGGGTGTATAGGGTACAGTCAATTGGAACGTTATTTCCTTTTCTGAGCAAAACTCTTCGAACTCATGCGACTAATATTCTCGTCCATTGTCGCAGTAAAGATTAATGATTTTTGAATTAAAAAATGTGTGACTCTTTGCTACAAAATCTTTAAATACACTTAAAATTTCTGGTTTAAAAATTAGCAGATACGTGACGGTGTAGTGCGTATATTCATCAATAAAAGTGACAAAATAGTTTTTTATTAATTACAGTTAAATTGGTGGCGAAATAGGTCCACACACGTTCGTGTGTACAGGGACATCATTTTAAGTATCTCACCCAATTTGCTCCATTCCTATTTGGATTTGAAAAAAAAATTATTCGCGCTTCTTACTACGGCCAGAAGAGGACGCCAATCTCTGTTTAGAAAATTTTTTACACGTCAAATGTGACAGTTGGGACGCAAGGTTGATTTTTCTTAAATAGAATGATACATAATTTTTATGCCAAATCGATAGAGCCTAAGAAGCTGATTAAAAAATACATTGAATGTCTAGAATCATTTTAAGTGTCTCACCCAATTTGCTCCCTTCCTATTCGGATTTGAAAAAAAGTTTATTCGCGCATCTTACTACAGCCACCAGAGGACGCACAATCTCTGTTTATAAATTTTTTTACACGTCAAATGTGACAGTTGTGACGCAAGGTTGATTTTTCTTAAATAGAATGATACCAAACGTCACTCGTTTCCGATATACAGAATGACAAAATCATTGAATGCTTAGAATTATTTTAAATCTCTCACCCAATTTGCTACCTTCCTATTCGGATTTGAAAAAAAAGTTTATTTGCGCTTCTTACTACGGCCACAAGAGGACGCCAAATCTCGGTTTAGAAAATTTTTTACACGTCAACTGTCTCAATCTGTATCTAGATTTTTTTTTATACGTCAAATATGACAGTTGTGACGTAAGGGTTGATTTTTCTTGTACGGAATGATACATGATTTTTAACCTAGATCGATAGAGCTAGAGAGGCTGATTTGAAAAATACTTATCTTTATACAGAGTGTTACTTAATGGTATGTCGTAAATCTTAGGAAGAATTCCTGATCGCAATTCAAACAGAAAAGTTAATATAAACTTGTGCTCTATAGAGTCTGGTTTTCAAAATGTTTGTTCCAAGGTGTCAAAGGAATTGCATTTAAGATTTATTTTTAATAGTTTTTTGATTTGCAATAAATAGGTTTTTAATTTTTTTGCTCGAAAACGGAGTGAGATACAAAATAATCACAAGAGATAAGAAAGTTGTATTTTTAGCTGCTCAATCTGAAGAAAATGCAAAACTTTTAAAAAAGTCAGTGGATTACACTTTTTTGTCAATATTATTAGATTCATGTGTCGATAATCGGCACATAAATCTTTGAGATTTTAGTAAAAAATCAATATTTTTTTTTACTTTGACATCCTGTATCTTGGAAACCAGACTCTCTATGACGTTTATATGAACTTTTCTGTTTGAATTTAGATCAGGAATGCGCATTGAGAGTTACGAAATGCCATATTAAGTAACACCCTGTATATGTAACGTATATAACATCAAATTGTCTATCTTTTGACATCAAAGAAGACTACTTAAATGTCAATATGATAGTTTTACGAAATGTTCGATTATTTTTTCTAATTGAGATGATGCCTTGTTTTAAAGGCCGCTTCATGCTGATCATCCTCCAATTTGCAGATCATTTGATTAATTTGTTTTCGAATGACAACCGAAATAATGAGACCTATACTGTGTAACTCGACCACTTTCCGGGTCGTTACATTCCATTAGAAAAAAATTAACGAAAATGGCGTAAAACTGTTACATTGACATTTTAAGCAGCTATTTTTACGTCAAAAGATGAACAATTTGATCTTATTTAGGCGTCTTAAATTTTGTAAGCCAAGGCAAGGAAGGGCGACAAAAGACCATCAAGTGTATTGTGTATTGATTTCTTGATACCTGACTTGTAAGCCAAGACAAGGAAAGCTGCCAATATTTTATAGGATGGTTAGACTTTTTCTGACCATGAAAATGGTGAGTACTGGGTCTTTTTGAGGTTTCATGATTATAATTAATTTAATTAAATTACTTTATTATAATTATTATTATGGTTTTATTATCAATATCAACTGACTAATGTGTAAATGTTACACGCGTACCCGCCAAAAAAAACGTTGAAAGCATTACGGCATTGTCATGTGTAAATTATATTCAGGAATAGAACAGAAGTTTATCTTAAATTATGAGTTTTTAGTTTTTTCTTTTACACCACACCATGCTAATTTGCCAAGTTAACTAACAGCTCAAACATTTTAGAACCTAAAAATAATTCTTAGTATTTTTTATATTGATATAATACATTATTAGATATTTTATATTTCGGCGAAAACTTAATAAAACATAAAGCTTGGCATCGTCGATTTTTCAAAATTAAGGGGCGGAGCTTGCCAGCGGCGCATGCGCTTTTGTTGCCACTGAGCCGGACTTTTTCAGGCTGAACTTTTTAATGTTACGTTATAATTATATGTCAATTATGATTTATATGGATATGACGCGACTTACGTCACTGTCAGCCAATCAAATTTATAACAAAAAATTGTTCGTTCCCGTCTCGCTCCATGTTGTCATATTTTTCAATTCGGCAATGTGGATTTACGGAATTTAGTTATAATATGATCAATAACCAAATGGAGAGGATGAAAATATACGGTGAATAATATTCATATAATAATAATACAGTAATCATCAATTGAAACGAAAAAAGAAAAATTTTAGTTCACGTTCAAAATAAATTATCTTGTGAACCCCTGCGTTGATTTCGGTGCCTTTTTGAGTTATGGATTGGGCAGATATTTCTTTTCCTGGCTAATTACGAGCGGCCGCTAATAATGATTTACTCATTAAAATACAGGCTGTTAGCAAAACCCTGCGAAATTTAAAAATTTACATTTGTATGCCGTTCTTAGAAAAAAAAATTAAATTACTCAATTTTTTCTCAATCGGTATGTCAAGGAGCATATCTTCAGACCATTTTGGATTTTTTCAAAATTTTTAGAATCAACCGAACTAGGAGTGATTTCTTGAGTTTTATAACAATAGCTATAAAGGTGCCAAAAATAAGAGGGGGGTCTGATTATTTAAGCGGGCAATGTATATTTAGTAATTGTTAACACTCTCTTTTTGCAATAAAATAGCTATTTATGTAACCAGTTACGAAAAGTCCGATTTTGTGTAACGAATGAATGTTTGCGGGACGAGCGCAGCGAGTTCCCGAAATTTGAATGAGATACACAAAAAAGGTTTTTCGTCACGTGTTTCATACAAGCTTTTTTCTAATTTTGACTACAAATACCTACTTAGAGAGAGAATTATTATTATTAAACTTCAATATTTCCTTTTAAACCACTTTGTATCTACTTAATACCGTAAAACTATAGCAACGGTGTGCCACAGCCGAAACCTGCAACTGGTGGTGACACCAACTTTTCATCACTAGTTACGAAAGATTTTACTTTTCGTAACTAGTTACGAAAAGTAGGACGTTACGTCACTGTGATCAGTATTGAAAAGTGCCACTTTATATGTCAAAATTAGAAAAAATCATTTTAATGCCACAGTGTTTTAAAATATGCTCTTCGCCCACCAGAATTTCAATGAATGTCGAGCATTGACATTTAAATTGTTTTCTTTTGTATTGTAATTATTAAAATATATATATTTATTTTAAAATTCATAGAATTAAATCAAATTATTAAATATATATTTCAGTATCAACAGAAACGTCACGCTTAATCAATACCAAACGCAACTAAAAAATTGGTAAAGAAAGTATTATTATTAACTTAAATCTAAAATATCTATAATCATAAATGTTTATGAATCGAAAATTGAATGATTTATGCATTGAAAAAAAATACTAATAAAACTGAAATATCTATCTATCTATCTATGTATCTTTCCATTTAAGAAAAACCAACCTTACGTCACAACTGTTATACTTGACATATAAAACATTTTCTGAATAAAGATTTGGCGTCCTCTCGTGGCCGAAGTAGGAAGCGCGAATAAACATTTTTTTCAAATCGGAATAGGAAAGGAGCAACTTGGGTGAGACACTTAAAATGATTCTAGACATTCAATGACTTTGTCGTCCTGTATATCGAAAACCATTGACGCCAGGTATATGAAAGTAAGTATTTTTGAAATCAACTTGTTCGGCTCTAGCGATCTGGCATAAACAATGTATCATTCGATTCAAGAAAAATCAACCTTACGTCACAACTGTCATATTTGACGTATAAAACATTTTCTAAATAAAGATTTGGCGTCCTCTCGTGGCCGAAGTAGGAAGTGCGAATAAACATTTTTTCAAATCGGTATAGGAAAGGAGCAAATTGGGTGAGACACTTACAACGATGTCTCTGTACAATAAATAATGGTCTTAAAATGTGTTTTTTACTTTCCTTTTCCCTATTAAAGGGAAGTCGCGCTTGTTGACCAAAAATACATGGCTCGCATATAGCTTCAATGGACATTTCGTCTTTCAGCTTAATAATATCCTCAAAGATATCAGGCTGTTTTATTTTGATTTACTGATGTAGCCTAAACGTGCGTGCCATAATTTTGTATTGTCAGTTTTAGAAATACTGACCTGGCTTTCAGTTTCGATGTTTTTGTTAATGGTCAATATAGCACTAAATAAACCATTATGAAACTTACCAGATAAGATGATTTGGTGATCACCATTTTGTACTGGGACCCCTTCGTTGTCAAAAGTAATTTTCATGCCGCTCTCTTGCATGCGACGTACCGACAGCAAATTGCAGGTGGCTTCCGGAGCTTATAGAACATTCTTGAGGGTCCCTGGTATTCCTGTGTTCGTCATCACGTGGATAGATCCTCGTTTGAGTGCGATGATCGACTCAGTAACGCTGCTGCTAAACACATCTTGGTTAATAATGTAATCAGTCGCTCCCGAGTCCAGCAGAAAAGTTAGTTTGTTGGAGTTTCCTATGGCAGTGGAATGAGATGCTACCATGAAAGCAAAAGGACTGGTGTTGGCAATATTTGTTTCTACAGGAGCAAGGATTTGTGGCCTCTGTTCCTGTTTAGGCCGTTTATAATAATAACAGTCCGCTGTCTGTCTACCACAATGCTCACAGTTCAATTTTGGTGATTTATATGTTGACTTGTAAACACTTTTCTTCAAAGGAGTTGATCGTCCTTTTCCTGGGTTATAATCTGTTTACGCGGCCTCTATTTGCTTGTTGCTGTCTTCTTGTCTGAAATTCTTGAGTTTCCTCTTGCCTGTAGATGTCTTAAAGTCGTTGAGGTGCGGTCTTCTGTGCGAAGTTTCATCTCATGGTCCAAAAGACGGGTTTTTACGAAAGACAGGGTTAAATTATCATTACCCATGATTTCTAAAGCTGTTGCTATTCCTTCGTAAGCACTTGGCAATGTCAATAATAAATGGGCAATCTTGTCCATTACATTAACAGAAGCGCCCGCTGCTATTAAGTCACAAATTATCACAAAGGCATCAAAATTTGTGAAGTGCTGAAGCATGGTTTTCTCGCCATTAAACTTTAAGCTTAAAAGTTGCTTACGCAAAGTCAATTGAGTCGCTAAACTACGTCGTTCATAAATTGCATCCAAGCTTTGAATGATGTCATTTGCGGTTGCATTGTCCTTCGCAAAACTAAGAAACGGATCACTCAAATATTCCACAATTTTGCTCTTAGCAACAGTCTTTTTGCTTCCACTTATCTGAAACTTCTTCAGGTGTTTCGATGTCCACTACTTCTGTAACATTCAGTATTGCAAGCTATAATAGCTTCACTCGATATTTCCACATTTCATACTATTCGTTTGATATTACGTTTCGCGATTTTAGACGACTCCATTTTTACTGATTGGAATTTAGGCATTCGATTCCACAACTAAATTCTGCTATAAGCACAAATTCAATTAACAATGCCTGGGCCCATACCCGGATGGATAATGGGGAATCTTAAATTAAAAATGAAGCGTGTTGCTTATTGAACGCTCGACTATATATTACTCATACTACCTAGTTTCTTAAAAAGGGATCCTATCGCTTCGCCTTAATTATATGACCACTTATGAGTATTCAGCTTAAGATAAGGCTCATGTTACTATTGTTAACGCATTTCTGCTTAAGTTGCATTTATCTTAATATAAATAGGAGGCTGCATAATGTTACAGCCAGTCTTTAGTTTGACCTAACCGTAGTTGCTCTTAAGAATTGTAACCTTTCGCTAATAAAATAGTTTTTAAAAACAAAGGTTGCATTTATTCGAACGTAATTGGCGCAGTCGGTAGGATCCTTTTCGGAGTGCATAAATCGACCGTGCGGGTTTCATGACAACCACCGGAGTGCCAAAGCTTTTGGATTACCATTTTTGTGCATTCTTGGGAATACCTGAATCTGTGTAGTGATTGTGCGCACCTGTTTGTGTTAACGGTTATGAAGAGGATCAGAACAACATAGCTAGACTCCTGGTTGCATCGATTTTGGAGTACCAGTACGAGACGACCAGCCCACCTATCCGACATATTGGCGTATGCTAGTGTCACCGACAGAGGACTACCAACCTGTGGAGTGTATCTCTTCAGCGAGGCGTCACCTGATACAGGCTCAAGACTAGAAACAAATACATACATCAAATGAAAATCCAATACTAGGAGCACCCTACGTCACCAAAGCAATGGATACTTTTAAAAATCAATTAATATTTAAATAGACAGAGAAAAAACAACCTTACGTGGCAACGTATAAGTTATTTGGAACAAAGAAAAGACTAATAATATTCATTAACCAAGAACCAATTACTGAAGAAATTCAGGTACTTTTACGAGATCATCTACCACCAGATTGACTACATATTCGAGACAGACATATTGCTTACATTTTCCAAACAAAGAATTGAAGCCTGTAATAATAAAAATATTTCAGGAAACTTTTAAGTACAATACTTTTAAAATAGTTATTTCAAACATATTACTAGAAGATGCACTTGATCAAGATGAGCAAAAAGAAATAATTGAAAGATACCACACCAACAAAACGTCACATCGAGGAATGACGGAAAACATAAAAAATATTGTTGCGAACTCGGGGTTCAATAATTCCAGTGTAACGATTTAACACGAAAACACTATTTATTTATTCCACAAATACACACGACTACTAAATAACTCGCTACAATAACACTTTATAGCCCTCTAATATCGCTTCGTAACTTTAGCTTACTTATAGCTCGCTTAAAATAATACTACTACTTAACCGCCGCTCTAGGCGCCTTTTATATACAATCCTAAAATTACAGAAAAACCTAGAAAGTTCTTTATAAGAATTCTTGAATAATCTCACATAAAAAAAAACGGTTGTAAACAACTGCCTTCTAGATTAAGCCAGACGAGCAATAAATCACTCGTGTCAGCCATGACGCAGCGCGGATAGGTCGCGAAGCTCCACCAACCAACACGCTCCCATGCGTTGCCCCGCCTCCCATGCGGCGTTGCTGCGAATCGTAACATTGCCCTCCTCCTAAGGCTGTTCGTCCCGAACAGATAGAGTTCCATGGTATCCTGCTAATCGATCCACATGAACGACCTTCATCTTTGACCTAGGGGTCCGCTGGATCCTATACACCACATCATTAATCTTCTTTATAATTATATAAGGTCCTTCCCAATTTTGGCTAAGTTTGGGCGACTTCCCCACCTTTCGCCTCGGATTGTATAGCCACACCAAATCACCATCCTGGAAGCCGCGGGAGTTAGCTAGTAAGTCATATCTTGCTTTGGCTCGATCACTGGATATCCGCAGTTTATTCCTGACTTGTTCATGAACATTGTCCAGCTTCTCCTTGAGCTCCTCCACAAAATTCTCAGAGTTGAGCGAGTCTTTTTCTGGTGTTCCATACATCAAATCTGCAGGAAGCCTCATTTCCCTTCCGAACATCACTTTCGCCGGACTATAACCAGTGGCTTCATGCGTAGAGCCTCGATATGCCATCAACATGAGAGGTAGATGTTGGTCCCAATGACGCTGATGATCTGCCACCATTTTAGACAGGTAATGTTCCATGGTCCGATTAAATCTCTCTACCATCCCATCCGACTGTGGATGCAAAGGAGTTGTCCTGGTCTTGCAAATTCCGAGAAGTTCCATGACCTTCTGGAAAACAGCCGATTCAAAATTTCGGCCCTGATCAGAATGAAGTTCGAGAGGGACTCCGAATCTGCAGAACATTTCATTTACTAGCACCGTTGCCACGGTCGTTGCTTCTTGATTAGGCAAGGCGTATGCTTCAGGCCATTTAGTGAAGTAATCCATGGCGACCAAGATGTATTTATTGCCCGACTCAGTCTGAGGAAACGGTCCCGCGACATCAATTGCTACCCTCTCGAATGGAGCACCTACAGTGTACTGCACCATTCGGCTCCGTGATCTTGTTCGAGGTCCTTTTGTGGCACAACAAACTTTGCACTTGCGGCACCAAGATTCGACGTCTTCATGATAATTCACCCAGTAGAACCGCTCTTTAATTTTGGCCAAGGTTTTATTGACCCCAAAATGACCTCCACTTGTTCCGTTGTGCATTTCCTGTAGTACATCTGATTTTCTGCTATCAGGAACAACCAACTGACTGACTACGGACTTGCCATCTGGACTCTCCCACGCTCTCTTCCGTAGTCCATTTTCTATTTTAAGAGAGTGCCACTGGGCCCATAGCGCCTTCAGGTTTGGACTTTTACCAGCAATTTCTTGCCATTCTGCTCTCTTGTCGTCAGTCTTTGCAGAGAGGATGGGTCCAATATCTGGATCATTCATTTGTTCTTCTCGAAGGGTCTGTGTGGTCCAGCCATCGTTTATTTCCACCGACGTCCTCCGTACAGAAGGAAGTCCGTCACGCTGCTCAGTTCTTTGACAATGCTGACTATCTTCTTTACATGGCCGCCTATACAATGTCTCGGCATTTCCGTGAAACCTTCCTGGTCGATGTTCAGTTTGGATCTTCTGTCCTTTAATGCATCCGGCCTCTGTAACACTTTTGCCACCCACATTATTAACTTGACTTGATTGGTTGACTTGACTGATCCTGGGGGTCTTAACGGGCTCGGTCAATTGCCCCCTTACATTGACCGGAATTGCTTTTTCCTGGAATCTAAAGCGTTCTTGGTTGCCGCTCGGTCTTTTAAACAACGGCGACGGACTTCTTGCCCTATGACGGCAGTTACTCTTGACGTGACCCAGTTTACCGCAGTTAAAACATTTTATGCCCCGATTGCCTGTCGATCGAGGAGTTCTTCCCAACAGGGCTTGCATATTGACTGCGATATCCTTCAACGCTTTATGTAAACTTGCCATGGATTCAGCCATAGATGTAGACGTTTTATCACAGCAAGTTGCCACTCTTACACTTGCAGAAGAACTAGATGTCACTCGTGACGCCTCGAATTCCAGGGCCCGAACTAATGCCTCGCTGATATCCTTGGGCCTTACTAGACGTAAATGGTATCTCATGTCACTATCGCGAACTCCCTCAATGAACCTTTCGGCGGCAAATTGCATTTGAAAAGATTCAGGAGCTGATGGGTATGCCAGGTGAATTAATCTGTCTATGTCCGCCTCAAATTCTTGTAAGGATTCACCTGACTTCTGCTGTCTCATCCTCAGCTGGGCTTGAAACACGGTTTCTTTGTGCTCATTTCCAAATCGTA
Organism: Taphrorychus bicolor; assembly: GCA_951812265.1. Classification (NCBI taxonomy): domain Eukaryota; kingdom Metazoa; phylum Arthropoda; class Insecta; order Coleoptera; family Curculionidae; genus Taphrorychus; species Taphrorychus bicolor. The sequence goes on along the minus strand of OX638300.1, from coordinate 45,191,464 downwards.
GTTGCAGAGTGTGTACTAAAGCCGCATAATTACTTTTATCAGTTGCCGACAGAGATTGGAGTAATTCAGCCGCTTTTCCACGAAGCGCTACCACTAGTGATGTAGCTTTCTGGCGCTCGGACCAGCCATTAGCTTTTGCAGCTGCCTCAAATTGGGTTTTATAGATTTCCCAGGCCGTAGTACCGTCATAATCGGGAGGCTTAATTTTAGCGTTGGGTGTGCTAAAACTCTCTGTAGACACGGTGTCGTCCTCAAGTTGTTCCCGGAATTTCTTTTCTAGCTCGAGAACCCTCTGGTTGACAGCTTCGAGTCCTTCGTTAACGGATTCGTTAACGGATTGCATTATTCTTTCTTCCAATTGTTGCTCCCTGACTGCGAGATGGTTCATTAATTCTTCTTTGAATTGTTGATGACGTCGCTCTTGTACTTGTTCACGTTTTTCCTGCTCCTCCTTCTGTTCTTGATAACGTCTTTCCTGCTCTTCTTTCTGTTCTAGATAACGTCTTTCCTGCTCTTCCTTCTGTTGTTGATAACGTTGCTCCTGTACTCGATCACGTCTTTCTTGTTCCTCTTTTTGTTCTAGATAACGGCGCTCCTGTATTTGATCACGTTTTTCCAGCTCTTCCTTCTGTTCGTTATAACGTTTTTCCTGTTCTAGATAACGTCGCTCCTGTACTTGATCACGTTTTTCCTGTTCTTCCCTCTGTTGTTGCATGAGGGACAGCAGGGCGGCAAGTTGATCTTCCATCGCTTGATGCTGGCTTCTGGTCACTGGCATAAACACGTAATGTCCGGCAATGAAGCACTCACTTACAGTTCAGCAATATTAGTCCTCAAATTCCCACTGGAATCGCACTTCTGACACCATTTGTTGCGAACTCGGGGTTCAATAATTCCAGTGTAACGATTTAACACGAAAACACTATTTATTTATTCCACAAATACACACGACTACTAAATAACTCGCTACAATAACACTTTATAGCCTTCTAATATCGCTTCGTAACTTTAGCTTACTTATAGCTCGCTTAAAATAATACTACTACTTAACCGCCGCTCTAGGCGCCTTTTATATACAATCCTAAAATTACAGAAAAACTTAGAAAGTTCTTTATAAGAATTCTTGAATAATCTCACATAAAAAAAAACGGTTGTAAACAACTGCCTTCTAGATTAAGCCAGACGAGCAATAAATCACTCGTGTCAGCCATGACGCAGCGCGGATAGGTCGCGAAGCTCCACCAACCAACACGCTTCCATGCGTTGCCCCGCCTCCCATGCGGCGTTGCTGCGAATCGTAACAATATCAAGCAAAAATATTACTGGCCAAGCCTTGAAAAAGACGTTATTAATTATGTTAATACTTGTATTACATGTCAAAAATCAAAGTACGATAGACATCCATATAAGGTTATCTTCAAACCTACTCCAATTGGTTCCAAACCATTTGAGCACATTTATATGGCTACTCTTTGTCGTCACAAAAGTATCTAACAATAATAGATAACTTTTCTAAATTCGCAATGGCATACCCTTTAAATGAGACATCAATAGAGATATATCAAAATCTAATCAAATTCTTTTCAAATCATGGCATACCTAGTAAAATAACTACTCATAACGCATCAACCTTTAAAAGTAACATAATTCAAGATCTATGTAAAACCTACCGTATTGATCTACATTTTACAACACCTTACAATCCAAATTCTAATTCCCCAATAGAAAGGTTTCATTCAACATTAAAAGAAAGTATAATTGCTTTATGAAATGATCATTGGAATAAGTCTATAACAGAGCTAGTAGATATAGCTATCTTAAATTATAATAACAGAATTAATTCGTCACATGATTATACTCCTTTTCGAACACTCAAAGGAAATTTAAATTATCAATTAAATTTCGAGAAAAACCTAAATCAAATTCAAACGGACTATATTCATGACCTGGCACAAATATTTGAAGACGTTAACACACATATCGAAACAAAACTAAATGCTAGAAAAACTAACGCTCTAGCTAAACTCAATGAAAATCGAGAAATCGACCCTGAAATACCTGACAGCACAGAACAACTGTTAACAACCCCGTGTAAATTCCCTAGTAAGTTACAAAACAAATACAAACAAACTACTTTTAAAAATCAACGACATCCTAAAGATATAAAAAGACATTCCTAATTTCCAGGCAATGAAGATCATTCCTATATTCTTACTAATACCCGTACTCCTGACAGCACAATATGAGATTGAAGAAGTGACAAACCCACTGTTACCAATTCATCAAGGAACTAGCTATATGGTAACTAGCTATCATCATGTTTATTATCATGTTAATGTAACAAACATTAATGATTGTATAAATTCCATTCAAAAAACACTCTCTCAAGCTAGAGATACATTAAAAACAGTTAGTTCACCTTTAAGTAACTTTTTAATTGAAAGAACTAATGATCTCCTTAATCAAGTAGAACAAATTAAATCATTGTTAATCATTATACTAATGGACACAAAAGAACCAAAAGAGGACTTTTTAACTTGTTAGGAAAAGTACAAAAATACCTCACTAGACGCAGACGATGGAGAAAGATATGATACCTATATCAAAACTCTCCAAGGAAACCAAAATACCTTACATCAAGATTTATAATTTTATTTTATTTACAGATTTATTTAATTAACTGAAACACAAACAATCGTGAAAAAATTGGCAAAAGACATTGATAACAAGTTAACAGACATTAAAGCGAATCAGTTACATTTATCCTCTCGTATAGACGAAATTATTCGTATAACCCACTCAACAACGACCATTACGTGCTTTATCGTAATACTTGACAATCTAGAAAACAATCTTCGTTCAATAAACGAAATACGAACCAACGTACACACCGCAATTAATTTTGCTAAGCTAAATGTGATGCACCACAGTATCTTTGAATACAAAGAACTCCGAGAAGTTGTTAATCAACTAAACCCAGAATCTAGAATACCCTTCGATAATATAATTCGATATTACGAAGTAGCCCATGCAGATGTCACCATAAAAAATGACTTAATCATATTTTATGTTGCAATACCCCTGATTTCCAATACGCCCTACGAATTTTATCGAATTTATTCGATACCCATGGACAATAAGATTGCGGTTGTAAGCAATCCTTATTTAATGAAGTCTACGGACAATTATTTCAATCTCAAAGAAAAGTGTTATAAAATCGAAAATATCTCATTGTGTCCAACCGAGATCCTCAGTCAAGACGAACCTTGTATTGAAGAAACTCTTAAACTAACCAATCACTGTCCAATGACCCCGATTCAATACAGGAAAACTTCTATTACTCAGTTAGAAGACAATTCAATTTTGGTTATCCCATTCTCTAACGAGAATATTTATTTCCACTGTCCTAAACAGGAAACTGTTGAGACAATCCATCAAACTTCCTTGATATTACCATCTGAATGTTAGGTAAAAATACAAAATAGAAGTTATGATTCCCAAATGTTTGAAACTCTTAATTTAAGAATTAAACTACCGAAAATTAATATAAACGAAAAATTAGTGCAAGATATTGAGCCATTAGAATTAAAAGAAATTAAATTAAACGCAATACATGAGGATGTAGAAAGGGCAATGCAAATGATGACACATCCTTTAAAACAATTTACAATGACATATTCTAATGTATTAGTAACCATACTTATTGTTATTATTGTAATCATTTTCGCATTAATTGTTATATACTATTGTTATAAGAAATGTAGGGTCACGAAAAGAAAAGTAAAAGTGGACATACAGTTGGATCCCTTTGAAAATCAACCCCGATTTTCACAGACTTAAGGAGGGAGGAATTATATGATCACTTATGAGTATTCAGCTTAAGTTAATGCTCATGTTACTATTGTTAACGCATTTCTGCTTAAGTTGCAGTTATCTTAATATAAATAGGAAGCTGCATAATGTTACAGGTAGTCTTTAGTTTGAGCTAACCGTAGTCGCTCTCAAGAATTGTAACCTTTCGCTAATAAAATAGTTTTTAAAAACAAAGGTTGCATTAATTCGAACGTAATTCCTTGGAAACGCAAAAAAAGGGTTTGCATTTGCATACAAACTATCTACGTGTGTTTACATATTTTACTGAATAAGTAAATATAAGAGGAAGTTTGTGTCGTTTGATTTTTGTTCATTAAATATAAGGAAAATTCAATAATGGCAATTGGATGTGGTCATTTTATGGTAAAATATTGCCTTCTTTTGACACTTAATTACAAAGGATTTTCTAGATTTAAGGCATGCCACGCGAGTTTTCAAAGACGCCTTAAATTATATCCAGAAAACGATTCAGCGACCTAATGGGCCTGTCTCTGGCAGCGTTCTCTACGTAGCTGCGTCGTCGGCGGAATTGTTCCAGACGACTCTATTAGCAGAAAAGGGTTTTAATTTCGTTAATTATAAAGTAAACTACATTATTTATATGAAATAAACTCGAGGAATAAAGACGCTAATTCGCGACGTTTATAGCCGTTTTATGACATCTTTAATCCTCAGCTGCAACAGTTTTTGAGGAAGACTCGATGCAGTGTTTACATGTTAACTTTCTGGTAAGGTTAGCAGCGTAAGGGGGGGGGGGGGGGGGGGGGTTCATATGCTTCTGATCTGAGTGAGTCATGTGTCACAAAATCGTTTAGTGACTCACTCGCTCTTGCGGTAAAAAACATGATCTGACGATCTCTTCACAGGTGATTAAGCTAAAATTTTTATAGACCAGTTTATAGATATGTTGTCTGTGTAAGATATTAAAAACCAAAAGAATTTTCTTTACAAAACAAAAATTAATTTTTTTCACTTCGAATAAAAAGTAACTTTTTTACTTTTATTTCGGGGACTAAAATGTAACTTTTTATTCCGAAGGGATTAAAAGTGTACTTTTATCCTTCCAAGAAAAAACATTCTACGGGTTAACTTGTCCACACATAAACTGAATAAATCATATTTTTGACGAATTAAAAGTTCTAAAAAATCATACAACGAAGTGCAAATAATGTCTGGACAAAGAAGAGTTTTTATCTCTTAGCGATTTGTAGGGCCCCTGTTCGGTCGGTCTGTTAACCTCGCTGGCGGATAAAAAGACCTACTTTAGTCCCTTGGGATATAAATAACTATTTCTGGGTCGTTAGTGAAATTGCCCGTAGTATTCCTTATTTAGCGCCACCTTAAACTGAAACTATTTCTCAGACTATACATAAATATAGTGGAAATTTATGGCGGCATAACTTCTATGTACATACTTTTACGTGTGTTTTCAAGAGAGAACGGAGCTGGCAATAAATCGCGCAACAGCGGGAAAACAGGCCGCGGTTGCGGTTTTTGTACATCCACAAATATTTATAACTATATTCTTCGCACAAAACCTATAATACATTATACTGAAGGTTAAATATTTATCGGTTTTTGGCATTTCATTAAAGCGAAACAAATTTGCACTTTTGCATCACTGATTGCGAACAATTGAAATGTTGTAATCGAGAATTTAGTATTGGTTTTAATACAGCTTAATTTCGGGAGAAATGCGCTTTTGGTGGGTGGGCATTGCAAAAGTTTTTTTCTTGTCTGTATCTCTATAGAATATCCATAAAACGGTACAAATTGTGCGGTGCTCTTAACATTATTACCCCGATAGATTAAACAAGGATGTGTTCATGCACTATAGATTCGCTATTCCCTCAGGCATTTATCGAATTTAGTTTGAGGAAAATATGAAAATCTCCGCGGGAATTTCCAATAACGATCACTTTTATTAGTCCCATTTCAGCAACCTCCCGAGGGAAACTCGGCAATTCTATGATATGAAGTTTTAGTCTTAGGCACATCATTACCTAAAAATAAAAACCAATTTACCTGATATAGGTTGGAAAAAACAATAAATTTTACTGCGACATAAAACTGTCTGTTTATGTCTTGGGTTGATCCGGAAAAATCGCAATATAAAAGTTTCGATCGGGAAAGGAAGCATGAAAATACCCACCCAATCGGAAATAATAAAATTTGCCATGTATCTCGAATGCTTCGGTGTAAGGGTGGACTTGAAAGATTTCCCTAAAATTCCAATGTTGCTAAATCAGCAATTATTTATGTATTTCAATTATATTATTGTATATCAATTAGGTAAAGGTTTTTGCAGTGTTACTTTGTTTTTAACTGTAACATTTATTAATAAGCAAACATATTTTTGTGTTGTACTGACTGAAGTCACGTACCCCGTTTCCTGCTTGGTTCTACCGGTCAAAAGGGTTCAACAATTTTGGTAGCATACATAGGTCAAGGTTTCGATTCTTTATTGAATCTCTTCATTAAGCCCTTTTCAATAAGTGAAGTTTTCAGTAAGTCAAGCCGTGTAAGTCAAAACGTCACATTGATTATTACACGCACATAACCGATTATTAAAATACAAGTTTCATAAAACAGCCCATCCATGTTTTGCAAAGGAGGAGCAAGTGATGAATTTTGCAATGGATAAGTGCGATAATGGTCTTAAGAAACGTGTATCTTATACAAGTTTTTTCTTTTAGATTTTTTTTGTAAGCATTTTTAGAAAATTCATCCATGAATGCACATTTATTTGAATTAGATTTGTTCCATTCATAGAGCCATGTTCCATTCAAAAACATCTTAAAAAATCATTTTTTTTGTCAAAATAACCAAATGGGGTATGGGTATATATATTCCGTCTTTTTTCTCAATTTCCAAGTTTGACACCATATAATTTTAGAACGAATGGACCAATCGGAAGTGTTGTAACCTCTCTATAATGTCGTCTTTACCTTTTTACAAAATGAAGTGCCATTGGTTTAGTACTTTCGAATATCCACCCTTCGATGGACGATTTTAGGCATTTTTAGAAACGACTTTTTGATAATTTTTTAAAACTTACTAATAATAATATTGCGTTTCGTGATTACCATTTCGAAATAATTCAATATCGTTTTATTTTTAATATTTATTAAAAATGGAATTTCATTGGTCACCGTTATACCAACATTACAGAGCAAAAACTAAAGCGGATGTCAAAAAGATCTTCACTTCGATACTGCTTTGGCGTCATAACAATGCTGGAAAACCGTCATATTAAAACCAAAATATTTAGAAAAAGATCTCTTCGACACTCGTTTTGATGTTTGCATTGTAATGTTGGTAGCGGTGATCATATTCGTACTAGTTAATATACTACGAACGTCAATCTTTCCCCACGGACTAAAAGTGCAGCTTCTAGTGACCTATGGAAACCAAGATTAGGCTCACTGCTTGCTAATGCGCACATTCTTCTGCGCAAGACATATGCAGAGGACACGCCCACCAAAAAAATAGCATTTTCGGCCGGACGCCCTAGTGCGCTCTCGGAGTATTCTCATCCTTCTATTCGCAATGAGAGAACAAAAGATGGTAGTAATGTCGCAGCGCACAGAGCAGTCTACCGAAAACTCTAGCAGAACAAAAGTTTGAGGTTAGGTCAACTCTGAGTACTTTCTGACATGAAAAGAAAATTTGTAATAACGAAAGATCGAAGATTTGTTTTTTTGATTATAGGCTCGTATTTATTTTAAAACAAATTAGTGTAATAAGTAATAAATACTCATCGGGCGTCTTGCAACATCGCTTGGTGGTAGTGAATAGTGAAAGTGGACCTTTGCCGTCAAAGATCGCGTAGGTTCAAATAGTTTGTCCTACAATAACACCAAGACTATCAAGTGTATTGTGTATTGATTTCTTGATTCCTGACTTGTAAGCCAAGGCAATGAAAGACGCCAATATTTTATAGGATGGTTAGACTTTTTCTGATCATCATCATCTTGATTTCTGATCATCAAATGGTGAGTATTGGGTCTTTTTGAGGTTTCATGATTATAATTAATTAAATTATATTACATTATTATAATTATTATTATGGTTTTATTATCAATATCAACTGACTAATGTGTAAATGTTACGCGCGTACTCTCAAAAAAAAAAAAACTCAAAAGTTAGGTTAACAGCAAATAACGTTGACAGCATTACGGCATTGTCATGTGTAAATTATATTCAGGAATAGAACAGAAGCTTATTTTAAATAAATTATGAGTTTTTAGTTTCTTCTTACCTCACACCATGCTAATTTGCCCAGTTAACTAACAGCTCAAACATTTTAGAAACTAAAAATAATTCTTAGTATTTTTTATATTGATATAATACATTATTAGATATTTTATATTTCGGCGAAAACTTAATAAAACATAAAGCTTGGCATCGTCGATTTTTCAAAATTAAGGGCCGGAGCTTCCAGCCGCGCATGCGCTTTTGTTGCCACTGAGCCGGACTTTTTCGGGCTGAGCTTTTTAATGTTACGTTATAATTATATGTCATACATTATTTATATGGCGGTGATCAATCAAATGTCATTTTTACTAAAGGTTTAAAATGAGACGGTGTTGAATCATTTCGATATGGTAATAATAAACCGCAATATTCACAGCATATTGACTGCTTTGTAATTCTGGACGAGTGCAACTGATTTCTTGGTTCATAACTTTATTTCAATGTAAAAGTTAATAAACACTTTTCATGTGAAAAGCTGACGTTTTGATGCCTGAGATTCAGGGATCGGAAAAAAATGAAAAAAAAAAAAGTAAAAACGGATTTTTTTTCCCTGCCTTTAGAAAAAAGAAAATAAAAAAGTTGAAAACAAAACAAAAAGATCTTTTCTAAAAATGAATAAAAACTAAATTCATTAATATTTTTTAATTTTGAACAATAGACAGTTCTATAAAAAAATGAAAGCATTACAACAACAAAAATTAAATTGTAATTATGTTAATCTAAAACAGAAAAAAAATAAATAAAGACACATGCGAGTCAGAATTCGAATGCAAAGTCTCAAACTTTGAATATTTTGATGAAAAGTCTATTTACTTCATAGTGTATTATTTAGGACACTTTTACGTCCTTGATTTTATTCCGGTAAATAGCTTTTTACAGGATTGAATATCGTAAAGAAATTTTACAGTTTTGAGTACCGGCACATCTTCAATAAATCCATTGCATCCATAGTAACCTGGAAACCGGTACCGGTACAGGATACCGTAATGAAACTATTTGTCAAATTGGCGGATTTATCAAAAATATATTCGACGCACATAAAATTATGTTTTCCTCTTTTTAATAAGTATGAAGTAAAATGTTGTACATCATACGTCCGGTAACGTGTTACAGTAGTCGTTGCAAAATTCCAGACTCGGCTAGCGCCTCGTCCGGAAACATCTTACGCCTACTGTAAAACTATATTTACCGGACTTATAACGTAAATAACTATTACGACTTCTCTAATTCGACGTCTTGGTCAATATTAACATCTTCATTTTATTAATGGCAGTTAAATTCTAATCAAAAATAACTTAATTTCACGTAATTTGCTGTTTCAGATTTCTTGAACCTCTATTTTGCCGTCAAATTGTGTTTCTCGGAAAACACGCATTTTTAGAAAATATATGGATTATTTTAAACCAATTTTAGCCCTAATTTGAAGCAAAATTTTTCAAAAATTTAAAATTTGTATTTTTAGACCGTTTAAGTCATTTTTCAACCGATTTTGGCACTAACCATGATTTAAATTGTTCGAAGAGCTTAAAATTCAAATTTTTACACACTTCAAGACATTTTTAATAATTCTTGGATCCAATCATGACATGACTTTTTAAAAAAAAAACACAAGGTTTATATTTTTGAGGTATTTTTAACCAAATTCTGATCTAAAAATTAGTTTCTCCAAAAACATCAAAAAAATTTTTTAGACCATGCGTTTCAGCTCTAATTCTATTTTTAATTTTTCCAAAGGCTACATTTTTGCATATTTCGTCTTTCGAGAAATTTTTGAAAGATTTTGGCCCGTATTCTTAACGTGGATTTTTCCAAAAACTTCAAATTTGCATTTTTACACGTTTTGAGTAATTTTTTACCGACGGGCCTAATCCTAATTTTACCTTTCCGAAAACAAATTTTACTTGTTTTGGTCCAAAAGTGTATTTTTACCATTTATTTGCATTAGTTTTGCCTGTTTTTATTCTAAAACGTAATTTCTACAAAAACGTCACAGGACGATTCAAAAATACTTTGACAAACTTCAAGTGATTGCTGGCATTATGTTAAGAAGAAAAGTTCTAATAAACGAGGGTCCCTAAGAGCAAGGTTACGAAGATACAGGGTGTTAAAATTTTATAAAAAAATAACAAAAATATTAATAATATTTCCTAAACTTTCTGTTTAACAAAATTTTTTTTTGTTCCACCAGTGGCGCGGGTACCGCAATGACTCATCATCTTTTTGAAGAAAAGTATGGTACGCCACTGGTCTATCAAAAAATAAATTCTACCCCTTTGTTCTCTGTTCAATTCTAAACAAAAAAGCTCTCTTAAGTTTTCTTCGTTAGACCCGTCATTTTCAAGTAAAAAAAAAATCATTTAATGCACGTCTTAGAATCGTTACCTCAACAAGATGAAACGTGATATTTCAGTTCAAACTTGAAAATATTTTTTTTTAAAATTAAATTAACTTAAATAAATTGTTCGAAATGTCCTCCCTCAACCTTTCAAGCGGTTTCGAAGATATTATTATTTTTTTTTATTTTTTAATAAAACTTTTACACCCTGTATCTTCGTAACGATGCTCTTAAGGACACTCGTTTATTAGAACTTTTCTTCTTAAAATAATGCCAGCAATCACCGCCTGAAGTTTGTCAAAGTACTTTTGAGTCACCCTGTATTTGTATTTGTAGACGCGTTGAGACATTTTTAACCGATTTTGGCTTTAATTCAAATCTGACTATTTCCAAAAACTTTTAATTAGCCTCATTGGATGCTTTGTGTCATTTTTTGCCGGTTTTTGTCCTAATTATTATTATTATTATTAATAAAAATTTAAATATTGCGTTTCTAGATTCTTTAAGTATTTTTTTAACCGATTTCGACCTTTATTGTAACTTGAATTTTTTCAAAAACATATAATTTACGCTCTTAAATGTTTTTTACCTATCAATGTATGAGTGTGTTAATGTCCTTAAGGAACGTGTATCTTTCTCCAATTTTTTCTTTTAGAATTTCTTTCAGAAACATTTTTAGAATTGACTTTTTTTGGCATTGTTTGAAAATTCATGCATGGATCAAATTTCATTTTAAATAGGTTTCTTACGTTGATAGATATAAATCGTGGTCCGATCAAAAGCAGACAATTTTTAGGGACATTAAAAATCGACTTTTTGCCATTTCTTAAAGCTCACTCATGGATCCAGTTTTAATTTTGCTACATTCAAAGGGGATAGAATCTGTTGCATTTTGAACAAACACATCATAAAAAAATATTGTTACGATTCGCAGCGACGCCGCATGGGAGGCGGGGCAACGCGTGTGTGGTTGGTGGAGCTTCGCGACCTATCCGCGCTGCATCATGGCTGACACGAGTGATTTATTGCTCGGTTTAATCTAGAAGGCAGTTGTTTACAACCTTTTTTTTATTTGAGATTATTCAAGAATTCTTATCAAGAACTTTCTAGGTTTTTCTGTAATTTTAGGATTGTATATAAAAGGTGCATAGAGCGCGCGGTTAAGAGTAGTCTCATTTTAAGCGAGTTATAAGTAAGCTAAAGTACGAAGCGATAATAGAAGGCTATAAAGTGTTAAGTAGTGAGTTATTTGTAGGCGAATTGTACCTGTGTGTATTTGTGGGACAAATAAATAGTGTTTTCGTGTTAAATCGTTACACTGGAATTATTGAACCCCGAGTTCGCAACAATTGGTGTCAGAAGTGCGATTCCAGTGGGAATTTGAGGACTAATATTGCTGAACTGTAAGTGAGTGCTTCATTGCCGGACATTACGTGTTTATGCCAGTGACCAGAAGCCAGCATCAAGCGATGAAGGATCAACTAGCCACACTGCTCTCCCTTATGCAACAACAGAGGGAAGAGCTGGAAAAACGTGATTAAATAGAGGAGCGACGTTATCTAGAAGAGAAGGAAGAGAAGGAAAAACGTGATCAAGTGCAGGAGCGACGTTATATAGAACAAAAGGAAGAACAGAAACGGTTCAAAGAAGAAATAGTGACCCATCTCGCAGCTAGGGAGCAACAATTGGAAGAAAGAATAATGCATTCAGTTAACGAATCCGTTAACAGCGTTAACGAATCCATTAACGGCGTTAACGAAGGACTCGAAGCTGTCAACCAGAGGGTTCTCGAGCTACAAAAGAAATTCCGGAAACAACTTGAGGACGACAATGTGTCTACAGAGAGTTTTAGCACAGCCAACGCTAAAATTAAGCCTCCCGATTATGACGGTACTACTGCATGGGAAATTTATAAAACTCAGTTTGAGGCAGCTGCAAAAGCTAATGGTTGGTTCGAGCCCCAGAAAGCTACATCATTAGTAGTAGCACTTCGTGGGAAAGCTGCTGAATTACTCCTATCTCTGTCGGCAGCTGATCAAAGTAATTATGCAGCTCTAGTACACTATCTGCAACTACGATTCGGAAATGAGCACAAAGAAACCGTTTTCCAGGCCCAGCTGATGATGAGACAGCAGAAGTCAGGCGAATCCTTACAAGAATTTGAGGCGGACATAGACAAACTAATTCACCTGGCATAACCATCAGCCCCTGAATGTTTTCAAACGCAATTTGCCGCCGAAAGGTTCATTGAAGGAGTTCGCGATAGTGACATGAGATACCACTTACGTCTAGTAAGGCCCAGGAATATCAGCGAGGCACTAGTTCGGGCCCTGGAATTCCAGGCGTCACGAGTGTCATCTAGTTCTTCTCCACGTGTAAGAATGGCAACTTGTGATGACGAGGAGGATACGTCAAGGACTGAATCGATGGCAAGCTTACATAAAGCGTTGAAGGATATGGCAGTCAATATCCAAGCCCTGTTGGGAAGAACGCCTCGATCAACAGGCAATCGGGGCATAAAATGTTTTAATTGCGGTAAACTGGGTCACGTCAAGAGTAACTGCCGTAACAGGGCAAGGAGTCCGTCGCCGTTGTTTAGAAGACCGAGCGGCAACCAAGACCGCACTAGAATCCAGGAAAGACCAATTCCTGTCGTTGTAACGGGGCAATTGACCGAGCCCGATAAGACCCCCAGGATCAGTCAAGTCAACCAATCAAGTCAAGTCAATAATTTGGGTGGCAAAAGTGTTACAGAGGCCGGACGCATTAAAGGACAGAAGATCCAAACTGAACATCGACCAGGAAGGTGTCACGGAAATGCCGATACATTGTCTAGACGGCCATGTAAAGAAGATAGTCCGCATTGTCGAAGAACTGAGCAACGTGAGGGACATTCTTCTGTAAGGAGAACGTCGGTGGAAGTAAACGATGGCTGGACCACACAGACGCTTCGAGAATAACAATTGAATGATTCAGATATTGGACCCATACTCTTGGCAAAGACTGAGGAGAAGAGACCAGAGTGGCAAAAAATTGCTGATAAAAGTCCAAACCTGAAGGCGCTATGGGCCCAGTGGCACTCTCTTAGAATAGAAAATGGATTACTGAAGAGAGCGTGGGAGAGTCCGGATGGCAAGTCCATAGTCAGTCAGTTGGTTGTTCCTGGTAGCAGAAAATCAGATGTACTACAGGAAATGCACAACGGAACAAGCGGAGGCCATTTTGGGGTCAATAAAACATTGGCCAAAATTAAAGAGCGGTATTACTGGGTGAATTATCATGAAGACGTCGAATCTTGGTGCCGCAAGTGTGAAGTTTGTTGTGCCACAAAAGGACCTCGAACAAGATCACGCGGCCGAATGGTGCAGTACACTGTAGGTGCTCCATTCGAGAGGGTAGCAATTGATGTCGCGGGACCGTTTCCTCAGACTGAGTCGGGCAACAAATACATCTTGGTCGCCATGGATTACTTCACTAAATGGTCTGAAGCATACGCCCTGCCTAATCAAGAAGCAATGACTGTGGCAACGGTGCTAGTAAATGAAATGTTCTGCAGATTTGGAGTCCCTCTCGAACTTCATTCTGATCAGGGCCGAAATTTTGAATCGGCTGTTTTCCAGAAGGTCATGGAACTTCTCGGAATTCGCAAGACCAGGACAATTCCTTTGCATCCACAGTCGGATGGGATGGTAGAGATTTAATCGGACCATGGAACATTACCTGTCTAAAATGGTGGCAGATCATCAGCGTGATTGGGACCAACATCTACCTCTCATGTTGATGGCATATCGAGGCTCTACGCATGAAGACACTGGTTATACTCCGGCGAAAGTGATGTTCGCGGAATGAGTGTTCGCGAAATGAGGCTTCCTGCGGATTTGATGTATGGAACACCAGAAAAAGAGTCGCTCAGCTCTGAGAATTTTGTGGAGGAGCTTAAGAAGAGGCTGAACAATGTTCATGAACAAGTCAGGAATAAACTGCGGATATCCAGTGATCGAGCCAAAGCAAGATATGACTTACTAGCTAACTCCCGCGGCTTCCAGGATGGTGATTTGGAGTGGCTATACAATCCGCGGCGAAAGGTGGGGAAGTCGCCCAAACTTAGCCAAAATTGGGAAAGACCTTATACAATTATAAAGAAGATTAATGATGTGGTGTATAGGATCCAGCGGACCCCCAGGTCAAAGATGAAGGTCGTTCATTTGGATCGATTAGCACGATACCATGGAACTCTATCTGTTCAATGTTACGATTCGCAGCGACGCCGCATGGGAGGCGGGGCAACGCGTGTGGTTGGTGGAGCTTCGCGACCTATCCGCGCTGCGTCATGGCTGACACGAGTGATTTATTGCTCGGTTTAATCTAGAAGGCAGTTGTTTACAACCTTTTTTTTATGTGAGATTATTCAAGAATTCTTATAAAGAACTTTCTAGGTTTTTCTGTAATTTTAGGATTGTATATAAAAGGTGCATAGAGCGCGCGGTTAAGAGTAGTCTTATTTTAATCGAGCTATACGTAAGCTAAAGTACGAAGCGATAATAGAAGGCCATAAAGTGTTAAGTAGTGAGTTATTTGTAGGCGAATTGTACCTGTGTGTATTTGTGGGACAAATAAATAGTGTTTTCGTGTTAAATCGTTACACTGGAATTATTGAACCCCGAGTTCGCAACAATATATTTTTTTTTGTGAAATTAACCAAAAGGGAATACCTGCAGTATTCCATCTTTTTTCTCAATTTCCAAATTTGACTCCCTACAGTTTTAGAACGAATGAACAAATCGGATGAAACCAAGTGCAGCAATCTCTCCTTGATGGCCTCTTTCCCCTTTTACGAAAGGAAGTCCCAATGGTACGGTAGTGTCGGAGAGAGACCTTTTTGGTGGATAATTTTCAGATACTTTTAAAACCGACTTTTGCCATTTTTTGAAAACTTACTTATGGATCCAATTTTACTCGAATTAAGTTCGCTACGTTCATCTGGGGAATAGAAATCGTTTTATTTCGATCAAAAACACCATAAAAATTCCAAATTTGTGAAAATGACCAAATGTTAATAATTTCTAACTTTGATCGTATATATTGTAACTTTATTAATTTGTAAGCCGATTTTGTCTTTTAAGCGAGATTTTTATTAATTAAATCTAATGTTTCTTAGCCAATCCCTCTACCACTTTTTACGATCAACGACTGACGATCGCGATTCTTATTTGCATCAATGAACGTCTTAAAACAACTGGTACCATTATTCTCGAAAAGTCATAAAACTTTTTCATTTCAGCCGCAGGTATATACGCGGGGCCGAAAATTCTCCCGCTCTATGCGCGATTCCGAATCTTACAAATTCCTTCCCGGAGATAAAAGTGTGTTCCGAACGATAAAGCCGACCACAAATCTTCGCGAAATTGTCCTCCCGTCCTCGCGAAAAAAGTGGCGCGCCACGGGACTCCGGCACCTGCACAAATCTTCTTGAATGGCCCTAATGTACCGGCTAAAACTTTGAATTTAAACTTTTTAGTTTAGAGTAAATTTAATCCCTCCGGGGGTTAAATGTCGCGCGAAAAGAGAAAAGTTGCATTATCAGCCCGCTATTTTCGCCGAGAACTAGGGCCGTTTGTCTTGTGAGGGTATACAGTCCTGAGGGTTCGAATTAAATGCTTGTCAATTATTATCGTCTATTACATGAGCTAAAGTTAACAAAAAATTGGTGCATTTCTGAAGAATTTCGCAGATTTCTAAAAACCATGTGTGATGCGGCACTTTTCACTCGACAATCAGTCCCCCAGGGGTGCACTTTTGCCACTCCTGCTTTAGCCAACCCTTTTGTTCAGCGTTAAGTTTAAACGAAAAATATAAAATGCCTTAAACAAAAACACTACGAGTCCCCGGGGCCAGTTTAAACCGCTGATTCTTGGAAACATTGCAGTGCGCAATGAGGAACTGGGGATCAAACTCCTGCCAATGGAGCGTTTTCGCATAGACACCCCCTTGAAACAAAAATAACCATAATGCACATGCGCAATACGCCAACTCTTTTTGAAAAAGTTCAACGATACAGCTTGTTTAAGTCTCCACATGTAAAACATAAAACTTTCATAAGACTTTGTGAGATATTCATAAGAGCAGGAATTTGCTAAAACTCCACATCCTTCCAACTTGACAACTTATTGCGATAAAACTGAACCGAACACGGAAAAGTAAAAAGACGCAGACTAAAGAAGAATTACACTCTAAGGCGGTTGAGGTTAGATGTGGAGGAGAGCTCGAGGAGGGGTAAAGGGGTGAGAGCGAGCCAAAGAAGCGGGATTCTTTGAGGTGCAATCAAGGGTCCTTGCGAGGCCGTGATGCCGCTTGTCCCAGTTAGGGTCCGTTCTATTAAAAACTATCGACGTGAAGTGCTGCGAAGTATGTGCTCATTTATGGTACAGGCGCAGCCACTTTGGAGTGGCAAAGGAGAGATCGGCACGAATCCGGTACGAAAACGCCAATGTAAGCGTACGTAATCCGGGTGCAGCAAGTAGAATCGAAATCTAATTTGGGAATCATCCTGCACGACTCCAGACCCGAATCTCCGAACATACAAACAAGATTTGGGCTCCAACTTTTTCTCGGTCCTCATGTATATGAAACGGGGGAGTCGTCCGAATGTAAAATGCCGCATTATTCGAGCACGAAACTTGGGAGGCTCGTTTAAGAAATAATGGAGTTTTTGCATTTATTACGCTATAATAAAACCAGTACTTCAGCGTTGCTCTGACGCTCAGGAGCCACAAAAATAGCAAATGCTTCAAATACAATTTGAGATAAAGCTTTGAATTTTTGAAAAATTTCAGCAGCAGCTACTATATCTACTAGTCAGACCCACACTTACTAATTTGGAATCTATTAAATATCATGTTACATCAAATGTTAGAACCTTTACATTCTCGTAACTTGTCACTTTTACAAAACTCAAGTGATGTCGCTTAAGATGTCACTTTCCAAAATCAAAACATGTTTTTGACCGTAGTCCTAATCTGAATTTTCCAAAAATCATAAATTTACATTTAAAATTCCTTCCTTAGATAATTTTTAACCAATTTTGGACCTAGTTCCAACTTAAACTTCACAAAAAAATCCAAATTTGCATTTTTAGAAGCTTTAAGTGATTTTTAACAAATTTCGGCCCCAATACTAACCCAAATTTTTAAAAAACTGTATGGCTCTAATAATAACCTAACGTTTAAAAAAAAACAAATTTTTAATCTAGAGCTAAACTGAAATCTTTCGCAAACCCAAATTAGCATTTTTAGATCTTGAGTGACTTTTAATCAATTTTAGCGCTTAATTCTGACCTAAACTTTTCCACAAACTACAAATTTGCATTTCTGAACCGATTTTTGATCCTAGGTCTTCCCAGAATTTCCTCAAAAAAATCCAAATTTCGATTTTCAGATGCTTTTGAGTATTTTTTCAACGATTTCCGGAAAATTCATTTTAAGAAGTTTATTGCTAAATTTCACTTATTTTGGTTCAAAAATGAATTTTACCCAAAACAAGAAATTAGCAGATTTGAATCAATTTGGTCAGATTTTGTCCTAAAATTACATTTCTCAAAAAAATTAAAATTTAAATTTTTTTAACAAAGTGGGATATTATTAACCGATTTTAGTACCTCATATTTGGGGGGCCCTTATAAAGGCCTTTGTGACGTTCTAACTTTTTAGTTATCACTGTTACTGTATCTATTTTCCACCTCCTCTTCTTTCTTTGCAGTGTTCACCTTTTTCTACTTTCAATGAGTTCACTTTGCTTACCTACCTATGTTGTTTCTAGGAGATGCTCGTTGATAAAAAAAAACAAAATATATAGATTCTGACTTTCAACTAAAAACGAAACATAGAGTTTTATTAAGTTGTTATTTGGGTTATAAGATTTACGAAGTATGAATACCTATAGCCTTATATTTGCAATTTTGGCCATAATTCCAATATTAATTTCTGCCGAAAAACTCCAAATTTGCATTGTTAGAAGCTTTAAGTTATTCTTCACCAATTTTAGCCCTAATCCTAACCTAAATTTTTTAAATACCAGATTTGTATTTTCTGACCCCTTGAATTTTTCCACAAACTACAAATTGGTTTTAAGCGGATTTTGACCCTAAATCTTATCTGATTTGCTCTTTAGTTTTTAGACACTTTGAGTATTTTTTCAAGGATTATGATCTAATCCTAAGATAATTCTAGAAAAACAAAGAATTTTCATTTTAAGTAGTTTTACTATCTACTTATTTTGATCCAAAAATTAATTTTACCTAAAACAACAAATTAAGAGATTTGAATCAGTTTTGCCTGATTTTGTCCTGAAATTGAATTTTTCCAAAAACATTAAATTAAATTTATTTTTAACCGAATTTAGTTTTTATTCCAATCCGAATATTTCCAAAAATTCTAAGTTTGCCTTTTCTAAAGCTTTTACGGTGTAATTTTATGTTCTCAGCTAAAAACAGTAGAAATCGACGTAAAACGACTTAAAACGTCCTAAAGGGCGTATTTTCGTATTTTTAGTGGTTTTTGCTGTAATTTTATGTTTTCAGCTAAAACCAGAAGAAATCGACGTAAAACGACTTAAAACGTCCTAAAATGCATATTTTAGTATTATTAGTGTTTTTTGGTGTAATTTTATTCTTTCAGCTAAAAACAATAGAAATCGACCCTAATTTCTCCAAAAGCTCCAAATTTGGTCCTAATGCTGACTGCACGTTTGCTAAACATTCCAAACTCGCATTTCTAGGCGATTAGTAACATTGTCAACCGATTTTCGTTCTAATCTCAGCTTAGATTTTTCCACAAACTTTTAATTTACTCCTTTAGTTTGGACGCTTTAAGTCATATTTAACCAATTGTAACCTCAGTCCAAACCTGCGTTTTGCCAAAAATTTCAAATTTGCATTTTACGCCCCTTGGGCATTTTTACCCGATTCTGGAGTCCCTAATCTTAAGCCATTGAGCAATTTTTAATGAGTTTTCGCCATAATCCTAACTTGAATTTTTCCAAACACTCCGAATTTGTATTATTGAACGCTTTAAGTATTTTTTTACAAATCTTGTTCTTAATCGCAACCTGACAGTTTTGAGTCAAAAGATCTGAATCAGTATTAAATAGTTTTGTCCGAAACTGAGTCTCCCCAAAAACAACAAAATTTGCATTTTTTGACGGTGCGGACTATTTTTAACCGATTATAGCTCTAATTGACTCAGATTCTGACTGCAAAGAAGTGTTAGAGGCAAGAAGCACAAACAAGATCATTGTTTTACAAACAAGATCATAATTTTACCTAATTTTGGTTCTGTCCAAGTTATTGTAAGAACGCGGCTTTATCCATTTACATCTCAAGTTTAAAACCTATTTGAAGTTTAAACTCGGTACTTTGTTTATCTGTCAAAATATTTCCTGTAACTTTACATGGAGTTCAAATGGAACAATGACCTCCTGATGTTCGACTCATACAGCCATTAATGATAATAACGTTTACAGGAAGACAATTGTCTCTGTCTTGTTATGTAGAGCGTACATATTGCCGCGTACTGTCAAATGTTTTATTGGTTGCCTAATAGTGGCGCCATTAGTTAGCCAGACACTTCATCTGTCTCTAAGTTGTCAGTTTTGATTCGATAGCGTTTTCAAAATGGCGGGCGGTGTTATTTAGAAGATTTAAAAGAATTTATTGTGAAGAAACCTAAAACTTGGTAATGTAAGCATTAATGAAGAATTCAATTACTTTTTACCTCCAGTTACTTTTTTTTTCAATTTGGCTCAACGTCTCGCCACTGTTCTGAAACGGATCGTTAATTTCTCGACGTTTCAACTTTTCTAGAATAACTGTACCTACAGTTACTCTAAAAAAGTGCGTTTCATTTACTTTGATAACATTTTGATCAGCTGTAAATTTTTTGTTTTTACATATATATCGGAATGACGCAAAAACCATATTGCATAGTTGACTAGCAATTTTTTTCTTATCGAAAGAAAAGACCAATGATTTCGAGAGATCCTAACCTAACTTATATTTTTTTAATGGAACGCAATGTATGTTATTGGATATTTGGATCTACTCAAAATTCCAAGCATATTTTATAAAGCGTACCCTATACCCATCTTCAACTGTTTCTGAGAAAATGCCGTCCGTATAATTAGGTCATATGCATAAACATAAAACAATAAATACAAAGCAAAGTAAATTTGAGTGGTGGTATTAAACAAGTAGTTAATTAAACATTGCATATTATTATAACAATTCCTCTACTTGTCGTCCATTTTTTTCAACACATTTTTCATACACTCTACTTGTATGATTTACTGCGTTTAGTAATATAACTGAATTTTCCTTAATCTCATTAATTGCCATGATGATTCTTTGTGTCAAAATGTGTGGGCACCTTACGTTGACGTACCCACACATTTTCAGTATGCCTAAAAATCAAAGACGTGCCCGTACATTTTCAGACTTATATTAGACAACGAAAATTAAACATTGTTAAATTCTGTAACGAAAACATGTGGGCACGTTACGTTTACGTGCCCACACATTTTCGGTATTCCTAAAAATGAGAGGGCACGTATACGTGCCCGTACATTTTCAGACTTAGATTAGACAACGACAACTAAACATTGCTAAATTCTCTTCAGAAAATGTGTGGACACGTTACGTTTACGTGCCCACACATTTTCAGTATGCCCAAAAATGAGAGGGCACGTATACGTGCCCGTACATATGTGCCCGTACATTTTCAGACTTATATCAGCTAACGAAAACTAAACACTACTAAATTCTGTACAGAAAATGTGTGGGCACCTTACGTTTATGTACCCACACATTTTCGGTATGCCTAAAATGAGAGGGTGCGTAGACGTGCCGGTACATTTTCAGAATTATATTAGACAACGAAAACTAAGCACTGCTAAATTCTGTAAAGAAAATGTGTGGGCACGTTACGTTTATGTGCCCACACATTTTCGGTATGCCTAAAAATGAGAGGGCACGTAGACGTGTCCATACATTTTCAGAATTATATTAGACAACGAAAACTAAGCACTGCTAAATTGTGTAAAGAAAATGTGTGGGCACGTTACGTTTATGTGCCCACACATTTTCGGTATGCCTAAAAATGAGAGGGCACGTAGACGTGCCCGTACATTTTCAGAATAATATTAGACAACGAAAACTAAACACTGCTAAATTCTGTACAGAAAAGGTGTGGGCAAATTACGTTTACGTGCCCACAAATTTTCGATGTGCTTAAAAATGAGAGAGTACGTAGACGTGCCCGTACATTTTCAGAAATATATTAGACAACGACAACTAAACACTGCTAAATTAATTTCAGAAAATGTGTGGACACGTTGCGTTTACGTGCCCACACATTTTCAGTATGCCTAAAAATGAGAGGGTACGTAGACGTGCCCGTACATTTTCAGAATTATATTAGACAACGAAAACTAAGCACTGCTAAATTCTGTAAAGAAAATGTGTGGGCACGTTACGTTTATGTGCCCACACATTTTCGGTATGCCTAAAAATTAGAGGGCACGTAGACGTGCCCGTACATTTTCAGACTTATATTAGACAACGAAAACTAAACACTGCTAAATTCTGTACAGAAAAGGTGTGGGCAAATTACGTTTACGTGCCCACAAATTTTCGGTGTGCTTAAAAATGAGAGAGTACGTAGACGTGCCCGTACATTTTCAGAAATATATTAGACAACGACAACTAAACGCTGCTAAATTCTTTTCAGAAAATGTGTGGACACGTTGCGTTTACGTGCCCACACATTTTCAGTATGCCTAAAAATGAGAGGGTACGTAGACGTGCCCGTACATTTTCAGAATTATATTAGACAACGAAAACTAAGCACTGCTAAATTCTGTAAAGAAAATGTGTGGGCACGTTACGTTTATGTGCCCACACATTTCCGGTATGCCTAAAAATTAGAGGGCACGTAGACGTGCCCGTACATTTTCAGACTTATATTAGACAACGAAAACTAAACACTGCTAAATTCTGTACAGAAAAGGTGTGGACAAATTACGTTTACGTGCCCACAAATTTTCGGTGTGCTTAAAAATGAGAGAGTACGTAGACGTGCCCGTACATTTTCAGAAATATATTAGACAACGACAACTAAACGCTGCTAAATTCTTTTCAGAAAATGTGTGGACACGTTGCGTTTACGTGCCCACACATTTTCAGTATGCCTAAAAATGAGAGGGTACGTAGACGTGCCCGTACATTTTCAGAACTATATTAGACAACGAAAACTAAGCACTGCTAAATTCTGTAAAGAAAATGTGTGGGCACGTTACGTTTATGTGCCCACACATTTTCGGTATGCCTAAAAATGAGAGGGCACGTAAACGTGCCCGTACATTTTCAGACTTATATTAGACAACGAAAATTAAACATTGCTAAATTCTGCACGGAAAACATGTGGGCACGTTACGTTTACGTGCCCGCACATTTTCAGTATGCCTAAAAATGAGAGGGCACGTAGACGTGCCCGTACATTTTCAGAAATATATTCGACAACGACAACTAAACACTGCTAAATTCTTTTCAGAAAAGGTGTGGGCAAATTACGTTTACGTGCTCACAAATTTTCGGTGTGCTTAAAAATGAGCGAGTAGGTAGACGTGCCCGTACATTTTCAGAAATATATTAGACAACGACAACTAAACACTGCAAAATTATTTTCAGAAAATGTGTGGACACGTTGCGTTTACGTGCCCACACATTTTCAGTATGCCTAAAAATGAGAGCGTACGTAGACGTGCCCTTACATTTTCAGAATTATATTAGACAACGAAAACTAGGCACTGCTAAATTCTGTAAAGAAAATGTGTGGGCACGTTACGTTTATGTGCCCACACATTTTCGGTATGCCTAAAAATGAAAGGGCACGTAGACGTGTCCGTACATTTTCAGACTTATATTAGACAACGAAAATTAAACATTGCTAAATTCTGCACGGAAAACATGTGGGCACGTTACGTTTACGTGCCCACACATTTTCGGTATGCCTAAAAATGAGAGGGCACGTAGACGTACCCGTACATTTTCAGAATAATATTAGACAACGAAAACTAAACACTGCTAAATTCTGTACAGAAAAGGTGTGGGCAAATTACGTTTACGTGCCCACAAATTTTCGGTGTGCTTAAAAATGAGAGAGTACGTAGACGTGCCCGTACATTTTCAGAAATATATTAGACAACGACAACTAAACACTGCTAAATTCTTTTCAGAAAATGTATGGACACGTTGCGTTTACGTGCCGACACATTTTCAGTATGCCTAAAAATGAGAGGGTACGTAGACGTGCCCGTACATTTTCAGAATTATATTAGACAACGAAAACTAAGCACTGCTAAATTCTGTAAAGAAAATGTGTGGGCACGTTACGTTTATGTGCCCACACATTTTCGGTATGCCTAAAAATGAGAGGGCACGTAAACGTGCCCGTACATTTTCAGACTTATATTAGACAACGAAAATTAAACATTGCTAAATTCTGCACGGAAAACATGTGGGCACGTTACGTTTACGTGCCCGCACATTTTCAGTATGCCTAAAAATGAGAGGGCACCTAGACGTGCCCGTACATTCTCAGAAATATATTCGACAACGACAACTAAACACTGCTAAATTCTTTTCAGAAAAGGTGTGGGCAAATTACGTTTACGTGCTCACAAATTTTCGGTGTGCTTAAAAATGAGCGAGTACGTAGACGTGCCCGTACATTTTCAGAAATATATTAGACAACGACAACTAAACACTGCTAAATTCTTTTCAGAAAATATGTGGACACGTTGCTTTTACGTGCCCACACATTTTCAGTATGCCTAAAAATGAGACGGCACGTATACGAGCCCGTACATTTTCAGATTTTGAGACGTATTTTAAAAAGAATAAAAGTTAGCAAATTCACATACTATGCGAACGGCAGCTTTGGGTAGGTGGAAAGCTAGGTCATGGTTCCAAATGACATAAAAAAGGTTGAAGCTTAGTGTAGTTAGATAAGCTAGACCTGTTAATTGTGCTGGATGAATGGAATACATTTGCAAGACCCAAAAAAAGGGTATTGGGTCTTATTACATTGGACTACTCAAACATCGGACCTAATAAATGAACAAGGAAAGGCTTATATAAGTTTAAATTAATTAAAGAAACTCTTACCCCAAAATATGAGTACTTTACAATCGCCATATGGCTAGGCTGTAGCCGTTTAGGGACAGGCTGACGTCCGATGTGCCCTGGACAGTGGTCAAGATGGAAAAGGGACTATCAAACGTTTTTACTTTTACCACCTGGGCTATGAATTGGTCAAAAAAACGGAAATTATAGTGTCAAAAGGGGGAAATAAAAGGAGGAGAAAATGAACCGCGAAATATGAAAATCTTGCCATTGTTGCTAAATAAAAGATAAATTTAAGGAAAGTATTAGAAGAGCACATGAAGAAAATAAGGGAATCTAAATAAAAATATTGGTGAAATTTGGCAATGCTGTACAGATAGCAAAATAATTAATTAATCCATAGACACATGTCAATGTCCGAAAGAAGTCAACTATTTCAAACGATTTCTAACCATAGACCTCGAAGTAGAAGAATCGCATATAAGAAACGATAATCAAGGTGAACAAACATGGCGGCCAAGTTAGTCATATTTCTTTGGAAATAAAATGGTATTGTACAAATTATTTATGAAAGTCTGAAAGGGAAGCCAGTAGGTTTTCTTTCTGAAAAAGAAAACGCTACAACTTATATCAGATAACGACAACTAATCATTGCTAAATTCTGTACAGAAAACGTGTGAGCACGTTACGTTTACGTGCCCACACATTTTCGATATGCCCAAAAATGAGAGGGCACGTAAACGTATTCATACATTTTAAACTTATGTTAGGCAACGAAAAATAAACACTGCTAAATACTGTATCGAAAATGTGTGGGCACATTTATGTTACGAAACCACGCAACACTTGTAAATTTTGTACCGAAAATGTGAGGTTACGTTTAAAAATACTGAAGAGTTCAGACAAAGAATCATCATTAGAATTAATGAGATCAAAGAAAATTCAGAAATGTTACTAAACGCATTAAATCAATTAGATTGTATGAAAAATGTGGTGACAAAAAATGGGAGACAAGTAGAGGAATTCTTATGACAATTTGACATGTTTAATTAACTAGTTGTTTAATAACACCACTCAAATTTACTTTGTTTTGTATTTATTGTTTTATGTTTATGCATATAACCTACTTATATGGACGTCATTTTCTCAGAAACAGTTGAAGATAAGTTTAGGGTATGCTTTTTACAAAATACTTGGAATTTTGAGTAGAATTGAGATATACAGAGCGTTCCATTAAAAAACATATAAGTAAAGTTAAGATCTCTCGAAATCATTGGTCTTTTGCTTTTTTCTTCCAATAGAAAAAACTTGCTAGTCAACTATGCAATATGGTTTTTGCTTCATTCCGATATATTTAAAAACAAAAAAGTTACAGCTGATCAAAGTTAATGAAACGCACTGTACATAAATATTAGTTGAAGCAGTGTTGCTAATCAGTGTTGTCAACTAACCAAAAGGTATTTCGCCATCTGCAGCGGCGATATTTTAAGCTTATTCGAAAAGTTTCGTATACCCGAAATCGACGTTTTCTATTTTGAACTGGAGATATTTTGTTACGACGTGACCGAGTTGAGCAAAACTAGTGGCTGCTGCTGGTGCAAACTTTTTTCATAAATATTCGGCACGATTTTCGAGAAAGCAACTGCAGCAGAAAGTCGGAATTCTTTATTGTTCGGAAAGTTGGACGCCGCCGAAGACGGAGTTCGGAGGGTGAAAAGGGCGTTCGCGGCCTGTATATCAATAAGCGATCAGTAGCGGAACAACTGCTTCTTCCGGTCCCAAATGCTAAGTGGATTTCGGCGCTTTTCCTGATTTCAGACGAAGTAAATCTCGTCTCAAGCAGACTGTAGATATATACTTTCTATGCATTTTATTACCTCTCTTATGGATGTAACCTTTAGTATAATCGTCTGCAAGTCCAAAAAAATTGCACCATGAAAAGGGCGTAAATTTATGCACGGTTAATTCCAAGAAAGCCGACGAGATCTTGACTTATTCCCGGCTTTAATTCCAAGTCTGAAATTCCTGCTCGTCTACTACGTCGACGTGTCGCTGCCAGGAAGATCTATGGGCCAGGCAGGAGTAGATTTAACGTGAATGTAACTTTTAAATCAACGTTTTTGTTCCAAGAGAGAAATTGGGACAATTAAGACCGGAATAAAAGGAAGGAGCTGTAGTGGAACGGGGATGAAATACACACCTCAAGGAAATGGTTCTGCAGCACGTAGGAATGTTTCTAGCAATTAGGTAGTTTTTGTTTGCCCAGCTCCGTATAGCGCTTTGACAACACTTTCAAAGAGGACTGTACGAAAAGCTAGGCGGATGATTCAATATCCGGCGAAAATGTATCTTTTCTGGAGTATCCGGGTGTACAAAGCACTCTGTCTAATGCACACGACGTCAAGTGGAAGGAGTGGATTGGACATTGTGCACAATAAATCTGTTCAACAACATAGTTAAAAAGAAACCGATAAATTGTTCGAGGGCGTGTTAATAGTTGTTATTGATAGTTCTGATGGTCTCGCAAGCAATAAATAGCGCGCTCTAAGCTCCATAAACAAAATTAAATGTGCTGAGGCCAAGAATACAGATAATTCATGGTCGTTAAAAATGTTTAGACGCTCATAGTTGATAAAATCTCCCATAATTTAACAATATTTAAAAAGCAGAATAGTTAACTCACCAACTTTTTGTCTCTTTACTTCACAACAATATAATTGATTAACACGAAAGTTAACAAAAAAACTGTATTTGGTGATTATGCTTTAAGCACCAGAAGTAATTAAAAATAACTAGCTACAAATAGTATAAAAGTTTTGTTGCTTTTCAAGTAGTTTACAATTTGGTAAATACAAAGTAAAAAATATGAATCTTTTACCAAGAATAGGTAAGAGTAATCGAACTACTTGAAATAAGTAAGGCCGTGAGTTCAATTCTAACTGCAGGAAGGATTGCTGCTAACTGCAGGAAGGATAGCTTGTCTTTTACTTCTGAATTACCTATTTTTTTTATTTGCCACATGGTCAAGTACGTAATTAGGAAAAGAGGTGGTTTGGTTTAAGTATCTCACCCAATTTGCTCCTTCCTCCTTTTCTATTTCGAATTCAAAAAAGTTTAATTGCCCTCTCTATTTTAACGCGTTCATTGCCCTAAAAACGTCACAAACTTAATTAGAATGGCATTAGCGCCAAAAGTTATTTTTTCAAAAATTTAAAAAGTTAATTCTAAAAGTGCCTACAATTCGAGCACCCAAGAGGCTATCTCCGAAAGTATTGCTCCTGCTGTACTGTTCGTGAGAGGTGAAAGAAGACATCAAAACAGTTAAATTCACTTCAATCGGTCCAATCGTTCTGACGTTTACAGGCGATCAAAGTTGAAAATTGAAAAAAAAGTCGTAACATTTCCCCCCCCCCCCCCCACATTACCATAGGTCAATTTTTGTTCTGTTTTCGATCGGAATCGCATGTTTGCAATCCCCTAAGAATGTAATAAATTCAGTTCTAATGAAATTAACTTCTAATTGCACCGAGGGAACTTCTAAAGACGGAAGGTGAAAGAGAACATCAAGAAGAGGCAAAAACAGTTAGATTCACTCCGATCGGTGGAGGCGTTCTCAAGTTAAAGGCGGTCAAAGTTGAGAATTGAGAAAAAAGTCGTAATCCCCCCCCTCCCTTTCGAAATTTTCAAAAAAAATTCGGAAATTTTTTTTTGCTGTTTTTGATCGGAATGGCACGCTTGCAATCCCCTAAGAACGTAACAAATTCAATTCGGATGAATTTAACCTCTAAAGAGGCTTTTTTAAAAATGATCAAAAAACGCGATTCTAAAAGTGCTTCCTCCGAAGGGGTCTATCTCCGAAAAACTTGCACCTGCGGAAGTTCCGACGGGGGGAGGTGAAAGAGGACATCAAGAAGAGGCAAAAACAGTTAGATTCACTCCGATCGGTCGAGGCGTTCTCAAGTTAAAGGCGGTTAAAGTTGATAATTGAGAAAAAAGTCGTAATACCTACTTTGAACATTTTCGAAAAAAAATCGAAAATGTTTTTTTGCTGTTTTTGATTGGAATGGCACGCTTGCAATCCCCTAAGAGCATAACAAACTAAATTCGAATGAATTTAACCTTTATAGAGACCTTTTAAAAAAAAAGATTAAAAACGCGATTCTAAAAGTGCTTAAAAATCGACTTCCAAAGGAGTCGATATCCGAGAATATTGCACCTACGGAACTTTCGGTGCCGGGAGGTGAAAGAGGACATCAAGAAGAGGAAAAAACAGTTGGATTCACCGATCGGTCGAGGCGCTCTCAAGTTACAGGCGGTCAAAGTTGAGAATTGAGAAAAAAGTCGTAATACCTCCCCTCACGGACATTTTGTAAAAAAATCTGATTTATTTGCTGTTCTTGATTGGAATGGCACGCTTGCAATCCCTTAAGAAAGTAACAAATTCAATTCGAATGAATTTAACGTCTAAAGAGAGCTTTTAAAAAAATTGTCAAAAAACGCGATTCTATAAGTGCTTCAAAATCGACTTCCGAAGGGGTTTATCTCCAAAAATATTGCACCTACGGAATTTGCACCGATTTTTGTCCCTAATCCTGACCTGAGTTTTGTCTGAATTGTAAATTCCATCAAATTTGAGACATTTTTGGTTGCTTTGAGTCTTAAACGATTCTTTCCAAAATCTCCAAATTTGTTCTATTACACTTTTTGAGTCATTTTTCACCGATTTTGGCTTAATTATAACCAAAATTTCTCGAAATACACCAAATTTTCATTTTGATTCGTTGTTAGTCAAATTTTACTTAGTTCAAAAATAATTTTTCACTAAAAGCAACAATTTATAAGATTTAAATGAGTTTTGTCTTATTTTTTGTCATAAATTGAACTTCTCCAAAAACATCAGATATTGATTTTTCCTTAATTTTAATCTGATTTTTCAGAAGCTTTGGGTAATTTTTTTTAACCGATTTTGGAACTTATCCTAACTTGAATTTTTTCAAAAACTTTTAATTTACATTTTCAATTGCTTTCAGTAATTTTTAACCGATTTTGGGCATCAACTTAACCTGAATTTTTGTAAAAACTCCATACTTGTTTCTCTAAACGCTTTGAGAAATTTGTCACCTGAGAACAAGATTTTTAGCCCTACCCTTAGCTGATTTTCTCGAGAAAGACCAAATTTTCATTTTGAAGCGTTCTTGTCAAACGGACATAAAATAAGTAAAATTCTGGTTCAAAAACTATTTTCACTAAAAGCAACCAATGAAAATGATTGAATCAGTTTTGTCTCACATTGTTTTAAATCTAAATTTCTCCAAAAATATCAGAACTTGCACTTTTTGACAATGTAGGTCATTTTAAATTGGTTTTTGCCTTAATTCTACTTTGAATTTCTTAAAAGACGCCAAAATTGTACTTTCAGACGCTTTGTGTAACTTTTAAGGCAATTTTAATCCTAATACAAACCTGAATTTCTCAAAAAAAATTTAAATATGCACTTTTATTATGGATTACCTAATTTTAGCTAAAAATTTTCCATAAACGTGACTAGCGTTTCTCAAAACAGTCCAATTTTTGTATTTTTACACAGAGCGTTACCTCTCAAGACGTGTTTCGCTCCCACTAGAGCTCGTCAGTTGTCTCAATGTCAGACAGTCAAAGAGTCAGTCAATGAGTCAGACAATCTCACACCTCAAAACAAATTGAAATTAAAGCCAAAAATCAACTATCTTTGGCATTAACCCTAACGTGACCTTCTTAAAAAACATCAAATTTTCATATTGAGGGGTTTTTAGCGAAATTTAACGTATCTTACACCAAAAATTAATTTCACCAAAATCAGCTAACAAATATTTGAATAAAATTGATATTTAAAAAAAAAGAACAACACTCAGATTTTTAGAATATGTGGGTAACTTCTAAGCGATTTTTAGCCCTAATTTTGACTTTCCACCGACGGTGGTAGGTGAAAGAGGACATCAAGAAGGGAAAAAAACAGTTGGATTCACTCCGATCGGTCGAGGCGTTCTCAAGTTACAAGCGATCAAATTTGAAAATTGAGAAAAACGTCATAACCCCTGATTGTTTCCCCCTGGTAATTTTCAAAAAAGAATCGAATTTTTTCTTTTTGTTTTTTTTTTCTTCAGAATGGCACGTTTGCAATCCCCTAAGCGCGTAACAAATTCAATTCGTATGAAATTAACCTCTAAAGGGTTTTTCTTTAAGGGCAAAAAAACGCGATTCTAATGGTGCGTATAAATTGACCACCGAAGGAGTCTATCTCCGAAAATATTGCACCTCAAGACCTTCCGGTGATGGGGGGGGGGGGGGGGGGGGGCGCGAAAGAGGACATCAAGAAGAGGAAAAAGAGTTGAATTCATCCAATCGTTCTGAAGTTACAGGCGGTCAAAATTGAAAATTGAAAAAAGTCGTAACTATCCCCCCCCCACACCCCTTTTCGTCAAGTTTTGGTCTGTTTTCGATCGGAAGGAGACGTTTGCAATCCCCTAAGATCGTCACAAACTTAATTCGAAAGGAATTAGCCCCAAAAGTTAATTTTTCAAAAATCTGTTTGGTTTTGAAGCAGTGGTAATTAAATTAGAGAGATAATTTTAACTAAAATAATAATAAAGAGGTAATTTTAACTAAAGAGGTTTCAGCCAATTCAAGTCAACGTTTAGGCAGTAGTTGTGGTCGAATGTTAGGAAAAGAAGATTAACATTCTAAGCAACAAAGTTTATAGTTTTATCTTTTGTTCGCGCTATTATTATGCCTGGAAAGTGATAACCAGGATTGCGTATAAAAAAACATTAACACTATGTCAGTTTAATTTAAAAACTTAATCTAGTTTTAAAAAAAGATGGCCATAAGGTCTGTGCCATATCATATCCAGCAGCATACCACCTATATGCCGTCTCAAATTATTATGGACTGGGGTGTGCCATGGAATACAGATGTTTTGGCCCTGTATAAATTTTTGACAATGACATTGAGTGAATTTGGCAAGTAAATGAGGTTACAAATTTGAGAAATGTCTAAATTATTTGTAAAACGTTGCCAAATTAATAAAAAATTAAGTATCATTCATTCAAAATATTGAGCCTGCCGTAAGTAAGCAGTATGTGTAGTAGAAAGAAGCAAAATCATGAAATGGGTAGGGGAGGTAAAAAACCCCCAGGATAATATAACTGATAATTAGTTTATGACATTTTTTAATTTTGATAAATAAAGGGCAATCCGAACATCATCATATTTTGGTGCTAATTTAATAGAAAATTAAAGAAATATGCAGAAGCACCTATCATTCTATTTCTAATGAATGATAGAGAGTGTGAATTCACAACAATTCGCGGAATTTGAACGATTAGGGTAATGTCGGCTTGATGTATGATAATAAAGTTATCATACATCTTCAAATCATACATCTTCAAATTATATATTAGTTATTACATACAGACAGGATATACGCCTGCGTCCAGGGCTTCGCTTGCCCTCAAGCTTGCCTTGTAGGATTAATTGTGGAAGTCAGTATTTATCATTACGTATAATGTGGCCAAAGTAGGCCGGTTTTCTGTTCTTTACGGTAGTAATAATTTCTTTGTCTTTTCTGAGCCTCTCGAGAATCGTGATGTTAGTTGTATGGTATGTGTATAAGACCCGTAGCATGCGTCGGTAGCACCACATTTCGAATACTTTGATGGCAGCCTCAGTAAGACTCCAGCTATCTACTCCATAGAGGAGAACACTAAAGACGTAGCATCTGAGAATTCTTATGCGTATATTGATATTAAGAAACAGGTTAAAAAGTTACAAAGTTGCAAATGGAGTAAGTTTAGAACCTAATAACCATGATACAGTAACTATTAAAGATAAGATGTTGCGCATATGGGAGGTGGCAATAGCTGTCGATTGTGTGGGAACAAAAATTTGTGGACAAAGTGGCGAAAGCAAAATTTCTCTCCTATTTTTAAATACTCAATTCAGGGTACTATACAACAATCTAACATACCTCAATTGCCCAGATTTTCCCCTGTAGCAAATCCACACTGCCAAATATTAAGTATCTATTGCAACAATGTTAGACTACCTATGCAGAGTTTGGGATATATAAACAAAGCTGAATGCAAAACACGAATTAAAAGCATCAGAAAATGTTGGTTTTAAACCGAGGTGAGAACTAAGAAATATTTCTAGTCGCTTCTTCTGATTTTAAAATTACCTGTTTAGGGTATCACAAACGACTCTAAATTTAGCAAGAGAATTGATTGACATTCCTGCACAAATGTGATAATAAGATTGCATGCAGATATAGTTTGTGACTCATTGTACAAATTGGTATTGACACCACAAAACTCAGTATTAACAAACGCAGATAATTACGGAACAAAAAAGGTGTTGCAGGCTGAAATAAACACAAAAGTCAACAGCAGCCGATTACGCTTTCTCTGAAGATCAAGTTATGCCTTTCATCTTTTTAACAAAATGGATTTCTTCAAACATCAATCGCAGAGTTATTATTCGAGAGTAACCAGAAAGGCGTTGATACCACAAAAACCTCTTTGAAGGAAAAGAGGAAATTGCAGTCCAAAATTCAGATTGGAAACAAGTTCTGCAAAAGCATAAGATAAAAAATTCATTGAACCACCACATCAAAGATCAGAAAACAATTTAGCAGGGCTGAATTTGTTCAAATTAAAAAAACAATTCTGTTGGTTTTATGTTAAGCACCAAATTATGATGATGTTCTAGCGTACAACTATGTCTATTTTTTTGTTATTCACCACTTACTTAAATAAAAAAATGTATTTACACCAGCTATTTATTATTGTTTCCTGATACCCAACTACCTAGTTTTATGATTAGACTCATAACATCTATGCTTCTAACAAGCCTTTTGTTTTATTTTGTATAATTTAATACTTCTTTTCATAACATTAATCTGGCAACATTTCATGAATGAACTAGACATTTGTCAAATTTGTAACCTCATTTACTTGTCAAATTCACTCAATGTCATGTCAAAAATTTATACAGGGCCAAAACATCTGTTTTCCATGGCACACCCCACTCCATAATAATTTGAGACGGCATATAAATTTAAACTGTTACAATTTGCCATTCCATGCACTGCCGCTTCTCTGGCGACATGTCCCAGATGGGTAAAACTAGTTTTTCAGAAATATCTTTGCTTACATTTGTTCTTGAGGAACAATCACCAACCAAACTCTTCAAGGTTTCCTCACATTAGTCATCAAATAAACGCCTTTGTTCACCTCAAATCACCATAAAGTTTATTTCCTTCCGTTTCAGGGTAGCGACTTTGGAATTGTAAAAAATTCGCCTGCAAATTTCGCCACTAAAAAGTCGAAATTACTTCCAGTTTTGCAGTTTGTCACCAGACGGTGCGCATATACGTTTGTCACAGACGCCCATATATTACGTTTTATGATATATAACCAAAGTTGACGTGAATTATGGCTCCGTGAAGTTGGGCGACTGGATTCCGGGATTTATCTTTGTATATTACCGGAGGCGGCTTAAAAAACTGGGTGTGTATGCAAGTTTCCTCGAATACGGAATGTTTCTTGAATCTTGAATGTTCGCCTTCATGCCGCGGTGATGTACGACGAGAGTTTGCTCTATGTTATAGAGTTTTTAGTGGGCTCTCTTCAGTGGTTATGCAAATAAATTTTGATAAAATACCATTTGCACTCTTAAAACACAATTAAAATAAGATTTTCAGTTGTTATAAACGAACGCCAAATAAAATTCGTACTTTAGTAACAGTTTATGTTGCACGGCCTCGCTCCATCGACACGATAACTCGGCGCAGAATGGCGACCGATCCATTGTGAACGGTGGTCACAGTACGGGAAAACAGAGGAAAATACACCTCGGAACGAGGCAGTTTAGCCCCGGCTCTTACAAATAACAAAGTACGAAAACGGATCCTTATGAGCCGCCCATTCGAGCTTATCTCGTAAAGTTTACGGGTGTTCGGAGCTGGAAGTGCCACGCTCGTAAAGCTACAACCCTTTATACACACGCTCACGCCGTTCTATGGCCGTGTTAGTTAATTGTAACTCGGTTGGCTCTTGTCGGGGACTTTTTCAATTTCGATAAAATGTGGCTTCACATCGTTTTTGTTTCACATACCGGGTGTAACAAGGAAACCAGCACCCGTGTGGCCGATTCAAAAGCCCCTTGATTGACAAACGATGTCCTGGTTTACCTAACCTTCCTACGGTCCTCCCGTGCTTTTGACTGTTTGCTCCTTATAGGGTCAATATCCACTCTTTAAAGTGCGCTTTTAGGGCCCAGTTTACTCGTCCCGAAACTTTCAATATGCGACACGGTTTGCCACTTCAAAGGGATCTCAAAACTGCATGCATATCGCCATTTTTCCTTTTTTAGAGTACAAGTTTATACGTGTAAGAGAGAAAAAGCCCTCGTGTAACCGCTGCACATACATTATCCCAGCAGATACTTCCGAGACTTTAGCTTCAACTTTGGTAAAGTGTATAGCAGGGAGGTTTTGCTCATTTTATACAGGGCCTCGTTAAAATTCTACCTGCCTTCCACTCCCGTCGGAACTTATAAAAGGACACGGCAATCCCTTGGTTAATGCTTGCCTGGATCCGACTTAGCAAGATCTTCTGAGAAGTGTGCGAGACACGACTGTCGCACGTGCTTTCCGTCGGATTTGAAACTTTGCCCACGTCTGGCCAACTATTTTTCCCCAGTTCGCTTTTGTTTCTATGAACTTTTTGGCTTTCGATCTTTCCCTTAATTACCGCTCGAAAAGTTCGGTGGGGATATTTGAGGAAGCCTTCATCACTCAAACAAACCTACATATACTCTAGGTAAGAGGATAATGCTATTTTCTTTAGGCCTTAAGTAAAGATAACACCTGTGTCGCTCTGGATGAAACAAAAAAATATTTCTCTTCTAACGTGAGTCTTGTGGAAGACTCGTGTCTCCCATTCCACGCAATCGTAACTTAATTTAGGAAATTTATACAAAAATCTTGCCAGAAGCAAGGAAATATGTGCATTTGCCAGTGAATGATATATGAAAATAATAGGACATCAATCCTGCAACAAAGAGTGAGAGGAATACCTAATATCAAACTACATAACCCTGAAAAGGTCATAAACTCAGAGACTTTGGAATTTTTCATAGTTTTAGAGAGAATGTGCGCTAAGCAGGATATTCCAACTTTAATGGATCCAAAACTAACAAATTTGCTTCCACTTTTCCGGCCGTACAAGTAAGATTTAGTTACAGAGACATAATTTTAACTCTAAATTTGATTCTTTCTTCTTTCCTATTTCAAATTGAAAAAAGTTTAACTTCAAAAATAAATTTTTTAAAAATGACAATAAAGTTGATTCTAAAAGTACCCTCTAAAAGAACAAAAAACAGTTGGATTCTTTTCAATCGGTCCAATTATCATAGAGTCACAGGCGGTTACAGTTAAAAATTGATAAAAAAGACGTAATCTCCCCTCTTTTGGTCAAGATCAAAAAATGTTTTTATTTTTTTTCTGTTTTGGATCGGAATGGGACGTTTATAATCCCTCAAGAACCTCACAAACTTATTTTGAATGAAATTAATCTCAAAATTATGTGAGTTTTTTTTTTAGGTAAAAAAGTCGATTTTAAAAGTTCTAAAAACCGAAGAGGCCTATCTCCGAAAATATTGCATCTACGGTACTTGTGTTAGTGGGAGGTAAAAGAACACATCAAGAAGAGCGCAATAAACTTGCATTCACTCCAATTGGTCCAATGGTTCTTTAGTTAGGCGGTCAAAGATAAAAATCAAAAAAAAGACCATTTGTCACCCCCGTTTTGGACCCCTCCCCCCTCTTTGATCAATTTAGAAAAAACATTTTTCTCCCTGTTTCTGATCGCAATTGAACATTTGCAATCCCCTAAAAACATCACAAACTTAATTTGACTGAAACGAATAGACCTTGATGAGATCTTCAAAACGAAATATCAATTGACCCATTTTTCCATTAAAAGTTTCCAGGTCAATGCTTACCGATCCTGTTGACGTGTTCGAGCGATTTTCGATCCCATAGGAAGAAAAATGGGGTAGATTATTTTCGATGAGCCACCCTGTACACCGATACAGGGAACAAACTAACCAAGCAGAAGAATGCAGGGTTAGAAACAGCGAAACAAAATTAAACAAGATAAACAAAAAGCACAAAAAACATATATACGTCTCAAGGAAAAAACACGAGATTTTGAGACTATCTTGAGCTTCCTTACAAAAGTAAAACCAAAAAGAAGGGATTTAAAAAATCCGATTTTTTGTTGTTTTCACCTCTCCCAGCACAACCCAAACTTGTATATTTTACAATACATAAATTTTCCTTTATAAATTTAGTTATATTTTTACTACAAATTGTTTTCTGATTAATTGAAAGTTTTTATTAAGCTTTTGTAACTAAGTGATTTTTTTTAAATTGTTTTGTGGTCATCAATCAATCCCAACAAAGAGTGAGAGGAATACCTAATGTCAAACTACCTACATAACCCTGAAAAGGTCATAAACTCAGAGACTTTGGAATTTTTCATACTTTTAGAGAGAATGTGCGCTAAGCAGTATATTCCAACGTTAATGAATCCAAAACTAACAAATTTGCTTCCACTTTTCTGGCCGTACAAGTAAGATTTAGTTACAGAGACATAATTTTAACTCTAAATTTGCTCCTTTCTTCTTTCCTATTTCAAACTGAAAAAAAGTTTAACTTCAAAAATAAATTTTTTAAAAATGACAATAAAGTTGATTCTAAAAGTATCCTCTAAAAGAGCAAAAAACAATTGGATTCATTTCAATCGGTCCAGTCATTCTAGAGTCACAGGCGGTCAAAGTTAAAAATTGATAAAAAAGACGTAATCTCCCCTCTTTTGGTCAAGATCAAGAAAGATTTGGATTTTTTTTCTGTTTTTGATCGGAATGGGACGTTTATAATCCCTCAAGAACCTAACAAACTTATTTCGAATGAAATTAATCTCAAAATTATGTGAGTTTTTTTTTAAGTAAAAAAGTCGATTCCAAAAGTTCTAAAAACCGAAGAGGCCTATCTCCGAAAATATTGCATCTACGGTACTTGTGTTAGTGGGAGGTAAAAGAATACATCAAGAAGAGCGCAAAAAACTTGCATTCACTCCAATTGATCCAATGGTTCTTTAGTTAGGCGGTCAAAGATAAAAATTAAAAAAAGACCTTTTGGTCACCCCCGTTTTGGACCCCTCCTTCCTCTTTGATCAATTTAGAAAAAACATTTTTCTCCCTGTTTCTGATCGCAATGGAACATTTGCAACCCCCTAAAAACGTCACAAACTTAATTTGACTGAAACGAATAGACCTTCAAAACAAAATATCACTCGACCCATTTTTCCATTAAAAGTTTCCAGGTCAATGCTTACCGATCCTGTTGACGTGTTCGAGCCCATTGGAAGAAAAATGGGGTAGATAATTTTCGATGGGCCACCCTGTACATCGATACAGGGAACAAACTAACCAAGCAGAAGAATGCAAAATTAGAAACCGCGAAAAAAAATTAAACAAGGAAAAAAAACGAGATTTTGAGAATCTTTTGAGCTTCCTTACAAAAGTAAAATCAGGGATTAAAAAAATCCGATTTTTTGTTGTTTTCACCTCCTCCAGCAGAACCCAAACTTGTATATTTTACAATATATACATTTTCCTTTATAAATTTAGTTATATTATTACTTCAAATTGTTTTGGGATTTATTGAAAGTTTTTATTAAGCTTTTGTAACTTAGTGATTTTTTTTAAATTGTTTTGTGGTATCTATTTTTAATTTTGATGTTTTCGGTATCGCGGTTTTCTTTTCTTCCCTATATTTTTTTCTTTGTTCGTAGTTCACTTTACTGTTGAAGAAATACTTAATTTGCTTCGTTGTCTTTTTCTATGTCAGGCTTTCTATATAACTCAATTTATATCATACTCTACATCTTCAGAACGATTGCACTACAAGCCATAAAGTGTTAATGAAGTCAAAGGAGTGTAATTTTCCAAAATTTCAGTGGAAATTCCACGTTGTCTAGACAACGGTTAACTTCCGCTGTCACCTACTAACCATTTCGACTGATGATTTCTTGATGTCCTCTTTCACGACCCACCATTGGAAGTTCCGTAGGTGCAAATTTTTTCGGAAATAGGCCCCTTCGGAGGTCGATTTTTAAGCACTTTTAGAATCGCGTTTTTTGACCATCCTCATTTCCTCTCGTTCTTAGGCGATTGCAAGTGTGCCATTCTGATTAAAAAAAAAACAGCAAAGAAGTTTTTCCGATTTTTTTTTGAAAATGTCCAAGGGGGGGTGGCATTACTTTTTTCTCAATTCTCAAATTTTACCGCCTGTAACTTGAGAACGCGTTGACAGATCGGAGTAAATCCAACTGTTTTTTCCTCTTCTTGATGTTCTCCTTCACCTCCCACCACCGGAAGTTCCGTAAGTGCAATATTTTCGGTGATAGACCCCTTCGCAGGTCGATTTTTAAGAACTATTAGAATCGTGTTTTTTTACTATTTTTAAAAAAGGTTAATTTCATTCGAATTGAATTTGTTACGTTCTTAGGGAATTGCAAGTCTGCCATTCCAATCAAAGAGGGCAAAAAAATTTGTCCGAAATTTTTTGGAAATTGTCAATTTCCAAGGGGGGGGGGGGGGTGGTTATTACGACCTTTTTCTTAATTGTTATCTTTGACCGCCTGTAACTTGAGAAGGCCTCGAGCGATCGGAGCAAATCCACCTGTTTCTTCTTCATCTTGATGTCCTCTTTCACCTCACACCACCGGAAGTTCCGTAGGTGCAATATTTTCGCCGGAGATAGACCCCTTCAGAGGTCGATTTTTAAGCACTTTTAAAATTGCGTTTCTTGATCATTTTTAAGAAAAACCTCTTTAGAGGTTAAATTCATTAGAATTGAGTTTGTTACGTTCTTAGGGGATTGCGAGTGTGCCATTTCTTATTAAAAACAGCAAAAAAATAGGGGGGGGGGGGGGGGGATTATGGTTCTTTTCTCAATTCTCAACTTTGACCGCATGTAACTTAAGAACGTCCCTACCGATCGGAGTAAACCCTATTGTTTTTTCCTCTTCTTGATGTTGTGTTTCACCTCCCACCATCGCAGATTCCGTAGATTCAATATTATCGGAGATATATCCCTTTGGAGGTCGATTTCAAAACTCCTCAAAATGTTATTTTTGTTTATCAGTCAAAAACAAATCCCAAAGAAATCTAAAAAGAGTCGAAAAAAAAAGGGGGGGGGGGCAATCGGGAAGAGGATAATGGGACACTCTATATATATTATTATTTCGTTTGATTGCTCTTTTTTAGCTGATTCGAATGATGTACTGTGTTATACCTTTATCTCTAGTAGTTTTCAAAAAATTAAAAAAAATATTTTTTTTTCCATAAGAGTTAGTGATAGTAAGAGATAGTAAGTGATAGAAAGAGATAGCACCGCCCAAATCAAAGAAAACAAAAGTAGATTTTCTGTCTCTTTCTAACTCATTACTCCTTATGGGAAAATTTAGTTTTTTTTATTCCTTGTTGAAAGTACTAGAGATAAAGGTATAAAATTATACATCCAAGCAAATTACCCAATAATATACAGGGTTGTCTTTTTTAAGTGTTCTATTCGCAAAAGGTGACTTTTGTAGAGCCTGTTTAGAAAACCTTTACGATGTTGTCATATCTTGAGTGGTTTCGGAAATTTTTAAAAAAATTTTAAAAATACCAAAAACCAGGTCCGTATTTAAAAAAAATGAACTTTATACTGATAACTCGATTGATAAGCGTCATACGAGCTAATCCAGATATCATAGGGGAAGGGTTAGAGTGTAATGAAACTTTGTGAATTAAACTTTCTTGGGTCACCAATAGTTTTTGAAATAGAAGAAATTTAAAATCTTGGCAATTTTTACATTTTTCCAAATATTTCAAGAATTACTTAAAATGTGGCAACACTTTGAAGGTTTTGAAGTCTCGACAAAAGACAACTTTTTGCTAATTTAACCGACCTTGTAACTACAGCCGTTGCCCACAAACTTTAATTTGTATTTTTTGACCCTTTAATTGATCCACTTTGGCCATAATCTTAATTTGAATTTCTCTAAACTTTCCAAACTGATTTTCACATATTCCGACATTTTGAAAATGTTAGTAGTGTAACTTGTAATGTTGTAAAGTTAGAGATCCAGTTTTTCTAAACGCGAACTTTAGGAAATAATAGTTGTTGAACTAAATTCAGGCAATTTAGGGTAAATCTCTATAATTCTTCGGCATAATCCCCTGAAATTCGGCGTCGTTTATCCTGATCATCCGTCCCTTTCCCGCCCGAAATCCTTCTCGTTCAGTTGGCCGTACTTTTGCAGTTTGTTAAGATTATCCTCGGGAATTAGAGACGGACAAATTATCTACGTCAGTAATCAGTTTAATAAACATTAGTTCTCTTTATTCGCCCAGTTTGTTTTCTAACTCCTCACTAGATTTAAATGACCTTCCTGATTATATGATAATTTTACGTCGAGTGAAACATTTGAAGCCCTTATTTTTAAATCAGTCAGGGTTTTTAATCGTATTAACTAACCCTTTTCAGACATTTTTTTAAGGCAAAATTTTATTTTTATTTATCCTCATGCCTGATAAATTATACGCTTGCAGACCCTTTGACATCGCGCCCTTAACAAGTTTGCAGATTCCAATAATTCGTGCGACCCGACTTGCGGTTGAACATGACGAGCCCCCAAATAACTCCTCCCCAATAATTCCGAAAGTTATCTAGTTAAACTCCATATCACCGGCATTAAGCGTTCGGGTGTTAATGATTTTAAATCTGAAACTCGGTTTCTATGCAGTATTAGCAATTTCAACTTTAATAATTGGATTACATATTTGCGAAAGCGCACTGAGAGAATGGATTATATTTGTGCGCCTTTACCCACCCGCTGAAACGGCTCTCTATTGTCTCTAAATTTTCGCACAGAATCAACCTTGTTCAAGGAGGCTCTTAACTAGAGCGATTTTCCAATTTTAATGAGTTTTAGTTAGAGGAGTTCAACAGAGATTCCGTAAAATAAGGATGCATTATGTCTCCATTAGTTGCATGCGAAGCATGTAAAGCTGGTGATTCATAGAGTGCCTGTAATGAGAGTGTGGCCATAAGGTGGTATCGTTTTCTATTGGTGCCGCCATGTTTTTTCCAAAGTCAGAAGTCAATATTCAGATTGACATGGTTATGGCCCAACTACGCCCTGAGAATATACCCCTCCTTTGTTTCCTCAATATGAATTTAAGCACAAGAATACTCTAAGAGCAATTTGGAATTCCGTCGGCTGCCAGTACTCAGTACGTCAACTCGATGTTGGATAAACGTCATCTAAAAGTGGCGGGATATTCAAAAATTACCTGTACTTAAAAGGGTTGTTGCGGGAATTTGTGAATTCTTCAACAATTCTCAATTGCTCATAATGTGTCTTGAACTAAAGCGTTTACTTATTAGTAGGAAGGAAGAATTATAGTTCATCGTTTATCTGAAAAAAAATCATTTGAAGGCTTTCGCCCATAAGAACAATGTTAATCTTGGAAAAAACATGGCGGACAAGTCCTTATGGCCACACTCTCATTACAGGCACTCTAGTGATTCAGAGTTTCAAGCGACATCTGTCCATAGTAAGTGAAACAACAACAAAGTTTAAAAAATTTTTAGTTCAAAGTAGTGTCACTGTCACACAATCAACAGAAGCACATTGTTCCTTCCAAGTATCCTTCTTTCTCCTCGCTTAATGGAAGCCAGAAGATTACTGGTCTGTGGCCACAAATATTCGCATCGTAAGTTATACACATCACTTCCAACTAATAGACATAATCGATAGTACTATAATGCCTCCAAAGCACGTTCTAAAAATGCTTACAAATCGACCTCCGCAGGGGTCTATCTCCCAAACTATTCCTCCTATGGGACTTCCTAAGTAAGAGGTGAAAGAGGACAAGAGATATAAAAAACCGTTGGATTTACTTCATTTGGTGCACTCGTTCTAAAGTTACAGGCAGTCAAAGTTGGAAGATAAGAAAAAAGAGGGAATTTCAGGTGTATTTCTAAGACCTATCTAAACCCAGTATTGTCAGCACTATAACCAGTAAAGAAATGATTAGCTGAGGTTCTGATGGCGTAATGCCCCCCCCCCTCCCTTTCCTCCCAAACAATCCTGAGTAGCATCATCCCCCTTTAAAACTAATCTTGACATTAATTTCAATCTGCCCTCGCGATAACAATAATCAGTTGCAAAGTGGATCTCTGACGTAACCAACCTCGGGGCCACAAGATTTAAATAATCCGCCCGATGCCGTCATAATTGCAAACACACTTAAAACGTTTTCACGGGGCGAATTTTGCGAATTTTCGTCCGCAATTAAATTAAAACTGGAGATTGGCGGATAAATCTTAATGAACGGCCTGGATACGTTGACAAATGCAAATCTTATTTCATCAGGACCACTGCGATTGCCATTACGAGTGGAAAGGATTATTACAGAAAATTTAAAATAGAAGGTATACCGCATTGTTGACAAAATGGCGAAGGGCAAGCTCAATTGCACAGTACTCCTTTATACACGCTTCGGTTGATATCATCCCTATAATATTACCCAATATAAAGGGGCTATTCGAATGATCATTAAGAGCCATTAGCAAGCCTCTAGGAGCGCAGTTTGTGGCGTATAATTAATGCAGTTTGCCTCGTAATTCACCTAACCAAAATTGCCGCCGACTAACTGTGTCATTTCTGATATAATTTCTGCGGGGATATGCCAGAGACAGAGCCATTTTCGCTTAGAAACGACTCGGCAGCAATTTGGAGCTTCTTTTAGGAGCTCCGCTCTATCCTCGAGGCAAGTCAGCGAAAAATGCAGACCGTCTGTCGACTATGAACGTTATTGGTTCAATAATATTTCTTTAGAGGGGTGAAATGGGATTTTTCTTTTGATTTATGTTGGTTTTTTGATAACACAAAAAAAAAGAGTTTACTCCTCACAACCAAATGCCTTCAAAGTGATAATATTATTATCATCTTGCATACGAATAGGTTTGCATTTAGCTTATCTATTAGGGCTTCCAGCTATGCATTGTAATTCTCCCCAGTCATGTGTCTTAGTTTCTGTGATGAGATGCGCATGCAAATGAGATAATAAGGAGATGTTTTACTAGTCACATTTCCCATTGGAAAATGCAGCTCTGACGTCACTTCGGCAGGGAGTACGATTCGCGGTTCGTAGACAATCAATTTCGCCGACGACCCACCGATACCTGTTCTCGCAGGGGTTTTCATTAGTGTCAGGAACACAAGCCGGATCACTTACGCCATTAAGGGCGAGGGGCCCGCAACAGAGAAACACTTTCCACCTAATTTTCTTAGATGCGGCCTGCCGTAATTTAGAGTTTGACAGAGACCGAATGCAAATCAGATTACGGCCCGTGTTTTGACTGTTAAACGAACGGTGCCGGTTGCACTTGCTAACAAGTCAATAGGGATGCTGGAGAAATAAATTACAGTACAACCTCTTCGATTGGGGTGTTGAAGGATTAATTTTTTTTAACTTCTTCAAGCCACCCTGTAAGTGTTAAGCGAGCGCTTACGTAAGTCCAGATGAGCCAAGAATTATTTGAAGTCCTTAATAAACGAAAAAATATTGGGTCATAACTTAGAGCGTCTGTGTGTATCAATCACGTGGCTTTGCCACCCCTCGCCCTGAAGCATCGAAATAGACCTGTGTTGTGTATTACCATTAAGGTCAACTAAGCCGTAGGGATAAATCTAATCCATGATCCAATTTTCGAAAAGTTCTACTGAATGAATAAAGCGAGAGTAAAAAGAAAAGAGAGTTTAGTTTCAGTTTTTAGGTAAAGTTTCTAAACGTGTTAGTAATAAAGGAATTATTAATGTTGCACAAAACATAAAGATTCAAAAACTCTTGTCCGTAATCGCTCTATGTAGTAACGCAACATTTGTTGAAAAATAAGGCTGAAGCTTACACAGTGAGAGACAAAAACAAGAAGAGAGTGAGCCTTGGAAAACAGGCCAATAACGCATTTTATTAAATAAAGAGTGGGTTACCTGCGCAGACGACACAGATAT
This sequence comes from Taphrorychus bicolor, assembly GCA_951812265.1. Taxonomy (NCBI): domain Eukaryota; kingdom Metazoa; phylum Arthropoda; class Insecta; order Coleoptera; family Curculionidae; genus Taphrorychus; species Taphrorychus bicolor. The sequence continues at coordinate 45,146,652 of OX638300.1, read as the reverse complement.
ATTATACAGATTAATAAGCAAAGTGGCTAATTGCCAGAAAAATCAAGTTTATGGTAATAAAAAAAAGAAAGTAGCAGGACTTTCATTTGTATGTATTGTGTTAAATTTAATGTAAATATTTTGTCTGTCATATACAAGTAGATATGCAACACTGGTTCTGGTAAAATTTCAGTAATTTTTCCACGCAAATGTCTATAAGAGAAAACTTTTAAAAAAACCATAACTCTTGACCTGATCAGAAGTTACTGACATTATAGTCGTTTTCAGGAAGATATTCATCTAGCCAGTCATGAAAATATCGGTTTCGTAGTGGCAGCCCTTCTTCCAAAAATTTTTCATCTGAAATATGGGGAAATTTTTATCTTCTATATTTATGTTCTATCCTTGTTTTCTGCACGTATTTTGAGAAAGAGAGAATAATATTACGTCCGTCGATTCCTTGAAAGCATCTATGTAAATATTGTGAATGTAATTCTCATAGATAACTCCTAAATTCTTGAGGCGGAAAGTTCATTTTTTACTACTTACTTTTGGGTGAAGCGTCAACCACTTTTTTTCCCGATTCGTTCGTTGCTGGAGAAAGAATTTTGCACTACTCACAGTAAAATTACTGCGAATAATAATTTACCCTAGAAAGGGCTCGGACGAATCGACCTAGTTGACGTTTCGCCAACTTCTCTGCTGCTTTCTTCAGAACTATCTACAAAATAAAGCTTTAGAAACTATGAAATTCAAAAAAATATACCTATTAATATGTTTTTCTTTGAGTATTAGTATATGATATTCTGAAAATCGTTTTTTGCATTTGACATGAAAATGTCATTTGATAAGAATTGTCATTATTACGAAAGGTACGTTTAAAATGTTTGGTTAATGTATTGTTTAGTACCATCGAGGATTTATCAAGTTAGAGGTCTTTATTTACATTTTTCAATATTGGCGTGATAAACAAACCCTCCATACAGTGTTGCCAGGATTACTTTGCTAGTAAATTGGCACATCCTTTTTTTTTTGGATGATATCTTGCGAATCTTTACACAACGAGATTACTATAATATCTATTGCTGTCCTCCATAATATCAACTCTGTCCAAATAATTTTTGAATGGTGATTAATAGAACACTTATGACGATAAAAGAAAAAAAAATACGTGTAAAATGGCCAACTGATCTCAATCGGCAACATTGCAGAATCCTGTGACACGTGGTTTATATCAGTTTATGACAATTATTTCATGGATTTTTTTTCTGGTTTTAAGAGTTTTCCGGCGACTTTTTCGCTTTTAGCAATGGTTTCTGTGTTTTAATTTGTTTGCTAGCCATGGTGAGACAATGTTTTGTGTGTAGAACTTGGGATTATAAAAATAAATCTAGGAAAATGTTTTCTCCGGTAAGTTCATTTGTGTTTTTTTTTTTGGTTATGTTGTTACTCGGCTCTTAGACGTTAGCCATTAGCGTCGTTTGTAGGTGTATTCTATTATTAATCTTTAATCTAAAAAAAATCAATAAATGGGAATAGTAGGTACGTATCAAAAATCGTTAAAATATAAACATATTTAAATGTTTTGGTCTCCAAAAAAAAAATGCAGATGCATGCTGCCTAAAAATCGTATACTTGTTTCCTTGAAAAATAATACGCCTCTGTGTGCTTATGTCATCTGCAGATTTGTCCTTGGAGATTCAAAATTCGCCATATTGTTTTTAGCATTTCTGCTTCCCCTCTACCCGAACAACCCGCAAGCCTCCAAGTATGTGGTTTGTATAACATGCCAAGTAAACAAATACCAATTTATGATTAACTCGCGGCGTCTATTTATTTACTCCATTGTCAATAGATAACTCCTAAATCTTTGAGGCGGAAAGTTCATTTTTTACTACTTACTTTTGGGTGAAGCCTCATTCACTTTTGGGCTCGATTCGTTCGTTGTTGGAGAAGGAATTTCGCACTACTCACAGTAAAATTACTGCGAATAACAATTTACCCTAAAAAGGGCTCGGACGAATCGACCTGGTTAACGTTTCGGCAACTTGTCTGCTGCCTTCTTCAGAACTATCTAAAAAATAAAGCTTTAAAAACTATGAATTACAAAAAATTATACCTATTAATGTGTTTTGTCTTGAGTATTTGTGTGTGATATTCTGAAAATTGCTTTTTGCTCTTGACATTAAAATGTCATTTTAATGTCAAGAGCAAAAAGCAATTTTCAGAATATCACACACAAATACTCAAGACAAAACACATTAATAGGTATAATTTTTTGTAATTCATAGTTTTTAAAGCTTTATTTTTTAGATAGTTCTGAAGAAGGCAGCAGACAAGTTGCCGAAACGTTAACCAGGTCGATTCGTCCGAGCCCTTTTTAGGGTAAATTGTTATTCGCAGTAATTTTACTGTGAGTAGTGCGAAATTCCTTCTCCAACAACGAACGAATCGAGCCCAAAAGTGAATGAGGCTTCATCCATTGTCAATGTTTAGTACCTAATATAATCTGTTCTATCTACGTGTAAAATAGGTAAAATGTGAATGTTACTTGATTAATTTGTGAATATAATTGTGAATGTTAATTGCATTATTAATTTATGTGTAAGTTACCATTTTGAACTTCTTGTTCTAACGTAGGTAACCATCTATGTTTGCTGAACAAGAAGCCACACAATGATCTTTGTTAAGTAAAATATATGCACTTTCTTTAATTTTACGCTTTTTGATAATGGTTCTTTGGATATGATACTAGTATCGTTCCATTTTACTCTATGACCATTATCAAATCCGTGCTTGTATATATTTGACTTTTCAAAATCTCTGTTTTTTATGTAATTTTGATGTTCTTTTATTCCCTTTTTTTAGAGGTCTAGAAGTTTCGCCTATATAAAATTTCTCGCATTCGCAAGGAATTTTATATATAACTTTTTTTTTCTAATTTTGACATATAAAGTGGCACTTTTCAATACTGATGACAGTGACGTAACGTCCTACTTTTCGTAACTAGTTACGAAAAGTAAAATCTTTCGTAACTAGTGATGAAAAGTTGGTGTCACCACCAGTTGCAGGTTTTGGCTGTGGCACACCGTTGCTATAGTTTTACGGTATTAAGTAGATACAAAGTGGTTTAAAAGTAAATATTGAAGTTTAATAATAATAATTCTCTCTCTAAATAGGTATTTGTAGTCAAAATTAGAAAAAATCTTGTATGAAACACGTGACGAAAAACCTTTTTTGTGTATCTCATTCAAATTGCGGGAACTCGCTGCGCTCGTCCCGCAAACATTCATTCGTTACACAAAATCGGACTTTTCGTAACTGGTTACATAAATAGCTATTGTGTATTCGTTTTCGTTGTGCGGTTTAGTTTTTGTTAGTTGTGCACGTAATGTGTTTTATGTTCCAAAAACTGTTCTAATGTAGTATTTGATTCCTAATCGTTTAGTTTTGTCTGATGACCCTTTGATATATGGTATAAAACGGTTTGTAATATGTCTATTTTGATTTTGCCTTATTTGAATATAATAAACAAAGAGTTTAGATACTTAAGAAACAATAATATAAACACTAAGACAGTAATAAACCTATCAAACAAAAATCTCCCTAATGCTGAAAATCTTGTACTTTCTAAAGGTCTAAATTTTTCTGTAACACCAAAAAATGTTCCTAAGCTTGATTTCATTTTAGCAATTGAAAAAACAGTTCAAAACTTACTACAAGAACACCAACAAGAGTTTAGAATTAGGTCAAAATTAATTTTAGAAAAACGTTTTGACATTAAACAAAACCTAAATCCCATCGAGCGAAAGGCACTCAATTCTTTAATAGTATATTACATACCAAGGTGGGAAGTCGTTCATTAATGTCGGGAGATTTGATAGTTTATCGAGACGCGCAGCGTCGAAAATCACTGTAAAATATCGAGACAATAAGGAAACTTCCTACCGAGGTGTGTATACTATTTTATTTACAACCTACATAATATGAATTTATGTTTTTCGTATAAGATATTTATAATAATTTTAACTATCTTTCTTAAAAATTACCAGTTAACTATCTTATCTAGTTCAATGCTACTAGGGACACCTTTTTAATTCTATAAAGACATTAAATTTTAGGGGCCAAGAAATAAGAAAGCATGGAAAATGAGGGTTGAAAGAGAGGTAGGTAATAATCCATTACTTACGTCTAATTTAGAGGTAGGTAAGAGGTAATTTCCCACCCTCCTATGACGTTTGTAATGATAGCATTACATATATGGTTGTAAATAAAAAAAGATAATAATATTAAAATTCTTCCAGCAGATAAAGGTAACGCTACAGTTATAATGAACTGTATTACTTATGAACAAAAAATTGAGAGCCTTTTAAACGATGGTAATTGCACAAAACTTAAGAAAGATCCAACTGAAAAAATAGAAAGACCAATTTACATCACTTTAAAAAACACAAAAATAGTTTCACTGATAGAGAAAGATTCAAATTAATACCACACAACAGTAAAACACCTCACTTTTACGGTGTTCCAAAACTACAAAAAAACAACATTCCTCTTAGACCCATTGTCAGTAGCATTAACTCTCCAACACATCCACTATCTAGATTTTTATTAAAGATATTAAATCCTTTAGTAGAAAACACAGAATCATACATTAAAAATTCTAGTAATTGTTTAGAAAAACTAGAAGATATAGATATAAACCCAAATCACACACTAATAAGTTTTGATGTTTCTAGTTTGTTTACTAATGTACCTGTCATAAAACTTTGATTATTGTAAAAATAAACTTGAAAATAACATCAAGCTTAGAGAACGCACTAAACTAAACATAAATACAATTATGGAATTACTAACATTATGTGTTAACACAACCTATTGATGTGAACAAATGATTAATACCAACAAAATACAGGTACGGCAATGGGTTCACCATTATCTCCTGTACTTAGCATTTTATTTATGAAACATTTTCAATCAAATAATGTTTATAATTATAATTTTAAACCTTTAATTTGGTGGAGATATATTGATGATGTTTTTTCAATATATTAGTTTGGTAATGATCTTTTAGACACCTTTCTCAATCACATAAATTCACAAGAACCCACTATAAAATTCACAATTCAAAAAGAACAAAATCAAACACTTCCATTTTTAGACATACTCATAAAAAAAGATTTAGACAGATTTGAAACTTTTGTTTATCGCAAACCAACACATACAGATCGATACTTAAACTACAACTCAAATCACCTTATTATGGTAAAAAAAGGAGTTGTAAGAGTCTATTTGAACGAGCAAAAATCATTTGTAATGATCATAATTTGGAAATTGAAAAGAAACATATAAAAAATGTTTTGCTTAAAAATAATTATCCAAATTATTCCATTAATAAATGCTTTAATCAATTCCAACAGCCATATATAAGGCAAAATCAAAATGGACATATTACAAACCTTTTTATACCATATATCAAAGGGTTATTAGACAAAATTAAACGATTAGGAAACAAATACAACATTAGAACAGATTTTAGAATACAAAACACATTACGTGCACAACTGACAAAAACTAAAACTCACAATGTAAACAAATACACAAAAAATGTTATATATAAAATTCCTTATGAATGCGAGAAATTTTATATAGGCGAAACTTCTAGACCTTTAAAAAAGATAATAAAAGAACATCAAAATTACATAAAAAACAGAGATTTTGAAAAGTCAAATATATGCCAACACGCCTTTGACAATGGTCATAGAGTAAAATAGAACGATACTAGTATCGTATCCAAAGAACCATTAACAAAGCAGCGTAAAATCAAAGAAAATGCATATATTTTACTTAACAAAGATCATTGTGTGGCTTCTTGTTCAGCAAACATAGATAACACTTGGTTACCTATGCTAGAACAAGAAGTTCAAAATGGTAACTTACACATAAATTAATAATAACATTCACATTATACCTATTTTACACGTAGATAGAACAGATTATATTAGGTACTAAACAATACATTAACCAAACATTTTCGTTTCGAACTTACGAACGTACCTTTCGTTATAATGACAATTCTTATCAAATGACATTTTCATGTCAAAAGCAAAAAACGATTTTCAGAATATCATATACTAATACTCAAAGAAAAATACATTAATAGGTATAATTTGTTGAATTTCATAGTTTCTAAAGCTATATTTTTTAGATAGTTCTGAAGAAGGCAGCAGAGAAGTTGCCGAAACGTCAACTAGGTCGATTCGTCCGAGCCCTTTCTAGGGTAAATTATTATTCGCAGTAATTTTACTGTGAGTAGTGCGAAATTCTTTCTCCAATAACGGAAAAATCGGGCAAAAAAGTGGATGAGGCTTCACCCAAAAGTAAGTAGTAAAAAATGTGATTGTCATATTTCTCTTTTTCTTATTCCAATTTTTGTGAGTAATTTTTAAATAACTACACAATCATCAAACAGTCCTTTATAGGCCTACTTCTATACTCAACAACTCATATAGTGAAAACAGAAAGTGAAATAAACCTACGACCTACCACCCTAACAAGGATTTGATTCCTTGGAGAATGAAGCTATTTTTTAACAATTTCCTTAATTTCCAGTAGCAGAGCTGCAGCTGCATGCCTCAAATGCTTTTTGATTTTGTATGAAGACTGTAAGCAAAGTGCTCGATACTTGAGAAATAGAAAATGCCAAAGAAAAAAGAATTGACCAGTGTCCAGTATTCAAGTAACATCTTCAAGATTCTACTGAATGATTTTACATTATCCAAGATAAATGAAGAATGATCATTTGACCATCTGAATTATCCATGAATGTGCCAAAGGTGTCCTTCATTTGAAGGTGACTAACCTGAACAAAAAAATGTGTGTGTTCATGTTTATAAATTTTAATGTTCTGTTAAGTAATTGTGTGGGAACCAAATTGAGGGTGACCATTGTGATCTCAGTTATACAGAGTGCCAATTATGTAAGTGTTAATCTCTCCGAAGCTTGCATATAACATTTCGCACCTCTGGAGAAACATCTACATAAATGCAACTTTAAAAAATACGCATTCATGTCGTTGTTTCTCCAGAGGCGCGATTTGTCAAAATAACATTTAGTGTTTATATATTATCATATTCCTATACCGGGTGACCCAAATCCAATGTAAATAGTCCGATCTCAGTTTCTATTACAGATAAAATTTTAAAATTTGGAACATCAATATAATACGTTGCAACTAAAATTCTGCTGTTGTGAAATGTCAAATGTCAGTTTAGGATTTGTCGCAATTGGCATCAACTTTTACTTTTTAAATGTCAACCTACATTTTCTTACGCTAATTCGAAATAGGCTCAAAATTACCTTCTGTCTATTCCCAGGGCATCTAGACACTAACTAACAAATTTAATTGCATGTTTGAACTGATATTTTCATAAGTGGATTCAATTATTTAAATCCTTAACCATTTATGGGCGAGTATATTTGAAACTTTTGGAAATCTTGTTCATGCTTGATGGTCCAGTTCAGTTCTTCCCTCTGCATATGCATACTAATTTAACGCTCGTTTTAGCTGGTAATAATTAATCATGAATAAGTGCTTGAATATGGTTTTCCCTCGGGTTTTCCTGTCTCAATTTTTGTCTCTACTCTGGCATCATATTTTGCAGAAGTTGCAGATGAACTCTTTGGGTCATGCGATGGATTATGTTAATAGTTCTGAGTGGTAGTTAATTGCTTATTAAGGCAGTTTACTTTCCCTACATTACAAACGCAGCATAATAATTGGATTTGAGCAAAATTTGAGAAATAAATAGTTATGTTTGAAAATTACAAAGTTTGAGGTTAAAATTCGTTAAGGTCTCTTCGCACCAATCTCCGATCTAGTAACTTTTCAATTGTTTTTAAAAGGTGCGTTTACAACGTCACTGCTGGCTAGACGAATATCTTCCTGAAAACGACTATATTCAATAATAATTGCGAGAATAGCTGGCGATTGCACAGCATGCCCAAACAGCACAACCTAATCCTATGGACCTCTAATGGACTAATATTTTTGTATATCCGCATGTCGAATGGATATACCATTAAGAGCCCAGATTATTCCAAAGGCTGTCCAATGGACTATACAGAGGGCACAAATTTCTACATTTGATGGACATATCCATTTAGTATCCAAAAGACATCCTAGTGTTAACATTGTGTCCCTCAGCTGGATCATTTTTGTATAACGTCAAAATATCCATCAGGCAGTCCAACGGCCTGTCAAAGTCATCTGTGGAAATTTTTGTTAGGACAAACAAGCCTTGTTTATCATTGCTTTTTTTGTGGGTTTTTACGATTTCAATCCACTTTTTTTGCAACTTTGTGTAACTTTTTAGATCTTTTTTGTGGTCATATTAATCAAAAACGTACAAAGCCTCATAAAAATAAATGATAAATAAGAGTTGTCCTAACAAAAATTTCCACAGATGCGACTTCGACAGGTCCTTGACCTGATGGTGAATGCGCCGAGAACAAGCGTCTGGCGCTGTCCCGGCGCCTCACGCTCTTATCATTGGTCCATGCTATCTTATTCCCGATCGATGATCATTTCATCGCGGCCCAAAAATGTGTTTGGAATTTGTCTTATAGGATGTGCGGTTAGAATTTTAATTAATCAATTTCGAAGACGTATAACAAAACTGAATCCTGAGGAAATACTGTATTCTTCTTGGTTGTTATTTGTGACGATCTTTCATTGATTTTTCTTTTACCTTTAGAAGTTGCAGCTTTTAGTTATCGGCCCTCCCGTTGAAAGCTAGGTAGTTGTTGGGGTCAAGATAACACCGGCTTGGCTACTTGTAACTTCGTCGCTGCGGCACAGTTTGTAGCTGAGCCCGGTCGAAAATTACCAAAGTTTCGCCGCCCGGCCAACAACGGCTGTTGTGTATCAGTACACTGGATTGTTTCGGGATAAAGTTTGTTGGTTGCGGAGTGGTGTTTGCAGGACTTGCGATTTAAATTGTCAAGGGGGAGAACGAGTTAGGTGGGGTAAAACCCAAGGTGATTTTCCCTAATAACGTCTCCTGAAGTGGCCCCGAAATTCAGTGGGATTATGAGGAATACCCTAACCGAATATGTACTTTTGAGACTCAATGATCGATCTCTGTTATTTCAAACCGTTCAAATTGCGAGCCACCGATTGGATTTAATTACGGGCCTTATATCGGACCTAGACATTTCGACCTAAGACAAATATTAGTTCGGTCCCTTTTCGGTGCCGTTTATTTATTTTATGGGTCAGATAAATCAAACAACTCGAAAAGGTCGAACACATCCAACAGCACAAACTAAGTTTCCGGAATCCCGTATTTATTTTATTAAGGCGGCAGAGTCGGAACGACGGACCAGCATTAGGAAACATAATATAAAAAGCGAAGTCTTACGATAAAAGACCCTGATTTATTTTATGACAAGGAGAATCCGAGATTTTACAGGGTAAATAAAATTAAAGCACTCTTTTTCCTTTTCGTAAGTTTCGCGATGTAGAAGGGATCCATTTAGTTATCTTGGAATTTATCTCGACAGTAGTTTCTCTAGGAGAAATAAACAATCGCTGCCGCCTCGTGCAGGGACAGCCGGGAGATTTCGTTTGAAGAATGGTTCTGGATTTATGGTCCAGGAACTATCGCCGATAGGACTTGAACGGGTATCCAACGAAAATTATCTGTTTACAGAGAGTCCCGTTCTCATTATTATTGGGCAGTGATGGAGATACACACTTCGATTGGGTATTGACTTCTACATTTTATCATAGCAGTAGCGTTCTTCTGTCAACAAGGCTAATAAGAGCAACTTTCTATCTTCTATTGAAGAATGCTGTCATTTTTTAGTATCCGATTGCCATTAGTAACATTAACTGGTTCCAAGAGCAATTCAGGATCCTTGGTTTGCAACTCTTGATACGATGGTGAATGCGCAGTGGCTACTACTGTTGGTGAAGGTCAACACTACTTGGGCCCTTATCACTGCTCACATCATAGAGGTCTAGATTTCAGTTTTTCACCTTGTTATTGGATATGGTTGGACATGGAGTTATGTGCGGTTAGAACTTTACTTATAGATAAAATCTCCAGGACGTGCTGCTCAGGTAGTGCTATTACGTTCCGATGGCGATGGTCAGTAGTTCAAAGAAGACCAAATATAGTCGAAACGTCCGCATTTTTCTATATAAAGATAGAGAGTGCCTTATTGCTTTACCTTCCAAGCCTCCTAACCAATTTATTTCTAAGCCAATTTTTTTTGATACTCAAGCTATGAGAATGTGTTTGTCAAAGAAATAGCTCCAAAAATAGAGCAAAAATTAGCATTTCGAACTTTGACTTTTGGCACAATTTACCAGTAAGCCAAACTCATCAAGGACCACCTTTCTAAACACAAAAAATCGCCTTTTTGGGCTCCGACACGTACCTACACATTTACAACAAGAACTGCGCATTAATCTTTGGGCCTGTTTCCTTTTTTTTTTGTAGTGCCGTTATAGTTCGGGCTCGATCTAATATCTAATCGTGTAGCGATTGCAGATTACGTCAAATTTCGTGACTGATTGAAATCCGATTTTCGTCAGCGCAGCAGCGCCTCGGAGTTTATACTCCGAGGAGCCTAAAAGAGTTTTTATGTCATGGGGGCGGAAAGTGAAGTTTTAAAGGATAGATTTGACGTATTAAAGTAATCCAGCCGAGAGGGTAGAAGCGCAATAAGTTTTACTGCGATTTTAAAAAATAAAAAAGTGCTTTAAAGTAAAAAATTTTAATAAACAAGTGACGCTGATAGTCTAGTCTAAAAAAAACTTGATGTTTTGTCTTTCGGACGCAGACATTTCTGCCCTACAATGGTCATCCAAATTCAAACGACGTCACAGCCAGATTATACCACAAAAAAAAAACAAAAAAAAAAAAAACGTGCCGTCCTATTTCACCAGCTCGCAAATTTGCTAAACAGGCAGATGAGTTAATTAGTTTTGCGAATACATTTTCGTCGCAAACATAAAATTAATTTCATGAACTTTTAGGTAAATTGTCTGCATGCGGACAACCGATGGCCAAGGTTTCAATTTAAATTGGACTTTTTGTACTAATAATTTATTACAATTTATGTACAAAAAGCAAGAACAATAATACCAATACAGGAGCATTGTAAAAACAAAGACTACCTGGCATTCTATCGATATGTCCATTCAATTTTCATAGGAATATGCAAATTGAGCAGTATAGTTGTGACCCGAAATAGAAGTTTTACACTGACGCAAATTTCGATGATTGTTGAGAGAATTACAGTCCGACCAGCAATCTCTTTTTAGAAATTAAGCAAAACATCTTGGTTTCCCATTGTCTTTATTGAGTTTTTTTTACACGACGTTTCCTGCAGTGCAATCTCTGCTCGTTTTCAGGTCAAACTGTGCATTAAGCTCGAGGCTCCTTGCTTATCTACTAACACAGCTAACCACGCCCACCATTTCTATTAGCCGGATCGTCGCCACCGTCGCGCGTCAAGCGACCAGCACTTGTCTGATTGATTTCTGAAGAACAAAATGAAAATGTTGCAGCAGCCCTTCTAGGGGGAGACTTTTGGAATCATTCATCAATTTGAGAAGCAATATACCAAGACATTGCGAACACTCTTCAAGAACCGGTTACGGAATTGGTGGAAAGGGAAGACGATGAGAAAATGTGAATGATTTGAAGAAATTGATTGCTAAGTACACGGAAGCGCAGTCAAAAATATATGCATAGATGTAGAGCCTCCCAAAGAGGAACTTCGAAGAAATCGATTTTCTTTCAGATGATACAAGAAGATACTGTAGCAATCCTTCTAGAGGACACTTTTGAAGCCATTTTGAAGAGTTTGAGCGGCCCAACATCATTTACGCCCATCACCAAGTTTTTTTCTAGCCAAGATTCCTGAAGATCACTTTGCTCACTCTTGGTGTAGTTAGAGGACAAAAACTATTATTCCTAAAAGAGATGAGCGTAAAGCTTTACATATAATGATACTTTGAAGATGCTGATAAAATTGAGAACGATTTTCCGACATGAAAAAAACTAACGACTGAGTGCAAGGAATCGCATTCCAAAATAGATTCATGGCTAAGGTAAAGCTTCCCAAAAAGGAACTTAATGAAGAACCGTCAAACGATCTTCAACCGGATAATTTAAGACAGGTGATTTCTCAAGAACAAAATGAAAATGCTGCAGCAGCCCTTCTAGGAGAGACTTTTAGAGTCATTCATCAATTTGAGCAGCAGTATACCGAAGACGTAGTGAACACTCTTGGAGAAGATGCGTGAAACTGTGGCAAGTCTTGAAACTGATGGAAAAATTTGGAAGCCAGATACTCCGCAACGCGCGATCTGCTAGTATCGGCAAAAATTGATGACAGACTGCAAGGAAATTTAGTCTAAAATATATTCATGGATGTGGAACTTCTTAAAGAAGAACTGCCAATCGATCCTCCACCAGATTAACCAAGAGTGGTGATTTCTCAAGAAACAATTAAGATGCTCTAGCAAATCTTTGGAGTTATTAATTAAATTGAGGAACAGTATACCAAGGATACTGTAAACACCAGTGAAGAACTTGCAGAATTGGTAGAAGGGCAAGATGATAAGAAATTGCGAGAAGCCGTAAAGAGTCGTGAAGTTGATGATGAAATTTCCAAGCCAGACACTCCCCCTTACGAGAACGGCCTGCCCATGCGAAAAAACAGATGACCGAGTGCATGGAAACGCAGACAAAAATATATCCATATATGTGACGTCTCCCAAAGAGGAACTTACTGAAAAACCGGCAATCAATTCCTCACCGGTAAAAACCAAAAGTAGTGATTCCTCAAAAAGAAATTGAAGATGCTGCAGCAGCCTTTCTAGAGAAGACATTTGAATTTATTTATCAATTTTAGGGACATTGTATCAAAGAAATTTTGAACACTCTTGAAGAAAGCGTGGAAAAAGGAGCGTGAACACGTGAAGAGGCCTCAAGGATTTTCTCATAAATATAGTGGTGAAATTTCATAAAACTGTTGGTGAAATGTCCAAGCCAGACATTCCTCAAATCGAGATCAATCTGCCGATAGGAAGAAATTGATGACTGAGTGAACGGAAACAGTGTAAAAAGAATATGCGTCTGGAGCACCCAAAGAGGAATTTACTGCCAATGGATCGTCTACAGGATCACCCAAGTGTAGTGATTTCTCAAGAATAAAATGAAGATACTGTAGCATCCCTTCTAGGGAATACCTACTTTTGAAGTCGTTCATTAATTTAGACGGCAGTACACTGAAGACACTCTTAAAGAATCTGTTGCAGAATTAATGGACAAGACGACAAGAAGATGCGTGAGGGCGTAAAGAGTCTTGAAGTTGGTAGAGACATTTCCAAGCCAAATGCTTGGCGAAGCGATTACTATCTGTCGATAGACACAGATACTGAGGAATAAAGTAAAACTGAACAAAAAACTAACCAAACCCCATTTTTTGGTTTCGTCTTAGAAGAGTTTGAGCGACCCACCATCATTTACGCCCTTCATGAAGTTTTTTCTGGACAAGATTCCTGATGATCACTTTCTGTCTGGAGTGGTTGAAGGACGAAAACTATGAATCATAATAGAGGTGAGCTTAAAGCTTTAAACTTAATGATATTTTGAAGGTGCTGACAAAAAATTGAGAACGATCTGCCGATATGATAGATCAACCGGATAATCCAAGACAAGTGATTTCTCAAGAACAAAATGAAAATGCTGCAGCAGCCCTTCTAGGGGAGACTTTTGGAGTCATTTGAGCGGCAGTGTACCGAAGAGATAGCGAACACTCTTTGAGAACTTGTTGCGGAAATGGCGAAAGAGCAAGACAATGAGAAGATGTGTGAAGTTGAAGTTGATTGAAAAACTTGCAAGCCCGACACTCTGCAAAATGAGATTTTAAACGGACACCCACTGGAATGATGTGGCTGTCCCTCGCTGTGCAAAGGAAGTGGATGTGTTCTTCCTCCTTGGTAAGCTTGATCTTTTAATAATGTACTATTAAGCGAATGTATTAGTGAGTAAATCGGAGGATCACATAAGAGCTTCTGTTTACCGTAAGCCCACGCACACGGGTCAGTACCTGAACTTCCTTTCAAACCAAAAAAGCAACAACCTCGCTCAAACGGCGAGGACCAACCTCAACTTCTTATTATACCATGCATAAAATGAACTTCAGAGAAACTTCGAGGCATCGCGAAACAGTACAACATACGAACGGTTTTCAAAACTTAAAGCAGATTAAGAAGCGTACTTTCTAAAACCAAACCGGAAAATTCAAATCAGCAAAAAGATTATATATTTCAGATCCTGTGTGAGTGTGGCATATCGTACATAGGAGAAACCAAGCGTCCTTTGCATGTAAGAGTTCAGGAACACAGAACTCAAACGATAAGCGGAGAAACATCAAAATCGGGAATTGCAGAGCACGCTTGGTCCGAACATCATAATATTAAGTGGTCGGAAGTCAAAATGGTACGGAGCAGCACTGGAAGAAACGAAAGTTTAAGGAACCAGTCTTCATTGGAAGCAATGGGGGTGTCTTTAGTAAACCAAGTTGCGACGCCTCTTCGGTGTGGCATCCGTTGATACGGCGGACAAGTGCTGGTCGCTTGACGCGCGACGGTGGCGACGATCCGGCCAATAGGAATGGTGGGCGTGGTTAGTTCAGGTTAGTGCATAAGCCAACTAGCTTAATGCTCAGTTTCACTTGAAAACGAGCAGAGAGTCCACTGCTCGAAACGTCGGGTAAAAAAAACTCAACAAAGACAATGGAAATCCAAGATGTTTCGCTTAATAGTACTGTTGAAGACATGATCTCCAACAGGGAAAATAAATATTTGCATATTCGCACGCCTATGCTTATTGCCCCGTTCTGTGTTGTCTCTCTGTCTCTTTCTCTGTTGCCACCCTGAAAACTTGCTATGAACCCCCCCCCCCCCCTCCGCCCGCCGCCATCATCGACATCAAAAAAGTTACGTACGCAGTGCCTATACAAGGTACAACCCCAGTGCAAAAAACCCCGAAGTAGTGCCTGTCGGTTTGTCTTCGCCACCACAGTATCGTGCCGTTCGCTTACCGGGAGCAATTTTATGCTCAAATTCGCATATCAACGAGTTAATTTCGCGTAGTTTTGACAAAACACCCTTGGTTTGTGTCTCACCGTTTTGTCATCCCAGTTCTCGTTGTGTGTTAGTAGTTAGCGTGATATTTTCGCACCAAAAGAACTCCAACTTTGCGTAGTTTTGACAAAACACCCTTTACTATCTAAAGTGTTTTCCGGGCTATGAAGCCGTGGTCCAATGGAATTGCTTCCAAAGACGAATTGTTGTTGGCACCTAGTTCGTCAAATTTCTTCTGTTGTCGGTTCGTTGCGGCTTGGACTGCAATCCTTCGGTCATGTGTTAGACGATCCACCTTTTCCCAGTCGCTCCAATGCAAGCTGTTGGCTAGTTCTAAATTAACAAAAAGAAGTTTTTTGTCATTAGATGCAAGATCTCTACGGGTCTCATGGATCCTTTCACGGAGGAGCGATTGTTCGGTCCTGTTGTAAATTCTGCTCGCTTGTCCGGATCTGAAAGTTCTTTTTATCCTCAGAAACTTTGGGATGTTCTTGGTGTCACGGCATCGTAGTAGAAATGCCAGTGATCTCAGGGGCTGTGCTTTCTTCTTGCAGAGGCTCTCCAGTTGTCGAATCAGTCTTGACGTATCCTCCCCGTAGAGGCGTTTTATCAGACTGTGAAGGCTTTCACGGCCGGTCATAATAGTCGAATCAGTCATCGTCGGGAAGCAAGGGAGATCACTTCGCCCACTGCCTCATCGCCTTTGATAATGACTGCCGCAGTAGTAGACGAAACGTCAGGAAGCAAGTCCATTGGACCACGGCTTCATAGCCCGGAAAACACTTTAGATAGTATTATGACCGGCCGTGAAAGCCTTCACAGTCTGATAAAACACCCTTTGGTTTGTGTCTCCCCGTTTTGTCAACCCCTCTTGTCGCGTTGTTTTCAAGAATCTCTCACAATTACTCGGTACCTGCCAATTGACCCTGGAGCTGTGTTTTGGATTGAATAGCAAGCAAAAACCCGCCTCTGGTGCAGTTCTGAGACCCTAGAGAAGGCTAGTTCGACCTAATTACAGCCCAATTACCAAGTTTGCTTGCTTCCAAACTCAATTGAAGAATAAGCTGACGGACAGAACCCTGAAGATTGGTGAGAATGTTCCTATTTATTTATTAATGGTCAGAACTTGGAGCTGTGCTGCTTCACTGTGATTTGTGATTTATTGACTATCTCTTTCCCTATTTGTTCTGATCACACGTAGCAAGAACCCTCAATTTTAAATTAATTTCACTGGATTAAAGTAATTTTGAATTTCTTTCAAAATTAAATTGCCTGTTGACTAACACGCAGCGGCGTTCGTTTGTACTTTATCTTATTGATAATATGGGATACCGAGTAGTGGCGTCTCACAATTTGATTTCTCCTTTCAACATAGGTTGTTTATTTCACGTTTAGATATTTTAAGGTTTAATTTAAGGTTATGTAAATAAGTTTAGAGCCTTATACTGTTCAGGTTTGAACATATTTAGTTTAGTTTTTTAGATAAATTAGGGTGACTTTTACAAATTCAAGTAAAACTTCAGTTTAAACTTCAGTTTAAACTCCAGATAAAACTTTAAGTAAAAACTGAAGATATGAAAAAACAGCGGTTCATGTTTTAGTAAAAACGGTTATGTTCGGTGTCATCGTAAAGTCAGATGTCGTTTCGTAAAATCTGGTTTTCAAAGTGAGATCTTTGCTTATGATTGCGCAATGAATAAACAAGCTACGAATTTTGATGAGCAAGAAATAAGTTTATTAGTCGAGGTTGTTAAGAAATACAAAGATGTTATAGAGTGCAAAAAAAGTGACTGGAAAACATGGAAAGAAAAGCAGCAAACTTGGGAAAAGTTAGTAGAGGAGTTCAATGTAAAAAATGAAAATAAGGTCAAGCGAACTACAAGAAACGTAAAAAGCAAATGGGATAATCTAAAAAAACTTTCGAAAAAGAAATTTGCTGCTGAAAGACAGAATATAATCCAAACTGGAGGTGGAGTTGCATGCCCTGTGGACATAACTTCTGTAGATATGGACATTAAAGAATTATTGGGAGCAACTTGTACTGGCTTAAACAACACATTTGACTCTGATAAAATTAACAATGGTTCTATAAAAATTATTTTCCAAGATGGTAAGTAGGTGCCTGTCTATACATTATTTATTATTATTTATTATGATTTTAATCTATCGGTTACTACTTTGCTCCTGCAAAAAATTATTTCTATTGTTGTACTTTAAGTTGATCATCAAAAAAATCAAGATATATCCCACAGTGGCACAGTAGAGAATTTGGAACTTGAAGATGACAACAATGGTGTTTTGATAGAACCTGCATCTAGAGAAAATAATGAGACTAATCATATTAATGATAAGTTCAAATGGAGCACTTGGACTCCAAGTCTGATGAAAGAGCCCGTGTCAAGGGAATTACAACAATCACAAAGTAAACTACAATTCATTTTAAATTAGATTGTACATAGATACATAAGTAGGTATTCAAATTAATAATGCAAACATATCAGCTATTCAAAAAAGTTTTGCAACATTGACCAGCCACGGAACTAAACATGGATAAGTGCTATCTTTTTTTGTAAATTTCACAGTTGGTCAATTAAGAGATGTTTAATAAATTAAATGATTGAGTTGGCTGAGCATGTATGTTTCTGATGACCTCATGGCATTTTCAAGGCATTTTCAGTACCAGATAGTTAGTCTTTAAGCAAGAGGTTGAAATTAAATTTAAGAGTTTTTATATAATTTGTTGTTCGTTCTCAGCAATTTTTTTTGGTACTTAGGAGATGGTGGTCACTATACCCCATCCACCAAGAATAAGCCACTGCCAAGACCGCATCCCAAAGATACTGAAAAAGAAATAATTTCATCTAAAGGTAATGAATAGCAAATGTACAGGTTGGTCATTTTTCATCGTAAGTAGCAAAATATGTGTCCTCAAAAACTGAAGTTAGAGAAAAACATTTTTTCTACAAACGCATTCAAAATTCAATTTTTGACAGGCTAATGAAAAACTAAAAATTGCGTTTTAAGGCAATAAAGTTACTTTTAACACTACTGTTAGAAGTAACCTCCTTTAAATCAGTAGTATTAAAAGAAAGATACTTTTTAAGGTGCTCGCAGACATGTACACTTTTCGTAACACGTGAATATGTTGCGCAAGTTGTTGATTATGCAATAAAAAGTTCTGTGAGTACATTTACATTGGTTTTAAAAGTAAATACCACAAACTTTAAATGGCAGACTAATTTTTAATGCGTATGTAGAAAAAATATTGTATGATATTCGTGTTTTAAAAAATTAATGCGAATTTCAGAACTGGCTACGCTCGTCCTGCAAACTTTAGCAATCGTGCCTTAAAATTGCACTTTTAACACTTACATCATAAATAGCTATTATTTTAGGACTTCAGCTTAACCTAGAAAACCCTAAAAACGTTTTGGGTTAAAAACATGATCGCAGCGCAAAGAGCTTTTTAATGTTTAAGTTTCTTCCCGTTTAACCAATTTTGTAACTATTGCCGTTTGGGAGATCCCGATGATGATATTTATTGCAACATTACAAAATATAATGAGAAAACAAGACGTTATTTTAGCGCATATCAAGGTTGTATTACTTTGCTTCAGGTACCATAAAAGGAAAAAAAAGTAATTTAAAAGAAGATTGTCGGGTAAAAATGAATATTCTGAAGAGGCTCGTCTGGAACTACACCATTTTCAAATGTAGTTTAGAAAGTATCATTTGTATTTTAGAAATCGTCTCTTGGATTTCAGAATAGTCAGTTGAATTTTAGAAAGTATCAGTTGGAATTTAGATTAGTCATTTGTATTTCAGAAAAGCTCAGATGTATTCCAGAATTCGTCATTTAAATTTCAGAAAATAAATGACTTACATACTATCTTCAGAATCGGATTGAAAAAGCACGCGATGCAGCCATAACAGAGTTTCCTTTTTTATATTGTATAAATTATACTTGATATACACATAAAATTTAACAATGACAACAACTTACTCTTGGCAAATATAAAATTGAGTCCAACTGGTATAACTTCCATTACTAAGATGGCAGCATTAAAAGAAATGCTAAGTTGTGCGAATAAAGTCCAATTTTTTAGAAAATATATTGTGTTGAAGTGGTTTTTGAGTCCTTCACTTTTGCACTGTACGTTCCTTTTTTGAAAAATTCCACACAAATGCAAAAAACAAACTGTGTTTCCAAAACAATTTTCTAAAATTCAAGTGATATCTTCTAAACTACAAGTGACGCCTTCTGAAATACAAATGATATATTCTAAAATCTAAATGATTGTTCTGAAATTCAAGTGTAGTTTTCTGAAATCCAAGTGACTGTTCTAAAATACAAATGATACTTTCTAAACTACATATAAAAATGGTGTAAAAAAGCTGGGGAGAAAAAGACGCTCCTCTAAAAGATGAGAATTCCCAGCAATAGTCATCCCAGCAGGAACCTATAGTTTAGTACCTAGTTTAATTTTTGCCGTTACAATTTTTTAATAAAACAATTTGCAGATTAGGTACTTATTTTCTTTTTTTACCTGTGTTTTCTAAGAGATTCTGGTGATATAAAGTATAAAATTTGATAGTTTACAGGGTGTCCGAATATACAGGGTTCGGTACGTATATAGGATATATACGTATATGTATATTCTGCACATCAAGAGGTACAAATTTGTGTATGTAAATGTTACGTTCGTTTGTTGTTTTCCTTTCAAATTACTCAAAAACATTTTTAATTTTTTTAATTTGTTAATATGTAAATGGTTGACAAGATTTGAGCATTATGTAGATTTTAATTGTTAACTTCATTCGTATATTTTTCTAATTTGTATAAATTTTTGATTAAGTTTAATTTAGTCATGCTCTACATAAAATAATAAAATGTCATTAATCAATACAATATTATTCAAAAGTTAGAGCCAAAAAGCTACATCGCTGGGTGGGTACCCATTTGAAGCTCTGTATTTCCGTTAGGGGGGCCGTAGGAATATTTTTTACATGACAAGCTAGGGTTATTTTGACCTTCCCTATATGCTCCCGAGATTATGGATATACTTATCTGACATCCTGTATGTAGGCATGTACACTTGTATCGACACTATCAAATACCTTAATACGTAAATACACAAAAACACAAGTTCAGTATAGAACTTTTAACATTTAAACAACGACCTTTTTTATTTACACATAATATTCTTTTTTCAATAATATAGAACATAAGAGTGGAAACAAGTCACATCTGCCAGTTCAAGTTTTTGGTGCTGTTCTTCTACACTTTCCTTTAAAAGTTTTTAACCTAACCAGAAGTGTACAATACTGATGGGTGGAAACTATTTTGAATATTGTTACCTTCCTCGGCCCTTGTTCAGCAGACCTAATAACGAGCCTAACAATGATATACAAAACCTAGTGGTAAAAAAAATAGTTTTTACATTAAAATTAAAAATAAAAAAAAACTCTCGAAGTCCTTTAATAGTGTTCTATAACTACAGGGATACAGAGTTGGTGGAGATAGTACGAACATGTAAAAATGAGACACTCGAGACATGACAATGAGGCATTGGAATTAAGAAAATATTGAGCACGTGAAGTTAAAATGTTAAAGGGATATAAATAATAAATAAATAAGAAATAGATATATTCGTTTTACTATATCAACCAATTAAAAAATGTAATCATCTAGAGATCGGAAATAGATACCAAAGTATACATATTTTATGTAATAGTAATTTACGTTATAAATGCGGTGAATACATGTTTATTCGGAGTAAAAGTTCCGGACGAGGCGATAGCGGAGTGTGAAATTTCTACACGAGTATGATGATAAAGGTACGTATCTACTACGTAGGTACAACAGTTCATTTCATACTTTTTTTAAAAGGAGAAAAATTAATAAATACATAAGAAATTATGCATTCATTTTATGTGAAGCGAATATTTTTGAAAAATTGTGTGTATAAATTTATTACGATACAAAGTACGTACTATACTTAATGAGATTACATTACGGTACTGTAATCAAATCTTATTACCTTATTCTGCACAGTAAATCTTCATTAACATACTCAGTAACTACTGTAAATTTATCGGACTAAAATTAAGTATCTAAAAGTGTCCTAAATGACACAATATGAAGTAAAGATATACTTAAGAATTCATAATTTTCGCTTAAATATTGCAAGAAAATAGCTGTAAAAAATTTGGGTGTTATCTATTCGACATGCGGCATGTATGGGGTATCTCCCTCTTGACGCTACCTCAAAACCAATAAATGAGTCTTCAGCAGATGTTATTCAAATTCACAAAACATTGTGAACAAAAAAATATATAACTTTCCACCCTGTATTTTCTTAAGTTGCAATTTTTTGCAAATGTCTTATTTCTCCATATACTATTTCTACCTGCTTAGTATTTCTATTGTTTTGGGATATCCTGTACAGGTTTGATATTTTGCATTTCCGGTCTTTAGGACATATTTATTGAAATCTAGGAGAGTTATAACTACCAACCACACTGGCTTGGTAGATATAAGGATGGCCTACAAAGTAGCAAAATAATCATTAATTAAAGAATTTCGCACATTGACACCGTCCAAGTCAAGTTGCTCTGGAACATGTTCTATGTTTTCTACTTCAAAATCATTATCTTCATCAGGTTCAGCGTCTCTCATATCAAGAGCTATGTTATGTAGTACAGCTGTGGCCACTATTACTGTCAGAGCTCTGTCAATTTTAATTCTCATTTTCAGTCTTAAAATTGGGAACCTTTGCTTCCATACACCGTACTTTCTTTGAACAACATTACGGGTCCTGATCTGTGATTCGTTGTATTTGTAATTTTCCCCTATCAACAGAATTGTCAAATATGGTTTTGTCATGAACCGATCCCGGCCATCGAGCTACTATATTCTGTCTAATAGTCTGTACATTAATAGAAAAGTACCCTTTCCTATTTCTGACTGTTCTACACTATCACCTCCTGAAATAATGAAATAATTTACTAAAATATTACATTCTGTTAGCAAAACCAAATTTTTTCTAAAGCCTATGGAGGTCTATTTAACAGTCATACACATCAATTGATTGGACAATTTCAAGAACTAGCATTGGGTCAGTACATCTATAAATGTTGAGACTTTTATCGTTAAATCGCTTTTCTGTGAATTAGACCAGTTGCTGCACGAGTGAGTCATAATTAGGTGAACAAACTTTTACAGTAGATTTTGCAATCAAGAATAACGGTAATGTGCTTAATGGACCAAAGTCCAAAAACGCATTGTTACGAAAATGCAGGTCGATAAAGAAATGTTGACAAAAATTAAATTCAACTTGTAAATGCATCATTTAAAAAAAAGTTACTGGTTGCCATAGAACACGTGAAAAAAAACTTTCGCGCACGTTGTCAATACAGGGGTAGCAGAAAAGAACTGTGAAGCTTGATCATTTATAAAATCGTTAAAGATGTCCCATATTATTGGCAGGCGGACTCATTTTTAAATTGCATTCCCCTGTAAAGTTTTATAGCTTTAGGAATACACTTGGATTGTCCTAGCGCTTTGTTTTATACGGTTGTAGAAAATATCTTTCGCGCGCTTGACTGCTGCCCGAACTCCGCTTTGCGCAATTGTTAGGAAAAAAACTATTTAATAACTAAACTCGTTACGAATATTTAATAAATTTCAATTTTTTTAGCACATCTTTAATACTCCCTATTTTCGTAAGGAAGAATTTTTAGATTTTGATTAATTAAACAAACTACCATTATTCTAGAACGTAGAATCTACTATAAAAGTTTGTTCACCTAATTGTGACTCACCTTGTATAGCAGCGCCTTTTCGATTTCATATATTACCTAGGGTAGTACTGAGAGAATACGGTCCTATAAAATTTGTGTATTGCTAGTTATAGAAAAATCTCATAGCGAGCTTCTCCCTTGCTTATATGCATAGAATAACTGTAAAACGTAAATACCTACAATAGCTAACCGGTGACTGAATTCTCACGTGAGTGCAATCTATAGCACCAATCACGTTAGGAAACCGGGCTATAGAAAAGAAATCCCTTTCTTTTCCCATCTTTTTTCACCTTAATGGCTTCAGACACTTTATATATAATCTGGCAGGCAGATGATTCACTAATACCCACAAAGTCTCCTGCTACCATTTCTGTGCTACCTGTAGCATAGAAACGAAGAGTTACTAAGAGTTGGGTAAAAGGACTTATTGCATTGTTTCTGAAATAAAAGACTAATTAGGTGTATAAAACCAATTTTAAAAATCTACGCTTTAAATCAACAGAGATGTGGTGGGCTTTGAAGTAGTTATTTTTATAGAGTTTTCATGTGACTGTTCTAGAGCGTTCCGAGTCTATATTATACTTACTGGTGCGTAGGATGGGAGAGCTCTCCATTTATTTGGTCCAACACTATCTGCACTGACTCTTTCGATAGTCTGAACCTCTTTATGAAACACTTATCTTGCCAATAATCAAAGTCATTTAAACGGTTTCTAATACCTTTTTGAAGACGAGGCCTTTCGGTTTAGTTTTTATGTCGATATCTTCTTGCTCATTCTCACTATCTTCGCCAAAAATGTTATTATATACAAATCGAATATCATCAATTATTTTGAGAATTTTTTCAACATTGACAGAAAAAGAAAATCATTCTTTTGTGGTTAGAAACTTCAGATTTAGGTACAAAACTACACCAGAAGTGCCGGTATCGTTTAAACTTCAGTTTGGAGTTTACAATAGGTTGTAAAAGAAAAATTTATCTTGACCTCAGGTTTAAACTTCAACCTCAAGTTTTACTTGAACTTGTAAAAGTCGCCCTTAATCTTATTCATATACAAGTCAAGGTAACAAATCAAACTGATTTTGTACATAAACATTGTAATAAATTAGTGTCTTTTCGAGCATTTGGTGAGTGGTTTGTTCATTCCTTATTCAGAGATCTGTTAATATAAAAGAATCTGACGACAGGTGACGGTCCGAAAGTCTTCTTAGATTTTCACCCGCTTTATGTCAGAGTTGACAGATATGTTCTAGTCAATCTACAACAAGTACATTATTGTCTAGCACCTTTAAATAATCTGTTTAGAAAATTTTTGAAGCGTCAACATGTATTTTTTTTCAGAAGTTTCAAAATCTGTCACAAAGTTTGCCTTGCTACGGTACGTGTGTTATAGATACAGAATGCACAATTTTATTTTTTGAGAAAGTCAGTTTAAATTTGGGATGCGGATAAACGGATTATGACATAAATACTGGGTTTCGAAATCTATAGAAATGTATTTGGATAGTATGACGCTTCCTTTTACCACAAAATTGTTTATCGTACGCCACTTGTGCTTATTGGTTGCTTTTTGTTGACTTTTTTAAAAAGATAGAAAAGGATTTCAAAACACTTGAAAACTTTCGCCAATTTCTGTGGCAAAATATATTCATTTTGTAATCACAAATTACGTTTTTGATTGCCAGTATAAAGTAATAAGTAGTCAATCGCCCACAGAACACCTTCATAAATGCAACAAAAAAAAATTAATCGACATGTCTTCTTGTTTGGTAATAATTCAATTTTACTAAAATATTTAAATAACATCAAAAATGATGACTGAGAAGATTGCAAATTCATGTAAAAGTTTTCAAGAAAAAATTAAGGAGAAAATGACGTCTTTAGGATTTAGGGTGTTTAATAGATACGTGTCGAGTTTACCTATTTTTTTTCCTAACCCTTCTTCATTCCTCGTGTAAGTTAAATAAAACTTTCTTTAAGTGTTAAATTATTGATGCAGGTTGACCCTCACAATGAAACCCTTTTCTTTCGTTCTAATCCTTGGAATACAACTCTCACATTACATGAACATGAACACGTTAGACACTTAAAACCTGCTCCAAAGGCGCATTCGTCCCTGGTTTTTTCAGACATTATCGCAATTAATCGTTCGGTTCATTACTCGTAGCATGATAATTTGCGCATCATCATCCTATTTTGTGTTCGAATTTTCACATTTTCTCATAAACGCTATGCTGCGCTACACTGATGTTCATATATGATTAGAGCTGAAACTAACTGTAGACAATCTACCATAAACTTGAAAATACTTTCATATTCCTCGGAAGTAGAATATGTCTAATAGTCCACCCTATCAAACGAATTCCCTAAGGAACAATATTAAAAAGGTCAACTCTTACTTCTATATGCAGGGTTGCCACTTACCTTGGATTTCCACGAAGAGCTGCATGATGGAGCGCGTTGAAGCCATTGTTATTGGTAAGGGTGATGTCTGCACTATGGTCCAGAAGCAAAGTGAGCATATCGTCTCGTTTCTTGGATATAGCATCGTGCAATGGAGTATCTCCCTCCAAATCCTGTAAAAACAAAAATTAAGGTTTTTAACAGGACGTTGCAACAACAAATTGATATCATAAACTTGAGTTTTTTTTCATCTTTTGTGTAAACCACTTTTGTCACATAACTATAAAGAAAATTGATGTCGAAAATTAACAATCTAAATTTTGGATTTTTTGAAGTCACAATTGATAAAGAGAAATGTCTTTCATTTATCCAAAATCTGATTATTTTCTTGGTAGATTCTTGCCTGAAGAATAGTGCCTGCTTTTCCGCGTCCCAAGTTCATGTCCCTTTTTATAGCACGCTAGAGCTTGATTAGATGCACAAGAAAACCTATATCATGGCCTGCTATAAGAGAAGTACACCAATTAAGCGCTTCAAGTGGCAGCATTGGCCCAGAAATGCCATTAGCACATTCGCCGCTGTTTTCACTTCCGGCGTATCGGATCGGATGCATTAATTCTGAAACGTCGAAACCCGAGTCTGATGGGCAAACAGTAACACATCAGTTTGACTGGCAAATAGCTAAATATCAACATCGCTTGTCGAGCATCACCGTGACACAATGAGATTTAACTGATTTAAGGTAACCTGCCTGTCAGTGGATGGCAATTCCATGTTTTGCGTTCGGTGAATGCAAATTTGAGACTAAATGTTGTAACATGCACAGATGGTTTCGAATATTCTTTTGGTGCGGTATAAATTCGTCTTTTTAAATGAATGACGTAAGCCTTGTTTCGAGTGAATTATGAGTGCACTTCATGAGAACCTGCAGATCCGACGCCGACGGTTGGGGTTTAACTCGCCATGGCTGTATTTAAAACATGGCCATCAATCCTCTGCCTTCTTGTGCCTTTGCGGTGTGGGGAATTACTCTGAATAATTCACAGACAGCCAAAGTGATACGGCTTCACGGCGAACTTTATATTTTCTAAATAATCTTCGAAGAAACAAAAGAAGGAGTATACTCCCTTTTTGAGCGTGCATTCCGCCCGGACTGGAGATTTACGTAAAATCCTCTTTCGCGGCCAACACCGACCGAATAGTTCGAGGTTCCATTTTCTAGTTTCGCGGTTGGCGGTTTTCTCCATTAACAAAAGCCTTTTTGACCAAATCCCCGCCTAAGACTTAATCGCTTAGAACAATAGACGATATATGCATTTCGTTTCACAATGTTCACATAGAAGATTCCTCTTATAAGGTTTTAGCTCCCATTATCAATAATGGGTTGGATATTTGCAGTGTATGTAGTGGGACAGCAATCAATTAGCGAGATTAAACTCCAACACAAACCAGACGCTACTCGGGACACAGATATATCATTTGATGGTTGAAATACGATACCGGATATTGCTAATCGTCTTTGCGTTGCACGATTAGGGAAGGCAACCAGATTAACCGCACTATTAGCGAAATGGTCAAAAGCAGGGCACAGCAATAAGAAAGCAAATTGCTTAGAGTTATATATTTAACCACAAGCTTAGAGATGTCCCAATTCCTGTTAGAGCAAAAGATTTCTGCCGAAGTTGGATATTAGTCTACGAATGTTGCGATTTAAAACTTGCCGTGGGGACAAAATAACAACTTTCGTCAATTTTCAAATCACCTACGTTTCGATTGTATATTTCAGTCTTCTTTATCAATTTTGACGAGAACATGACTATTTCATTATAAAAACAGTAAAATGTTAGAGATGTCCCTGGCGTAAATCATAGAAGAGATGGAGTACTTACAACTTTCACTTTAAAACTAATTAAGATTTTCTTCCACCATGAGCACACACTTTGCAAAGACACTTTTACCTTTCTTTCTTTTTTCCTTTAAGGCAGCCATGAACGAACCGTAAAAAGTATGAGAAGTTAGTAGATATACAGCACGGGTTCTGGCTCACTTTGAGTCATTTTCTCATGTAAATTTCCATAGAAATAAAAGACCTCAGAAACAATAACCCATCGCGTTTAGTAGATATACAGCAAGGGTTCTGGCTCACTTTGAGTCATTTTGTCATGTAAATTTCTATAGGAAATCCATACCAATTTGTGATAGAGAAAGAAAGTTTTTTAGTTACCTATAGAAAGAAGAGTTCTCGAGTAGATGTACGGAAAAAGGGTTAGTTCAGGTTAGTTCAGCTCTGGCGTCAATTATAGAAGACTGAAGGATTATAATTTGCAAAGGTAGTACAACCATGCAAAACAAGGCTTGTGCAGTAGAAAATAATCAGATAATGTTCAAAATTACTTGGAAAGGAAAAAAGGCATAGTGGGCATTTGTGATAGTGTTCATTGTTTAGAGTTTGGGGAGGCACCCTGTGTTATATTCCCACGCTTTGCTCGCTTGAATTATACACACATTTTTATTACAATGCTTAATCAGCTTATAGTGTTAGATTGCTTTTCTAGTGTATTACATTTTTACCTAGAATATTATGTACGCATGTGTAGATTTAGAAATAGGAAGCACCTAGTTGAAAAGCGATTTTAGCATTAAGATTTCTCGAACAGACAACTGTACTTTGATTGAAATAAACACCGCTAGTTAGTACTCGCGTGTATTTTTGTACATCTCTACGGATCAACTATTAATCGAACATAACAAATGGCGCAGTCGGTAGGATAATCCTAAATAGGATTATTAGTGTTCGAGGGAATATTTGTTGTGCAAATAGGAAGAGAAGTCCGGCGATAACTACTGTCGATCATCCGAGAGCTCCAACATATTTGTCAGAATCTTCGAATCCCAAGAGCCGTTGATCACTCTGCAAGGTGGAACCAGTTAACTACTGCATCTGCAAAGTAAGTAGAGAAGTCTTTTACACGGGGTATTATCTAGTTTTGGTGGTGTTTCCAATCATGTCCACTCCTCCTTTAAATCCCCTTGAAACCGCAACTGGAACTAGAGAACCTGTTCCAAAACATAGAATGTCCGATATTAGAGCAATCATTCAAGATAATTTCAATGGTGATCGTTCTAAGCTTTATGATTTTTTGCAAGATTGTGGTCAAGCATGGAGTCTATGTGAAGGCTCCCAAAAAACTCTCTTAGTATCTTATATTGAATCTAAATTAAAGGGCTCTGCCCGTGCTCAAACTAGATTTAAACGATTTTTCAATTTCGATGATATCAAAGAATGTTTAATTGAACTATTCGGTGATCAACGTGATTTATCGCAAATTCTTGAAGAACTAAACACACTAAATCAAGGCAAAATACAATCCGTTCAGAGTTATTTTAGTCGTATAGAATTTTTGCAAACTTTAGCTTTAAACACTTCAGCACTTGAAGACGAAGACGAATCAGTTGGTAGACTAGACATGATTAAAGAAATAGCTTTGCGACGATTTATTTTGCATTCTAATGAAGAGATTTCCTCTTGTTTGCGAAGATCCAAACCAAAAAATATAAATGAAGCTTTCTGAAGCGATTTTAGAGGAAAAACATCTAATAGCTAGAAAACACAGTTCACAAAAAAATTACGGACAATTCCAAAGTAATTATTGTTCCCATTGTAAGAAAAAAGGACACACCCTTAGAGAATGTTATTCTAAAAATCGGAAATACGTTAATTTTAACTCATCAGAGTCTGGAAATTCTGATCAATTGATTTCTCCGAAATTCAACAGCTCACAAAACTCTAACAATTACCATCCTTCTAAATTTTGCAAGTACTGCAAACGCCAAGGTCATTTAATAAATGAGTGCAGAAAACGCGAGTTTAAAAACAAAGCCAAGAGCTCGCATGCTCATCCCCCTCGTAATGGTAACGTAAATTTGGTCGATCAAATTTCAAACGAAAATTCAAATTCTTTAAACGAGAAGGAGTCTTCAGTCACCTGTTGGACTAAAAGCATTTCTAGGAGACACGAAGGCCCAAGACGTTAAATTTAACCCTAAACATAACTCTCAGCCAAACGTTTCTTTTGGTAAATCAATAAATCTAAATCCTTCTAATAAAAAACGTGAAATAATTCCTTGTTACACAATTAATGGAGACGCTGGTCTGTGTTTTGTTAAACTTCCTCATCTTGATAAAAATGGCAACTTATTTTATTTTACATTTTTACTTGACACTGGGGCCAAAGTATCCTTAATAAAAGTCCCCAAGCTTAAACGTACTAACTTAAATTTCAATCCCCAAGAAAAAATGTTATTATATGGCATAAGCAAAGGCAATCCCATTGAAACTGCAGGTACAGTAACCTTAGATGTTAGATTCCATAATAAACATATGTTCAATCCTAAGTTCCACATAATAAGAAATAACACGAACACAAAACAGATTTTTTTATAGTAAAGGCGAAATGAAACTTAAGTCTCTTCCATTCCCAATAAAATTACATTTCTGCTCAAGTGCAGATAATTCCGAAACGCATATATTACCATCGCGTTCTGAAACTGTAATAAGAGTAAATGTTACAAACGGTAATGAAATCCGAGAAGGATATTATTGTGATAACTTCATACTCGACGGAGTTTTTCTTGCGAAAGCAGTGTGTTAGTTCAAGAAGATAATACCGCTCTAACAACAATTGTCAACGCGTTAGAAAAAGCCGTGCAAGTAAATTTTATTAATATCGAGTTACTTCCTTTTAATGAAGCTGAATCACATGTTTTTCACATCGTTCCTGATACGCGTGAAATATAGCTCAACGGATCGAAATTCAATTCTAGAAACAAATTTGAGACTAAATCATCTTAACGTTGAGGAAAAGATGTCGACTCTTAACCTATGTCGGAAATTTAATCACATATTTCAGCTACCGAATGATAGCCTCACATGCACGAATGCAATTGAGTGCAAGGTCCAAACAACATCTGAT
Organism: Taphrorychus bicolor; assembly: GCA_951812265.1. NCBI lineage: Eukaryota > Metazoa > Arthropoda > Insecta > Coleoptera > Curculionidae > Taphrorychus > Taphrorychus bicolor. The sequence goes on along the minus strand of OX638300.1, from coordinate 45,116,322 downwards.
ATTCCTATTGCTTCTAAAATTTATAGACTTCCTAAAATTCATAAAGACGAGGTCTTCAAACAAATCGATAAAATTTTAAAACAAAAAATTATACATCTGTTTCACCATACAATGCACCGCTTTGGGTGGTACCTAAAAAAATGGACGCTTCGGGAGAGCGTAAGTGGCGAATCGTGGTAGACTATCGACGTCTTAATGATGTAATTGTAGGTCAGTATTATCCGATTCCGAATATTGATGAAATTTTAGATCAATTGGGGCATTCCCAATATTTTACTACTTTAGACTTAAGTTTTGGGTTCCCCCAGATCTGAATGGACCCGGAAGATGTCCCCAAAGTAGATAATCAAAGCGGATTTCGGGACAATTTCAAGGTCACAGGAACATCCATGAGCCTCTTAGATAACGCCAGACGAGGTAGCTAGGCGTTGACCTTGAAAATCGCACTCAAGACCTTGAAAAGTGACCTTGAAAATCAATTGACCTTGAAACTCAGTTGACCTTGGTCCACACACGGACATTCCACCTTGACGCGTCCTTACCCCTGCTAAAATTTCCGAGGTTCATGCAAATCGCCTTGATGTTTTTCACATCGTTTAGACTTGAGCTCGCGCGGGAAACGTGTCGCAGCAAGCCGAGCTACCTTGACTCCAGCCGACGAACGTGGCCTCGAAAATCGTCAGTCCACGCTAGTCACTGACCTTGTAACTTTAAACGAACGCCTGGACCTTGAGAGCTATCCCCCAGAGTGTGGGATGAGACTTTATACCACCTTGACGCAACGAGGTCATACTGTAAAACCAATCTCGAACGCATTCCGTCAGTGAGACATACGACCATGTTCGCATCAAGCGACGGATCTACATGCTAAAATTTCATGAACCTCGGCAGTAGAATATTCATACAAAACGACTTGACGTTTTTCAAGTACAAAGGTGCAGGCTTTGCATGGTTTAGCCTTGAGCTCGCGCAGGAAACACGATCGCAGCGAGCCGGGTTACCTTGACGCCAGCCAACGAACGTAACCTCGAAAACAACGACAGGTCTACGCTAGTCAAGGACTTTGCGACATGCGCAACCTTGGGCGTACGGCTGAACCTTGAAAGGTATCCCCAATAGTGTGGGTTTCAATCGCAACGTCAACGAGGTGTACTGTAAAACCAATCCCGACCGCAGTGAGTCATACAACCATGAATCGCAACAAGCAACCTTGACGGGTCCACGTGTTAAAATTTCATAAACCGAGCGCCTAGCAAAAATTCATACAAAACGCCTTGACATTCTTTTAAGCGCAAAGCTTTTCATCGTAATTCAGCGAGACAGGAATTCCAAATGTCCACGAACAGAATGCGGCATCCTTTGTAACAATCAGATAAGAAAACCAGACCATCGGACTTTGTACAGGACGTCTTCACTGTTAAAGCTTTTGCCTTGAGTCGAGGTCGTTGGAAACCATGAAAATCGCAAACTTGCCGACAGATGCGCAACGCCTCTCAATTATCATCCCTATTTACATCAAGTACACTTATGTTAGGCTTCAATTCCTGGTTAAATATGACCGGAGACCAATATTAAAAAAATATTAAATTAATCAAAATTTTTTCCGTAATAGTGTTTAATGTTTGAACTAGCAAAAATTTTCCGAACGCCTCGGTGGTAAAAAAATTATTCATACAAAACATGCCCAAACGCGAGGTGAATCAATCCTTTGATACACTCAGATAAGAAAATCAGATAATGGTTAAGCGCTATTAGGAAGTGATTTCTATCGCACCCTAGAGGAGAATCGGAGGTAAATTGTCACCAGTGGGGTGGCAAATGATAAAACGTATATGCCAAATTGCTGCTGAGAAAACTCGATTTTTCGGAAAACTGGCGAAATCTCTAAATTGTTACGCGTTCTTGAAAGTGATTTTTTTTTTGTATAAAATACTTCAGCAAATTCCGATGGCCTGATTTTCTTATCTGAGTGTTACAAAGGATTGATTCACCTCGCGTTTTGTTTGTGGGTCGTGTAGGTACCTGGAAGCCTTAAATAGGTGTACTTAAAAATTGCTTGGCGCTTAGTACTCTTAATAAATGAGAGACTTTGAATCGAGCCAGCAGGCCTGCTCAAGATTACGCGCAACTGTCGCTTTTCAAGGTTACCAGGATTTTCATGGTTAAGCGAGCTCAACTCAAGGTAAAAGCTTTAGCAGTGAACACGTACTGAACAAAATGCGTCAGCAAATTCTGATTTTCTTATCTGAGTGTTACAAAGGATTGATTCACCTCACATGTGGCCATGAAATTCCTCTCTCGCTGAATTACAATGCAAAGCCTTCGCAAAAGTCAAGGCGTTTTGTATGAATATTTTTTTCTAGCGCGAGCTCAAGGCTAAACGATGCAAAACCTGCACCTTTGTACTTGAAAAGCGTCATGGCGTTTTGTATGAATATTCTACTGCCTCGGAAATTTTAGCACGTAGATCCGTCGCTTGATGCGAACATGGTCGTTTGTCTCACTGACGGAATGGGTTCGAGATTGATTTTATAGTATGACCTCGTCCAGGCGTTCGTTTAAAGTTATGTCACAAGGTCAGTGACTAGCGTGGACTGACGATTTTCGAGGCCACGTTCGTCGGCAAGGTAGCTCGGCTTGCTGCGACACGTTTCCCGCGTGAGCCTAAACCTGCACATTTGTACTTGAAAAACGTCAAGGCGTTTTGCATGAGCCTCGGAAATTTTAGCAGGGGTACGGACGCGTCAAAGTGGAATGTCCGTGTGTGGACCAAGGTCAACTGAGTTTCAAGGTCAACTGATTTTCAAGGTCATGAGCGCGATTTTCAAGGTCAACGTCTAGCAACCTCGTCTGGCGTTATCTAGGAGGCTCATGGATGTTCCTGTCACCTTGAAAGTGGGCTAGAATCCGCTTTGATTATCTACTCCCCAAAACCGCGTTTTCCACACCGAACTCTCACTATGAGTTCCTAAGAATGCCTTTTGGTTTAAAATTAAATACGGCACCAGCCGTATTTCAAAGACTAATGAATAATGTTTTAACTGGTTTACAAGGAAATCAATGTTTTGTTTACCTGGATGATTTGGTAATAGTTGGCTCAAGCATACCTGATCACGAGGAAAAATTAAAATTAGTTTTTCAAAGATTATCCAACAACAATCTTAAACTTCAGCCGGATAAATGCGAATCTATGAAAAAAGAAATCATATATTTAGGTCATAAATTATCAAAAGATGGAGTCGAACCAGATGCCGCAAAGATCGAAAGCATCAGTAATTTTCCAGTTCCCAAATCACCTAAAAACATAAAGCAATTTTTAGGGTTAGCAGGATACTATAGACGTTTTATTCCTAATTTTTCTGCAATTGCAAAGCCAATGACATTATTGTTAAAAAAGGACGCAATTTTTAATTGGGGTCCGGAACAACAGGAAACGTTCGAACAATTTAAGAATATATTAACAACCGATTTACTTTTACAATTTCCCGATTTCAATAAAGAGTTTATCCTGACTACTGATGCATCAGATTATGCGATAGGAGCAGTTTTATCGCAGGCAGAAAATAATCGAGATTTACCTATTGCATATGCAAGCCGAACATTAAATAAGGCCGAACAATCATGTTCTGCTAGCGAAAAGGAACTATTGTCAATAGTATCGTCAATAAAACATTTTCGTCCGTATCTCTATGGAAAAAGATTCAAAATTGTAACAGATTGTCGCCCATTGACATGGTTGTTTAATTGTGAAGATCCCTCATCTCTCCGGTTAGTCTGCTGGAGACTCAAATTAGAGGAATACGACTATCAAATCATATACAAACCAGGTCGTTTAAATTCAGTAGCCGATAATTTTGTCAGATTTCATTATGAAAATCAGGATTTAATTGAACATCCTGTATTAACAGAAAACATTTTTGACAAATTTCCCAATATCCTGTTCCTATCCAAGGATTTCGATGAATCCAATATCTATTATGACACCTTAAGTCAGAAATACGACCTAAAGAAAATTAATATCGATGATATCAATTTGCATGACACTATAACTCTAAAAAATGATACTTCTACAACCTATGTCTTAATAACACATTTGAATCACTTTGATAAGCCATCCTCCAAAGATATATTTTATGCTCTTGAAAGTTTCAAAAACAAAATTAAATTTGAAAATAGTAATATCGATATGAAAGTTAAAAGAAAGTTATTTTCTGCGAAATATGTTAGTGAACGAAATTTTTTGCTTTTTCGCAGGAAACTCTAGTTTAAAATATGCAAAAAAGCAATATTTATTAATTGGAAATTGAAAACTTATTAATTCGTTTTAATATTTTTTTTGCTTTATAAAATGAGCTTTGAAACAAACAGTGCAATTCAATGCCGGTAGGGGTATTAGCCCTCGGAGTAGTTGTTTCTGTTTGTTTCCTTCTTAAACGCTGCAATATTTTTGGAAATATTGAAAGCAGATAAGTTTTCAATTTCCAATTAGTAAATATTGCTTTTTTTTGCATACTTTAAACTAGAGTTTCCTGCGAAAAAGCTAAAAATTTCGTTCACTAACATATTTCGCAGAAAATAACTTTCTTTTAACTTTCATAACCTATGGTAAATAGCGCCAATCAGGTTTTTTGTACCTTTTTGTTATACCGGGTGTCCAGCAGAACCCTGGACATAGGAGATTAACATGGGAAATCGGTTTTTATTTTCTTGCGCCTGTACGGTTGATTTGATTGAAAAACTTTTAAGAGTAAAGTTGTAGAGTTTATCATCCTGTAATTTTTTCAATACCACAGTTTTGGCTATTTTTTGAAAAAACGCCTCGAAAAGTGCAAAAATTTGAATTTGGCGCGTCACCCCCACCATGCATGTGCAGTGTCGCCAACATAATAATTTCATATGTCAGATTCAGAGCCGATTTTCCTTTCTTATTTATTTTGAGGGACTATCATGTAGTAATTAACGTGATTATGCAGAGAAAATTAACTGAAAACCTGACGATAATGTTCTTAAATTATAGGTAAGTAAAAGTTACGTTTATAATTATCATAATTAGTAAAAGGAAAATCATTCCAATTTGTGTATGGCTGGTTGTCTAATTCATTTTAGTTTAGCAATACGACAACCACGACAACATGACCATTTGTCTCTTGTCACCAATTAAGGGTGTTCGTTGTTGTTGTTATTGAGGTGAATTCATCTATCTCCAAATGTTTTACTTCAAAAGTGTCTATTTTGCAGTGCTGTGTGACGCGAGGCCCCATCCTGCATGTAAAAAACCCTTGCTAAGTGCTGGACTCTTCTATGACAGACAAAATCTCATTGGAAAACCAAATACAGTGGGCCCCAAAATGCCAATCCACACATTGACAACTTCTCGACGTTGGTCTCGGTTGTCCTGCACTGTATGTGGATTTTAGAGAGTCAAAACTCATTCATTTTGTTGATTTGAGGGACCCATTAATCCAAATTAACATTCATTGGTGTAACAAATGTTTATAGCAAATAAGCAAGACCAGTAAGCAGATAGCGATGGATGTTTGATCTGCTAAGACCAGTTTCTTTCATGTTTTATCTATGTATCTGGAGACTATAGTGCCTGTGAAAAAAACTCTTTTCAGTGACAACAAATCTTGCCAAACTGGCCACAAACAACTTGAAAAACTGGCGAAAAATTGGTTTTATTCCAATCGATTGCTGCTGAATGCAAGACACAGAGGATGGTGTGACGCCCCATCTTGCATGTAAAAAACCCGTTCTAATGGCTGGATGGCTTCTACAGCAGGCAAAATGTCATTGCGAAGCATATTGCCAGATTTGTTGGCGTTCAAACTGCAATCAATGAAAAATGGACCTATAACATGGCTCCCCAAAATGCCGATCCACACGTTACAGTTGCTCGACGTTGGTCCCGATTGTCATGCACTATATGTGGGTTTTGGAGTGCCCAAATCCGATCATTTTGTTGATTTGAAGAGCCAGTCAATCCAAATTAGCATTCATCCCTGAAACAAATGTTTCCAACAAATCTTGGGGCTGCAATAATTTTTTCGGTTAGGATTTCACAAAACTCCATTTGGGGAAAAAGGTGGGTCGGTACGAGTTGTTGATGGTTCTCTTGTTTGTAGCTTTCAAAACCTTCTTTTTGCAGATAATTATGGATGGTCGATCCACTAAGTCTAGTTTCTTGGCCAATCTGTCGAATACTCTTGGAAGGATCATTGTTTACTGCAGCAAGAACAACAAGTTTTGCCACATTTTCATCCTCTGGAGCCGCACCAGCTTGAAGTCATCGCTTTCGCTCACAGGAACATATCGGCTTAATACTCCCAGTTTCCTCAAAACAAGCAACCACCGCCCGAAGTGAACTGCATGCTGATATTGGTTGTGCAGGAAACAATGCAACAATGTTGTCTCGAATTTGAGCAAAGGAATTACCAGCCCAGTATTGTTTTAAAACAAGTTTTCTCTCCTCAAAATTCATAACTAATGAAACATTTAAATAAAAAATAATAAAAATAAAATTTTACACTGTATCAACAAAATGGTTCCTAATTTCCTTACTTTTAATATCAATAAATACAAGGTTTCTGTATACATTACATTTTTATTTCGAGGAAATTGTGTGTGAAAAAGTGGATGCAACAAGTACCAAAATAAGTATATTTCCATAATCAATCTATACATAAATTTCTTAACAGAAGAAATTAACAAGTGGACATGAAAAAGAAATGTAACATAAATTTAGGTAATAACACAGATAACAACAATTATTCCTATAAAAACACTATCACCTTTATTAAGATTCAATTCAATTCAATTCAAATTTATTCATGTTTACAATCACCAAAACAGCAATGTACATACCTCAAAAATAGAATAGTCTACAAATTAAATTTAAATAAATTCAGTCCAGATGCCATTATTTACTTAATACTAAAAGCTTACAGTCAACATCCTAAAATAGACTATACAGAGAGAAGAAAAAAAAATTAATAATTTTGATTAAAATACTTAAAATACTCTTCATCACAATAAAAAACATTTACCATTAAAATTTGCTTAATTTCCTTTCGGAAACTATCCACTGTCAATGCTTTAATTTTTATGGGCAGTTGAAATATTTTACCGCCCAGTAGCCAGGACCATTCTGGCACCTTCTCAAACGACAATATGAGGTTATTAAACTTTTTCGGTCTCTAGTAAGGTAAGCATGCATGTCCTCGTGAGCAGAAAACAGATACATGTTATTTTTCACAAACAGCAAATTCTCCAATATAAACATGGAGGGCAGGGTTAGTATGCCTAGCTCTCTGAAGTGCGCTCTGCCGTCATCCCTGTAGCCCAGGCCAGCCAACAATCTGACCGCTCTTCGCTGAAGCCCGAACAAACGCTTAGCCCCCGAGGCGTGGCCCCAAACAACTACAGCATAAGAGAGCCATGCATGAGAAGATGCAAAGTAAGCCGATCTAAGTACCGTACGAGATATCCTATCTGAAAGCTGACGTAGCAGGTACAAACTTGTATTGAGTCTTGAAGCCAAGTTATCAGTGTGTAAATCCCATTTGGCACTCTCATCCACAAGAACCCCAAGAAATTTAACCTGGGATACGTGGTCATTTACGGTTCCAATCTCCCTCAATGCAAACACCATCCTGTGTGTCTTGCATTCAGCAGCAATCGATTGGAATGAAACCAATTTTTGGCCAGTTTTCCAAGTTGTTTGTGGCCAGTTTGGCAAGATTTGTTGTCACTGAAAAGAGTTTTTTCACAGGCACTATAGTCTCCAGATACATAAATAAAACATGAAAGAAACTGGTCTTAGCAGATCAAACATCCATCGCTATCTGCTTCTGGTCTTGCTTATTTGCTATAAACATTTGTTCCACCAATGACTGTTAATTTGGATTAATGGGTCGCTCAAATCAACAAAATGAATGAGTTTGGACTCTCTAAAATCCACATACAGTGCAGGACAACCGAGACCAACGTCGAGAAGTTGTCAATGTGTGGATTGGCATTTTGGGGCGCGCTGTATTTGGTTTTCCAATGAGATTTTGTCTGTCATAGAAGAGTCCAGCACTTAGCAAGGGTTTTTTGCATGCAGGATGGGGCCTCGCGTCACACAGCACTGCAAAATAGACACTTTTGAAGTAAAACATTTGGAGATAGATGAATTCACCTCAATAACAACAACAACAACGAACACCCTTAATTGGTGACAAGAGACAAATTGTCATGTCATCGTGGTTGTCGTATTGCTAAACTAAAATGAATTAGACAACCAGCCATACACAAATTGGAATGATTTTCCTTTTACTAATTATGATTATTATAAAAGTAACTTTTACTTACCTATAATTTAAGAACATTATCGTCAGGTTTTCAGTTAATTTTCTCTGCATAATCACGTTAATTACTACATGATAGTCCCTCCAAATTAATAAGAAAGGAAAATCGGCTCTGAGTCTGACATAAGAAATTATTATGTTGGCGACACTGCACATGCATGGTGGGGGTGACGCGCCAAATTCAAATTTTTGCACCTTTCGAGGCGTTTTTCCAAAAAATAGCCAAAACTGTGGTATTGAAAAAATTACAGGATGATAACTGACTATAAACTCTACAACTTTACTCTTAAAAGTTTTTCAATCAAATCAACCGTACAGGCGCAAAAAAATAAAAACCGATTTCCCATGTTAATCTCCTATGTCCAGGGTTCTGCTGGACACCCGGTATATTCACTATTACCTTGCTTTTTAATACCTGCGATAACTTTGCTTGTCACTTTTGATTTGTGTGTCAAAGTTAATAAATGTGTTCGCGTCTTTTTCGGTCATTTCCTAGAGGATGCTGACGACGGAGGTTGAGGTTTGTCGCCTCTAGAAAGTAATTACGCAATTACTCCGTCCAAAAGAGAGTAGTAAGTACTTTTGGTTAACATATACATTTAGTAACTTTGACCCACATTTCAAAAAGAAACTTTAATTTAACTTTTATGTTATTCTTATTTTTTTTTTTATTCTAGAGCACTTTCTTGTATTTCATCTTTGCTTTTATGTATGTTTTCTATAATATTTACGCTTTGAAACAAATAGTATAATTCAATGTCGGTAGGGGTATTAGCCCTCGAAGTAGTTGTTTCTATTTGTTTCCTTCGTTATGTATAACTACAAGGTTTTAGAAATGCCGAAAGCAGACAAGTTTTCAAATTTCCAAATTGTAATTATACATGTGCATTTTCGCATATCTTATTTAAATTCTGGTTCTATATTCTTTGCAAAAAGCTTAATATTTTTTTGGCTTTTTAGCATTGATTTTTTATTACTTTATTAATTCATTTTTTTTTTTTGCTTTATAAAATGAGCTTTGAAACAAACAGTGTAATTCCCTAAATAGCCCTCGGAGTAGTTGTTTCTGTTTGTTTCCTTCTTAAACGCTGCAATATTTTTGGAAATATTGAAAGCAGATAAGTTTTCAATTTCCAATTAGTAAATATTGCTTTTTTGCATATTTTAAACTAGAGTTTCCTGCGAAAAAGCTAAAAATTTCGTTCACTAGTAATATCGATGTTTATTTAAAAAATCCCTTACACTACAATCAATCTCTGAAGAAAGATATTATAAATGAAATGATATTTTATCTTTGTAAGGACTCTGTCAAATTCAATATTGTTGACTCTGAAAGAATTAAACCTAAGACTAAAGAGGAAATATTTAAAGTAATCGAGGAAAATCACAGTACCTCTATTTCTGGTCATCCTGGCTTTAGTAAGACTTACAAACGAATAAAAGAAAATTTTAAATGGCAAGCTATGAAAAAAGACATTAGAAAATTGGTACAGACTTGCCAAAAGTGTCAGGAAAATAAGGTCAATCGACGTCCACTTAAAGCACCCATACAAATTACAACAACTTCAAAACAACCTTTTGAAAAATTATTTTTAGACATCGTAGGTCCATTGCCACTAACGCAATCTGGAAACAGACTTATCCTGACGTTACAAGATGACCTATCTAAATTTTCATATGCATATGCTATACCTAATCATGAGTCTCAAACTATAACCGAAAAATGTTGTGAATTTATGTTAATTTTTGGTATGCCAAAATCGATCGTGACCGATAACGGTACTGACTTTACATCAAATTTATTAAAAGAAGTAAATAAACTTTCTAAAATAAAACATATTACCACTTCACTTTATAGACCTCAGAGTAATGGAGCTCTGGAGCGGTCGCATTCTACGTTAAAAGATTATCTAAAACATTTTGTTAATAATACTCAAAATAACTGGGACTCCTTTATACAAACAGCCATGTTCTCGTATAACACTCTGATACATACTACTACACATTTTTCACCTTATGAATTATTATTTGGCAATAAAGCTTTAATTCCAAGTAAAGTGTCACAACATCCTGAATTCCTTTACACTTATGACTCATACCATAAACAACTGTAATTGAAGCTTAATAAATCATATCAACTTGCTCGCAAGTCTAAGGAGAAATCCAAAGCAAATTACGATAAGAAATTAAATGACTATCACTTTTCTGTAGGAGATAAAGTTTACGTTCTTGACAAATCTTCAAAGCCTGGAACAAAGACACTTCTACATAGACTCCCCATTCAAGTGGAGCAACGCGTAGGCATATTTTTTGTTTGGTTTTACATAGTAAGATGGCGCTACTAAATTAACTAAGTCAATATGTGATAAATTTCATGCTCGGCGGGTCAGTCGCACACTTTCGTAGCAAAGTCGGAAACTGAAAGGCGTACATTGTTGCCGGATCGAAGATGAAACTGGAATTTTTAAAATTGCTCAGGCCTCCCAACCCGGTGTGAATTTTACCCTAAGAGTTTAATGCTCAGTCCGCTTTTTGGAAGTAGGCGAAATCAAATAATGTAGGGCACATGCATAAAAATTATTAATTATTAAATGAGTTTAATAATTGTTATGGTTTTTTTGGTACGATTAGATACATAATTGAATTACTTTACTCTAAAAATAAGCAAGTAAGTTACGTATTCTTCTTAGAAACAATAATGATTTCAATATCGGGACGACTATAGTCATTTAGTAATGTAAAGAGAAAAAAAACTGACAGTAGTAGTAAGAAATAAGATCAAAAAATACTTAGTAATATCTTGAGCGTGGCTAATTTACTTTATTTTAAACCCCCTAAACCGAACTGCTGGATAAATCCAAAGCATAACCAAAATATCCATAAAATAAATTATGTAAATATTTTATACTAAAAAAAGTTTCTAAAATTAACTAAAAATTGATTCATACTGTGAATTTTAGGAGGAACTAAAATATGCACTATTATACTGGGTGTTTTATTGAAAAAAAAAAGAAAATAGCTCTGCTCCGATTCTGCGTAGCACCAGAACTACCAGCAGTGAATATGATCAAGAATATTTTTAAATTATAGTGCCGCTCATTCGCTACAATATGTAGTGATTTTCGATTGCTAATAAACCATCTTGTTTATTATTTTTAATTCACTAATATTAGGAAAAAATAAATGTAACATAAATTTCAGTATCGGTTATATAAGTACACTGTAATTATATTAAATTTGACAAAAAATAAATAAAAATAACAAAATATAAACGCATAACATATATACAGTCGTTAGTATAAAACTAAATCTTATGCATCAGGTTCCTATAACTTGTCAATATCGCAATTTACAAACTTTTTAATATTTTCAATTTACTACTAGAGCTTTGGGTTTTGTCGAAGTCGGAACGCCATTTACACTCTTTAAATTAATCTTAGCGATAATCATTTTCTTAACTAAAAAGTGTATATGGTCTTTACATGATTCGCTTTTTAATAATTTACTTGCATTATTGGTCTTTATAAAAATGTTATATGCAATATGTTTTACTATGTTATTATCATGTGGTGTTTTATTAAGTAACTAATTAATTATTTTTAATGAATTTTCTACTAAATTAAGTAATTCAGTAGTTGGTCGTATTAATCCTCCTCGCGGCAAGTTTCCTATTTTGTAGGTCTTTTGCATTATAAGAAGGTCTTGTTGTTCATCAATAGTTCCGTCCCTAACAAGCATTGACTCACAGTTAACACATTTGTATTTGTCAAAACACGTTTTTGCAACATATTCAGCAAAATAATCGAAAAACTTGTAAACAGCTTTTCATCTTCACTTTCTGATAAAGAAATACTATTAGTTAGGTTAGTCGGAGGGGATTGCGTTTCTTGAAGCAGCGGATATAAATTTCTATCTTCATGTAATTCACAGTTTGATTGTTCTGTCGTTAGTTATTAAATTTATTATTGCGGAGAGCCTAAAAGTTGTTAAGAAAGTTCTCACTGTTGTATTGGGATTATAACCGCTTCTCTGTCTATAAGTAGCAAATTTGTTTTCAATAATATCTTGATTTAGTCGATGCGTTAACAAACATTTGAAATCTTGATTTTTTTGGTGATATAGTGAAATTATTGCCAGCAATGTACGATCCAATCCTAAAGAGCACGGAGGTCTGTCATGTCCTTTAGGAGTTATTTTGTATGTAAATTTTAGCTTCCTTTTGGCTGTTCGAATAGTATTTTCAATTAATGATCGTTCATCTGACGCAGTTATACGGATTCTTTGTATATAATGTTTTGCTATTAAGGCAATCAAATAAATCGTTCATTAGTTCAATAAAAGTTGCTGTATTATTGGTTGTTAAACTCTTTAAGTCTCCTGTACCAACGCAAGTTCTAACGGAAGCGGCAGCTGACCTGCTGAAGATTTGCAGTGCAAGTGAACATTTCATTTTCTGGAACGGCCCAGGGTCTAAATGATGGGGAGTAATTTTCATTAAGCTTCGTCCAGTTTTGCTTCTGCTGTCAATTTTATAAATTTTGCGAATGCCATTAAACGAAACTCTTTATCCGCCGAATATAAAATCGTGTTTTAGCCAATTGTTTCTCCAGTTCTTATATAGATGTGGAACGTCAAATATTGAAAAAACTGACTTTTCGTTCAATGATATATCTAGTTTGCTTTCGGAAACACCAAGATTTTTTAGAGCAGCCTGATTTCTTCACAAGTAATTGCACGTACTTGAAAATTCATTGAAATCGCTTCATCAATTGCAGCTAAAAGGATTTTTTTTAAATTTCATGCTTCATGGGTCCCGAGGTAACAAAATACGCAAATGGCATTTTCCACGATGCATAAAGTCCTCTTAGCATGAAAACCATCACCTGACTTCCTAACTGTACAGTACGACCGAGACTTCCCATATCTTTGTAGCCTTCAATCACATCCAACAGTTTTGAGTAGTCTAAATTTTTCTTAATTTTCATTTCATCAAAAACCACAATGCACTCTTTGGTAGCGTGCTCCAACCTTCAACTTTAAATTATTGAGAAATTTCAAGATGAACCCAGGCTTAAATTTGGAATCACCGATCCAATTTCTAATTGTTGTTAATCCAGGCAAACCAATTTTCTGTCTAAACCTCAAAAACTTGTAAGCTGCTGGAGATTTATAATAGCTATTTATGTAACCAGTTACGAAAAGTCCGATTTTGTGTAACGAATGAATGAATTTGAATGAGATACACAAAAAAAGGCTTTTCGTCACGTGTTTCATACAACATTTTTTCTAATTTTGACTACAAATACCTACTTAGAGAGAGAGAATTATTATTATTAAACTTCAATATTTACTTTTAAACTACTTTGTATCTACTTAATACCGTAAAACTGTAGCAACGGTGTGCCACAACCGAAACCTGCAACTGGTGGTCAAACGAACTTTTCATCACTAGTTACGAAAGATTTTACTTTTCGTAACTAGTTACGAAAAGTAGGACGTTACGTCACTGTCATCAGTATTGAAAAGTGCCACTTTATACGTCAAAATTAAAAAAGTTTTTTTTGTGTATCTCATTCAAATTGAGGGAACTCGCTGCGCTCGTCCCGCAAACATTCATCCGTAACACAAAATCGGACTTTTCGTAACTGGTTACATAAATAGCTATTTCGTCACGTGTTTCATACAAGATTTTTTTCTATTTTTGACTACAAATACCTACTTAAAGAGAGATATTATTATTAAACTTCAATATTTACTTTTAAACCACTTTGTATCTACTTAATACTGTAAAACTGTAGCAACGGTGTACCACAACCGAAACCTGCAACTGGTGGTCAAACGAACTTTTCATCTCCAGTTACGAAAGATTTCAATTTTCGTAACTTTTAAGTTTGTACCTACATATTGTCTAGCCCATTGATAGCAACGCCGACGCTTGACTCAACGACGACTTCCGACCGAACATCTGCGAAAATACGTACATCGGCAACATTGGGGTAGTACAGTCACCATGAACGATGGTTTTTAGATTTGGACGCTCACTTTCTCCGGCGATAGGGAGTATGCGTCCAAATTAGTGCAACACGGTTTACTATTAGGCGGTATGTCTATGTAGAAGTGTCTTTGCCTGGAATGAGCAAGAAACTATCACCTATATATAAAGGCCCATATAAAATTACGAAGGTCAACACAAATAATTCCGTGTCCATGAAAATAAAAAATAAAGTAGTTTCCTATCACAAAGACTTACTGAAGCCATTTATTTCAGATGAAAACGAACACAACACATTCCTGGTTAATAATGGTAACATGGGTCATGTTCGCTCACACGATGATTCTAGCACAGCAGCCATACCAAGTTACTGCGATTAGCGGCCAAGCCGGCATCTTTTTCCAATCCTTGGGAATTGTTAAGTTGCAAGACGACTCATTTACTCTCTTAACTTTAAGAAACGTGACATTTTACATAACAAGACTAAAACTAATAGAAGACGTAAATATGAAATCTAAATCTATATGTTTATTGTCAGGCATAGAAAACGATAAATTATATGTGCATACATTTCACTGCACTGACTCTATTGCACGCATTGAGTACCAGATAAAGACATTACAGAATAAACTTGATACTATTATTCACTTAGTCGGTCATTCTTTAACTAACAATGGAAAACGACGCGGATTAGTTAACGGAATTTCCGCTGCGTTTAAATGGTTATTTGGAACCCCAGAACTTTTAATGCAACAACAAATAAGAATAATGTCTTCAGCGATTGAAAATTACAATAATTCTGTTGTTTCATTGAAGGTAAACGAAGAAAAACTGAATAGAAACTTTGAAAAATTCAATGAGTTTTCAAAAAAGGTTACTAATAAAATCAATGATATTTCACACATCAGATTAGTTACAGAACATATAAATTTATTGTCACAATTGATCACTGAATTAAATGAAGAATACGATATTTTAATTTCATCTATTCTCTTCGCAAAACAAGGCATAACACAATCTAATGTAATAAGCCCCAAACAACTAAGAGATGAACTTTTCAAAATAAAATTTACTACCGATTTAAACTTTCCAATATCCTTGACAAATTATGATAACATTTACAAATTTTTCTCAATTCGCGCGTTACATGTATTTTATAACAACGACATCTTAATGTTCGCAATAAAAATTCCTATCATTTGTGGAGAAACTTACAATTTATACAATTTGATACCACTGCCAACTTTTGACATTTTTACGTCCACTTATTCCTTTATCGATCCTTCAACCCCCCTTTTAATTGTAAGCACTGTCAAGGCAAGATATGCTCTATTGAAAGATTTATCTAACTGCAAGAACCTCAACGATGCCACTAAGCTGTGCAGGAACACAGTTACGTATCTAACTGCGCAAAAAACAGTGTGCGAGGTCCTTCTCAAAACCACTCAAGCCACTAAAGTCGTAATTTTACAACTTGGGCGTGACGTTAAAAGGTATGAAAATTACGTACGTCTCAGAGTTATTATAATAGGTATAAATACCTATTTTTTGTCAATTCTAAAAATCGAAATAAAAACTCTAAACCTTTTTCTCTTTGATTTACAAAAGTAATGTTTTAGATTTGGGTATGAACTTTAGGATGGGTAAGATTGTATTAGAATTATATATGATAAGTATCTACGTAAGAAAGTAAATTGAAAAAAAAAAAACAAAGGATTGCCACTTTTTCGTGTCTTATGGTTTTAGAATAATGGATGATCAAAATTACCTACTTACATAATATAATAATGTAAAAAGCCATCTTTTGCGGTCATGCGAATAACGCATCGGGGAAAAATCTTAGCTATATATAATAGAAAAATCTAGCCTTTACTTAATTTATAGTACAAAATTCTTAATAAACTTGGCTCAGGCAACCCTACCGGGTTTATCGGCGTGAATATTATACTAACCTGAATAATTATGAAGTTAATGTATGTAACTGACTCTCTATTTATAATTCAATAAAATGATTTATATTTATATTTAAACTAGACTTACAACCATATATATATTTTACAAACTAATTCAATTAAGTCCTTAGAGGTGCAGAACGTGTTATACAAATAGCTCCCACTGCCTTGAAAATTGGGAAAAAGCTACATTAAAATTAATAAAAAAAAACGTGATATTAAATCGGACAGAATACCTATTTGGATAACAAAGCTATGAAGCAAAAATTAAATAGAACCATTATAACAGATTTTATGAAGAACAAAATTTGAGACATGTAAGTTATGTTTGCAATGATCATAATTTAGTAAGTCCTTGTACTAAGGTAAGTGAGAGTAACTCTCTATCTCTACTAAAACTCTTCTTCCTCCGAGCCATCCTCCGCAGTATTAAACTCGGTATCGGAATCATCGGAATGGTCCCCTGGCGAAATTATAAGCTGAACAACCTCCGAGCAGACAATAGTTTTCCTTGCCTCCCATCCTTGATGATTTTGTTCACATGCTCAACATATTTTTTCCAATTGTCCCCTGCTGTGACGTGTCCTACAACATTGCTTCACGTAACCAGCACTTTCTCTACAGTCCCATTTGAATGTTAAATTTGTTGATCATAAATCCTTTTACATTGCGAGCACATTTCTATAGAGGTATACTGACAATGGTAAGGTGACAACCGTAGTATTTTAGTTCCAGAAGGTTTCACATATTCGTCCAATTCAAATTTCTTTTGCGTTAACGAATAGCCCAAATTTCGTCTTTCATAGCCAGTCAATTAATTTATATTTTGGTCAGGATTTGTTTGGAATTCCCTCATAAAGGCCGGAGTGGTGAGAAGCGTTATCCATAATAATTGAAGATCTTGGAGGTAAGTTTGAAACTCACCGGGTTTTAAACATTTTTCGAAATTGACTCTGCTCATATAATCATCGTAATCACCCTTCTTGGAACCCTTATTAAAATTAAACTGGTCCCTTTAAGAAAGCCGTGTTCATTGCCGGCGTCCACCACTATATAACGACACCTAAATATATATTTTTTTAGATGTTACTCAATACATTAAAAGAAACATCAACCACAAACCATCGCAAGAGTGTTAGATTGTTTCCATTTAAACCCTCTATACACTATGTCACCACTGAGTAAGGGCCGAAATAGAACAAGTGAAGAATCAATCCACTTAGTTCTTCAAGGAGTTGTCTTCGAAGGTTTGCAATAGTTACATATTCATTTCATGCTAACATACGGTAAAAAATGTCTCCACTTTTGTTCTTCATAAAATCAGTTATTTTGGTTTTATTTACTTTTTGCTTCATAGACTTGTTAGCCAAATAATCCTTGTCCATCTGAACACCACGTTTTTTCATTCATTTCAACGTAGTTTTCTTAGTTTTTAACGCATTTGAGGCTGTTTGCAACACGTTCCCACAATCGATTGGAACACCATTTGTTACTTGAATCTTCTCCATCTCCAAGAACGCCAAAACGTTATTCAGAATTAATATCTGTACGTGCTGATTGTAACGTTGTGGAGCCATAATAGTATGTAAGTTTTTTTGAGTTAAAACTTTTGACAAACATGTTTGACGTATTCTATCTTTTAACAATAATCGATCAGGTAAAAGGTACAAACATTTATTTAAGACCTGCCTTTAATTACTTTATTTTTCCTTTCATCCATTTTACATATGATAAACAAAGCAAGAAAAAAAAGGTGAAGGGTCCAAGTTGTAAAATTAAGACTTTACGATTCCGACAGACTGTATTACGAAAACCATCAATGCCAAGTTGGAGGCATATCATAAGATCACAGAAAATGAATGGTTATTCATCACTACTGATCCTGTTAGCGCAACTCTTGCGACGCTCAATTTAATTCTAGGATACTGGAAATAATTAAATCAAATTTCCTCAAGAAAATATCTAGCGAAACAAAAAAAAAACAATAATTAAGTGAGCAAGGCAAGCAGCAATTATGGAACCTAAAGTGACAGGAACAAGAAGGCCGCCAGCTTTTATAGAGTTAAATGCCTGAGCACCACGTGATTATTTTACAACTTGCCCTGAAAACTAATAGAATGGGGTAGTGATATCAATCACGGGATATCACATTACATGGTTCACAACCGCGATACACTTACCCTTTCCTTCAAAATCGATTAATCAGAGGGATAAAAACAAAATTAAATCACTAACTAGGTATCAACTCTCAGTGTAATAATAATAAATAATGCCAATATAGTCAGTACAAGAATACAACGCAATTTCGCAATTAGTCCAATAAAACAACGCTACTAAGCAATCAGTTTGACGCAAAACAACGCCAATATGCTAGTTAAATTCATAATATAGTATATGAATAGAAACACTACTAGGTGACCATCAAGTGGAAACCCAGAATGCTAGTCAACGATCCATGCACGGTACGATGTTACAAGATAACCCTTAATGTATGTAAGCGCACCCTTATGATAAAAATATAAGCCGTTGGTTTAAATAGAACCAATTAAGTTCATAGAAGTAGTGGGCTGATGCCACCAGGTCTTGGTCAATATGTTCAGTAACTTAACTGCACTGTAAATAGCATGACAAAGTTGAAATATGTTTAGAGTTCAATGACTGCCTACATATAGCAAGAAAAACTATCAATAATTTTTGTCCTTAACAACTGAATTCATAAATTCTTAAATTCTTACTGAGGTGATTGATACCAGGTTTAACCTTCAACAGTAGTACAATGAGAAATGACTTCAGCCAAGTTTTAATAAAAAGAATAGAACCACCAGAAATAGAAAATGACATTAACTCACAAGAATACACCTTCAACTTGCACATTAACGACTCACGGACCAGCAACACTCCTAGCTCTCTTCCGTCCCCAATACAATGCTCACTACAATGGGCTGAAGGTCACTGGATGAGCTGTTACAAATCCAGCAGCGAGCGCAATGCACACCATACTATATACAACTGGAACCTCTGATGAGCATATAGTGTCTATATGCAATTGGAATCAGGAGCCAGTCTTCTCTACCAATAGGGAAAACTGCGTCCAAAACCCAAAGGTAAAACAAACCAAAACCTAAGGTATAAATAAAAAAAACACCCCCTGCAAAGGGTTAACCAGAATTACCGAAATGCACCAACTTCTCTCTCTCTTAAAAGTTACCTGATGTTTAGCGGGGTTAGCCTACCCAGACACGTGGTGTCTCAAATCCTTTAATCAATAAAGTAAAAATCAAAAACTGACTCATTTGCAACCTCAAACGGCGGTAGTTTGAGATGAGGGTTGATTTGGACACGATGGCTTCTAGGCGACGGTCGTGGAAGAAAAAGAAAAATGGCGAGTCTTTACCTTCGGAAATCCGCAAATTCAACTCAGTAAAATCAAAGGTTGCCAAATTTATCAAAGAAGTCAAGAACATTCCGAGCCCCAATGCTCGAACGCGAAAACCACACTAAAATCGAGACAACCTGTAGAAGGGTAATACAGAACATTCAGAAATGCAAGGGAAAAGCGGATACATCCCGAAAATCTCATTCATAAGGACTCAGGGAGCAAATGGGATCAGACATAATAATTCGCAACTGAAAACATGCACACTTCGGTAACACAGCAAGTGACCAATTCACGGCCGAGATCCGTCAACAAGGAGACATTGACCTTGCGACAATGTACTGCCATAGATCCATAAGTATAGAAAGTGCCACACAGGCAATCTCTTAATATTTCAACAAGTCGGAGTGAGACAATAGATAACGGATGCCCTACCCTAAACGCTCGGGGTTCGTTTATCGCCAAATACAGCTCGAAATCGACATTCGATAACGTAAACATAACCAACATAAATATTCCCCATTTATACAACAACAAAACCCGGACAATTAGCAACAAAATAGTCAATTTCCAACACAAGTCCTGGGAATTCAAGGTACATAAACAACAGGAAAAATAGCCAACGACAGGCATCATCACTACTCAAGGTATGTTCACAAGTTCAAAGTGGCCAGCGCAGTTATGCTACAAACAGGTCAAGTGGGTTGCTAAAATGCATCCTTTTCCTTGCAGAAAAGCCCAATGAAACGCTAATAGTCGACTGAAGTAAACTCTCAAATCAATCGACAACCTAGCCAGACCTGCTTGTGTCACCGAGGCACAAAACTATCAATAGGTGAAGAAATACTCGATAAACATGAAATCTACCTTCTACATAGATGTGAAGATTTCCCCTTCATCAAGAAATCATAGGAACTGCGTTATCACCATACAGAGGAGGGTTCACGACAACATGGGCAAATTTGAGGACTGGACAGCCTTCAAAGAAGTAATTTCTTTTAGCAAAAGTGCGGGTAATCCTTTAAATTCAAGAATGAAGACAATTCTAATACCCCATAGCTAGCGAGTGTCTTGTTATTTAAATATACAGTTTGTTCTGTGACAGCCAGCTGTATGAAAAACCTAAATGTATTGTAGTTCATCTCATGAAAACCAAAATTTTTAGAAATTATAAGGAGTATGTTTTAAAATAAAATTTTACCGTTACACTCTCTCATGCGAGCCCCACTCAGAAGTCCTTTTGGAATTCACCCTTAGCCAGACGGGAATTTTGAAACTCAAATCGGGATGCAAGTGTTTCACCTTGTCTTCAGTTCTCCAGGCAGCATCTAATCGGACAAGTAAATACACTCATTACGTCCCAAACATCAATATCAACAAAGATGATTGCTGCATAAAAGAACGAGAGATTCTCAGGAATGTTATCATGGAACCCTTTCAGTTGAATAACATCAATCTTGACGAATTGAGGCATGCGAAACACAAGTCAGAAAGGTTCGAAGAAACCTTGCAAAATGAAATCAATAAACCATTTTTCTGCGAGCACCACACCTTGTGGGACCTACGTATATCTAGCGTCATGATGGTTGTCGCAGCTGTAGCCGTATGCTGTTGCTGCTCGAAGTATTGTTGCAGTTGCAAATGGATACCCTTCTTTGGAAGATTCATGCCTGAGAAGAAGATTCCAGCCAAACTGGCATTACACAGCCACAACTCTTCCATCTCTAACAGCAACATATTCATACACGCAAGTGCTCCAGAGGACATGCTGAAGCAACTTAGTCGAGAGCCCAGCCGGGAACTGTTGCCGCTGACTTCTAGGCCACCAGTTAGCACACCTTCTGCTGTAGTGCCGACCAGTGTTTTGCAGGACTATTAAAACCCGTTCGTAATCAGGTCGCGTCGATCCAGAGATAAATAATAAATTAATCAATTATTTTTTTTCTTTTATTGATTAATTTTTAAGGAAGGAAGGAAATGTTATATTTCCGCGCTTTGCTCGCTTGAATTATACACACATTTTTATTACAATGCTTAATCAGCTTATAGTGTTAGATTGCTTTTCTAGTGTATTACATTTTTACCTAGAATATTATGTACGCATGTGTAGATTTAGAAATAGGAAGCAACTAGTTGAAAGGCGATTTTAGTATTCAGATTTAGAACTCGAACAGACAACTGTACTTTGATTGAAATAAACACCGCGAGTTAGTACCTGCGTGTATTTTTGTACATCTCTACGGATCAACTATTAATCGAACATAACACCTGCCTTAACCACTTTTTACCCTCTTCTTAACCCATTCTTTCAAATTATGGTAATCCGTAAAACAACGTTTACGCCGCATCATTTTTTTCGCAAAAATTAAAGATTTCAAAGTGGCATTAATGCATTTCCAATATGCGGCAACAATGAAGTTGGGATTTTTTGCCATCTTTACAAACTCTCTTGATGAAGCGAACTTGGATTAAAATATTAACATTATGGATAAACCCAAGTGAATGTATCATCTTAAACGAGATCTAAATTAAAAAGACAGATGCGCTTCGAAAAGCATCTGTGCTAAGGATACAAAAATGACGTCAGTCGGATAATAAAATGTATTTTCTGTTATGGAACTGTAGATAGCGGGTGTAGGACAAATAATAAGCTACTTCACAGTTGTCAATACGCCAACGTTTCGATCTTTATTTAGATCTTCTTCAGGGCTTAATTCAGTTTGAGAAGTATGTCATCCAAGCAATATGTATGTCTTCTATCAGACATAACTCAAAAATAAACAATGAATCCACAAACGGACGACCACATGAATTAAGGACAAACGAAACACCAGCCGCCAGGAACAAAATAAACGATGGAAAGATGAATCGTCATTCCATGCTTGGATGACATACTTCTCAAACTGAATTAAGCCCTGAAGAAGATTTAAATAAAGATCGAAACGTTGGCGTATTCGCAACTGTGAAGTAGCTCCTTATTTGTCCTACGCCCGCTATCTACAGTTCCATTACCTTAGAAAGGACACAAAACACATATAATTTTCTGTTATGTTGGCAACGCCGTAGAGACGTGAAAAGGCGCTTCTTGTTGCATGAATTTGGTTCTGAAGATGGCCAAAAAAATTAAACGAGTTTGTCCTAAAAGGATTATTTACCTCAGTGACTGAGTGAAATCAAAACATGATTTCTAGTTCTTGGCCTGTAATGGTTATTTACGTTATAAGTCCGGTAAATATAGTTTTATAGTAGGAGTAAGATGTTTCCGGACGAGGCGCTAGCCGAGTCTGGAATTTCGAAACGACTACTGTAACACGTTACCGGACGTATGTACAACATTTTACTTCATACTTATTAAAAACAGGAAAAAAATATTTTTTTTTCAAGCGGACTAAAAGTACGTCATTTGTTTTCTCCATACGCACACCTAAAGTGGGCTTTCAAATCCTGAGACCAAAAAAGTAGCAAAAAAGTCCTAGGCAGTAAAAGTAAAGTCAAAAGTCACCGCTAGTGTAATGGTGGCGCATATATAAACGATTTTCATTCAACAAAATTGTTTTAATAATAGATGACACCAGATAAACCGATCTGAGTGTATTGCCATCTTTACATTCTTGTTGAAAAAACAAAGGACAGAAATACTCTCAGAGCACTCAAGAGCACCATCCGAAACCGTTATTAGTCGAAATCGCATAGGTTCTCGAACTCTGAATTCGTCTGTTAAATGTCATGCGCGTCATTATATTTATCTGTCAATGTGACATTTATTAATTTAGTATTGAAAATAATGCTACAAATTCTTAGTTTACCATAATCATTGGTTATTATTTAATACATTAAAACCATTGAACATTGAAAACCACGATTCTAACATATTCTATGTATTTTACAAATAATATACACAATTGGGTAAGTACCTAGACCCGCTTAAAGAGGATGAGAGAAAATTGCAAGACTGAACCACTTTTAAATAGATTTCTTATTTCTTGCATGCTTGAAAAAAAAATAGTATATGTTACTCGGAGTAAAAGGTCTTTTTGTGCTTCGCCCAGTTGCAGGCCTCAGCTTCGCTTCGGCCGTCAATCTCTGGGCTCAGCACGAAAAGACCCACTTTTACTCCTAGTGACATAATCTACTATTTATGCGCGGCGAATATATGTTTGACAAATCCGCCAATTTGACAAATAGTTTCATTACGGTATCCTGTACCGGTACCGGTTTCCAGGTTACTATGGATACAATAGATTTATTGAAGATGTGCCGGTACTCAATACTGTAAAATTTCTTTACGATATCCAATCCGGTAAAAAGCTATTTACCAGATCAAAATCAAGTATATAACAGTGCTCTAAATGATACAGTATGAAGTAAAATATAATTATGAGAATGACACACCACATTTATCTTGTGTATATATATAAGGCCGGTGTTATAGAGGAAAAAACCCCTACTACCCAGCGAAAAAAGTACTAAGAGGTACTCCCACATCTCATGGTGGGCTCACTCTTTTAATGAGGTATGCGTTCGTGTAGCTCTTATTTGTGATTTCCTAGTGGCACTGAGTAGTACTAGTGGGGGCAGTGGGGTACTTATGTTCTTCACTATATACCCGTGGAGTATTACCCAATCCGTTAGTAATCGTAGTTGTATATTGTAGTATTTAACCTTGTAGTTTCTTCCTTCTTAAGAGATGAACAACTAGAAAAATTTCGGAAATGGCGCATAAATCCAAGTTGTGCTTTTGGATTGATGTGTCGCTCAAGGCCGTTTCCATAGTTAGAGTGGGATTTTACGTTAACAAAAAAAAGTGTCAACAACAAAGTTTTTAGAAAATATCTGCCTAGAAATTTTATAGTTGAAGTTGCACATTTCAACGGAAAACCATTTTTAAGCTTACATCTGAGACACCAGCGTTAACACAAAGGCCCTAATTACTATCTAGCGTCCACATTGAAAACTCTAAGTTGCAATCATAATGAGTTTAAAGGCTTGGTGATCTCTGTTTTTTTTGTTATAAGATTGGTAATTAAATCTTACCTTTCCTGTATCAGTTTCCTACCAGCCCCCAATGATAGTCATTTTGCGAAGGGCTTGAAGAAGCTGAACTAACCTGAACTAACCTTTTTTCTGTAAACTGTCCCAATTCATACCATCGAGTTTGTGACAAAAGCAAAGGAGCTTGAAACTTTTTTTCGGCTAGTTTTCGGGTAAAGTTCACTTTTACAGGTGAACTAATTAAAACAACACAGAGAGCACTTATCATCGGGCTCTCGGTGCCATTCGCCGTTTTAAGTGTGTTTATTATCAGGCTGCACGGCGGGGCTAAAAGCAAGCAAGTGCCACCCGGAACAGTCATCTGGATAATTCGATTAGCTGCTCTTAATGGACTGTGAATGGGGAGATAGCTTGTTATGCCGCGCGGCTTGACTTTTCCTGGGGAAACGTGGAATCCTCCCGGAACGATATCTGCCCTCGTCGAGACTATGGATGGCAATAAGAATTGTTGAACCTTATTCTGTATGATAATCCCATAAAGAAAAATATTAACTCAATATAATGACAGAGAACTCTTGGCGCCAAACATGGGTCCCGCCCTCCTCAACAGCATCATGTAACCTAATGATCGATGCATATGAAAAGAAAACATTATCCCAGTGGAGAAGTGATAAATCGTTTAATTTCAACAAGCAAAACATCGATCCTGGTTTAAGAGGGGAGTAATTTTGGCTGCTTAAAATGCACGAACATGTAGGTTTTGCTGCCGAGCTTGAAAGTTACAAGTCGGGAACACATTTGCCGATCTAATAGACTTTTCGAACTTTAATTACGGCGGTAATTAAACGGCACTGTTCAGTTGTATTTAGATCCGAAAAAAAAAAGGTCCTGATTCGTACGGCTCGTCTGTAATGGAGTTTTCTGCGGCACCCCAATTACCGGCTGTCATAAGTTTGCCGGATGTTCGTTTGTGTCACGTTTGCTTGGATTATCAAACCGCATCTGCAGTTTCATCTAAAAAATAAAGCTCTCTGCAGTATAGAAAATGTGATTTTTATTTTTATGTCATCCATCATGCTTTGCATTTTAAACATGCGACAAAAGTAAGCAAAAATACACGAATTCTTCGGTTTTATCTAAGACCGGAACTTTTGCAGTGAAGGTATTTGTGTCAGCGCTAAGTTATAAGCTGTTGAATTTTTACTGCTAAGTGCCAGGGAGCTTTAGCACTATTTATGGCTCCGCGCCGGTGGCATTTGGAGGATTTTCCCTAAGTATGACTCGTAATATCTTGTGTCGTATGCTTTTGCCCCCGAACGTTTAAAACCCAAAACTCCTGTTCCGTTTCGCTTCGAACACTGAACCGTCACAGTGCTAACGTTTTATTTAGCCCATTTGCCCCTGTCACCTCTAAGTTCCCAACTTAATTTAGTTTTCGGAGCGTTAAATGCAATGAAAAGAAAACAGGAATTAAAAGGCTTCCAATTTGAAACTCGCTATTCCGATTGTCTGTCTCTGTTGGATTCTGGCGGTTCGACGAAAGAGAAAGGCCGGCATAATGCGCGCCCATTTCTTCCAACAGACGCCCAGACAATGCTCGTCCTTTAAAGGAACAAAGAGGCATTCGGGCTAACGATTGTGCCACGGGGATTAGGTGTCTAACGTCCTACAGTAGTTAATTAAAACAACAATTCTATTTAGCCGGAGAGGGTCGACCTACAACAGCGCCCTACAAACCTTTTAACGAAACACGTTTTCCTCGACACAAGAAACCATGTTTTTATTTGAACCCTAGAACAGGAGGAAGTACCTACGTTCCTCCTAGAGCAGGAGGAAAAATTGTCAAGTGTCATAATCCGTTGATGCGGTGTGAATATCCGGATTTTTTTTTTTTAGTAAATGACACTTGGTTATTTGAGATGCCTTAGTTGGAAATCACGCCAATTTCCAATCATCTATCTTAAGTATAAAATCAATCCCCACCATTCCCATTTTTCTTGAAACCGCAGCAAGATCTGCTATACACACACTCGCGATTTCTCTCTTGTTTCAGCTTACCGGCTTCTTTAGGCCTTCTACGTAAAAAAAACGTAATGTCCACGGCACAACTACCAATTGCTAACAATTAATTCCTATAATACTACACAGGTAATTCGACTAGACAGTGACAAGTAATTATATAATGATAATTCAACTAGCGTCGATTTGAGGAGGCGACGCCTCAGAAACAATAACACATCGCGGATAAGATCATTTGTAACAATGTATGTCGCGCTAATTAACATTCACCAGGGATGATTGATTCGTCAAACAATTGGTTGTTTGATTACGGATTTCCAGCAATATCCTGCTGGGATAGTGTGCTATGGTAAATAAGCGTATTCCAGATTTTATGTGGAGAGCCAGTAATTAAAAAACCAGTCACTATTTTTTTCTGTTTATTTTCCAACAAAGCCATCATCAATATATCTATACGCGAAGACGAATCGATCACTAATAAAAGCGAGCTGCAGCTTTTTTATTTCTCTGACATTATGTGCAAAGGCCAGGACCGTCCCGCGTTTTTTGTTCTTTATTGCTCGAATTTAAATTACGTTTTAAAAACGTGTCACTACACATACCGAACCCGGAGCTCTCCCGGTTTTAGCCGATTCAGCCAGTAATACTCTTAAATCATCCCGGGCTAAATCCCTTTATCCGCATCGAAATATTCCTTTTATGTGGTTTGAATCCGGCCCGGCACAAATTTCTATTTTGTATGCATGAATCAATGGATTGCACTTTCCGTTCAGATTCGTAGCTTCGGCATCTTACGAGAAAGCCTCTGATATATCCCTTATATGGCGGAGATTTCCAAAGAAACGGCTTTAAAAATGAGCCCGATAATATCCTTATAAGCTATCAAATTGTGTACTCTTGGGAGCTTTCGTTTCGGATTGATGAGGGATCGGAATTTTTTAGAAGTCTGATAAAAACATCTTACTACATGATG
The DNA here is from genome assembly GCA_951812265.1 of Taphrorychus bicolor. Lineage (NCBI taxonomy): Eukaryota > Metazoa > Arthropoda > Insecta > Coleoptera > Curculionidae > Taphrorychus > Taphrorychus bicolor. Next base: position 45,088,670 of record OX638300.1, on the reverse strand, counting down.
GTACTCGTCTCTAAGTTCCCACCCTAATAAATCTAAAATCAAACTCAACTTCAACAAACGCGACCCACACCCCGGCCCCAAGACATACCAGAGGTCGGTTGGCTGTCATAATAACAGGCAGCCATCGCCCCGAATTTCATTAACTGTAATAGTGTAAAATCACCCTCGGAAGTCACTTAAAGTTGGAGGATATCTTGAAATAATGAGACCGGAACAGACATTCTTCGGCCTCTCCCTGTTGTCATTGTTCGAAGATGGGGACCCCGCGCTCGTCCCCCAGGGCATAATTAAATTCAGAACAGTTTTGCCTCCTAATGACACTTCGGCAATAATCGAATTCTTTCGAATTATAATCGTTGTTGTTCTTGACGAGTTTCTCTTGTTGGCTGAGTGGGGGATCGATGTTTTAGTGGATCGATCTAGCAAACAGATTTAGATAAAGCCGCTTTGTAAGTTTACCCAACAATACACAACCGTAAAAAATTTTGCAAAATATGTCCATACAATATGCGCAAAATTTCATAAAAATTTCGATAACCGTTCTATAAAGAAAGCTCTCAAGAATCTTTTTGATCGAAATGAGACATTTGCAATGCCCTAATATTGCACGTACTGGGCTTCTGTTGGTGGGAGGTGAAAGAGGTCATCAAGAAGAACAAAAAATGGTTCTAAAATTCCAGGCGCTCAAAATTGAAAATTCCAAAAAAAAAAATTATGGAAAATTCTTTATGCTGTTATTGATTGAAATTAGACAATATCAATAACAAATAAACTTGACAAACTTAATAAGAGTCAGATTAATCCGAAAAGAGAGGTTTTTTAACTCATTTCAAAGTTACAATTTTTTGCAACTATAACACTTCCATTTGTAAGAAGTCAAAGAGTAAATAAAGAAAAGCAAACAGATAGATTCACTGTTGTTTTACCCACGTAATGCCGCTTAGGAATCTATTTCATAAAAAGCAGCCGTAAAAACTAGATTAGCAGCAAGAGTTCCACCACCCTTGCGGCAATTTTTACACGACATAAAGAAGCCTTAGGTCGAGTTTCAATTTTCTTCATTTGGTTGTCGCATTGCATCCTAAAAACTGCAGTAGGGAACTTTGGAAGTCTCTATGGAAAAGTAAGGAAGGAAACCCAGTACATGTAAAAATAGCAGGCAGTGACTAAATCTAAAAATCACTTTTTGGTCCTTCCAGTGTGTTTCGTGTCCTTCCAGTTCCAATGATTTCGATACGAGCCGAAATTTTCGAACTAGTAGTTATGTGATTGAATGCAAGATACAAATTTAGAATCGGCTTTCAAAATGCGAATTTTGTTCTGATGCTGCAGCTCACATATAACACCATTAAGTTGGCAACAGTCGAAGAGCGGTATGATCCCGGAGCGTCGGCTCGGATACAATTTCCTTTGTAAGAGCGATAGCCTGGATGCCATCGCGATATCGCACATGACGTATGGCTGATCTTTCGCCCCGATTCCACTCGGAGAATCCCATCTCGCTAGTGTGACAAATACCAAAATAGTATGCCACTTTAATGCACAATGTGGTGAAATATTAGCTTCGCACCGATGCATCGCGATCTTCGGGCGGGATATTCTGCCAGAATGGCGCTGCTGTTTATTTAAATGAGCTTCGGTATCAATTTGCTTGAGCCGTATATAGTGAAGGGAAGGAAGAAGTGCCAAGCCAGTGAATTATCTTTTCGTCGGGAATCCTGTCAATGAGTTCCCATCCCTACGGACTTTCTGATGGTCGTCCGTCGAGGCACGCAGTGGATTTACGGTCCCCCGAGGCATTACAAGTCTGTAGCCGGAATGACACCTCTCAGTCATTCCCGTTTTTACGACGTGAATTACGACGGACCCTTAGAGGTGGCCTCTTCGTGGTTAACTAAATAAATGGAATGATTTCCGATTGCTGCGTTGCCAGATTTACGTGCCCCGAATACGGGCCGAAGAAAGAACAACCCCGGCCCCATTCCTTGCCATCTCGGCATCTGATTTATATCGGCGGTTTTATTACGGTGTCGCCGCCATTTTTAATGTGGATGTTATGCACAGTTTGCGCTCTGCACAGTATCGTATTGTGGCGGTACGAAACGCTCCACCGCTCCGTCGAGCGTCTGATGCATAGCAGCCATCGTCTCGAAATTATCCACTCCTCCGCCATTCGGCTCCTCGGCTTCGGTTTACATATATTTCCACCTGATGACGTTGAGACGGTAATAAACGACGTAATAAAATGAACGCCACCGACATTATAATTTCCATAGTGGCCATTAATTGCGATCCGGCTACGGTAAGTTGAGGAAGTTAAGGAACGATAACGAGACGGGAAAGCAGCTGGTCTTTAGGAGCTATTTCACATCTATCAAATTACAATCTTCCGGCAGGAAAATTGAAAACAGTCGTTCTAACGTTGACGCTACTCCCCTGAACTCCAATGCTTATGAATTATTTCATTGCAGACCGTCAAGTTCTTTTTCTTCAAACGTCAGTTTATTTGACACAATAGATGAAGGTAACAATTTATTTCCTTAATGTCATCCTGGCAGAATGCAAAATCTTTTCTTGCCGCCCATCACCGACAGGCAAAATATTTTCCTGCAGCCCGTCACCCGCAGGAAAGTTTTTTCCTGTCGCTCATAAGAAAAATGGGTATCTAACCTGACTGGGCACCGCATAGCCTCCTCAGAAAAGTGACACTTTCGCTAGTCATGAAACCATTCTACACCATTCTATGCCTTGACTCCTTCGAAGAGGTGGACGAGTAAATTTCAGCTCAGGGCCCGAATTCACAAGATTTGAATAGTCAATTTTCGTATTCGAATGGTGCCAACATGACGCTTACTTGACAGAGAAAAACGACATCAAGAAGCGGAAAAAACGGTTCGTTCTAAAGTTTAGACGGTCAAATTGCGAAAAAAATGTAATACTCCCCCCTTTGTTCAATTTAAAAAAAAAAACATAAAAAATTTGTTTGCTGCTTCTGATCGCAAAGAAATGATTTCAACCCCCTAAGGATGTAACAAACTTAATTCGAATGAAATTAGCCTGGTAAATGACTTTTTTGTAAATAGCCAAAAAAAGCTGATTCGAAAAGAACCTAAAAATTGACCACCGAAAGTGTATCTCCGAAATGTTTCAATCAATGGAACTTTTGTTTGTGTTTAGGAGAAAAAGGACATCAAGAAGAGGAAAAAAATCGTTTGATTCACTGTAATCGGTACATTCGTTCTAAAGTTATAGGCGGTCAAAGTTGAAAATTGCGAAAAAAAGATGTAATACCTATAAACCATTCACTTATTATTGCCGTCAAGTAGGCGTTGGAAATCTGACTTTGACATTTTTATCGTATTTTCTCAACATGTGCCGAAAAGAGATAGGTATAAAAAAAATGAAGGTTTCAAAGGTAACGAGATGCCAAAAATAAGTGACGATGAACCTGTAATATCTTTGGTCAATTTCAAAACAATTTTAGAATTTATTTTTCTGCATTACATTGGAATGGGATGGTTGCAATCCCCCAAGAACGTAATAAACTTAATTCGACAGAAATTAGTTCCTGAGTAACTTTTTGGTAAATAGCCAAAAAGACGATTCTAAAAGAGCCTAAAAAGTGACCACCGAAGGGGTTTATCTCCGAAAATATTGCACCTACGATGCAACTTCCGATAGTAGGAGGAGAAAGACGACACCGAGAAGAGCAAAAAAACAGTTGGATTCACTCCAATCGGTCGACGCGTTCTCAAGTTATAGGCGATCAAAGTTGAGAATAATTGAGAAAGAAGTCGTAATACCCCCCTTTTCAAAAAAATTTCGGAGACATCTTTTTGCTCTTTTTGATTTGAATGGCGCGATTCCAATCCCCTAAGAACGTAACAAACTCAATTCGAATGAATTTATTGAATGTAATAATGGTGGGAATATAAGAATGGTGGGAGGTGAAAAAGGATATCAAGAAGAAGAAAACACAGTTGAATTCAGTCCGAACGGTCGAGGCGTTCTCAAGTTACAGGCGGAAAATGTTGAAAATTGAGAATGTTGAAAAGTCGTAATACCTCCCTTTGGACATTTTCGAAAAAAATGTGGAAATTTTGTTTGCCGTTTTTGGTCTCGAAGGCACGCTTGCAACCCTCTAAGCACGTAACAAACTCAATTCGAATGAGTTTAACTTCTAAACAGGTTTTTTTTTAGTCAAAAAACGCGATTTCAAAAATGCTTAAAAGTCGACTTTCGAAGGCGTTGATCTCCGAAAATATTGCACCTGCGGAACCTCCGATGGTGGGAGGAGAAAGAGGACATCAAGAAGAGGAAAAAACTGTTGAGTTCACTCCGAACGGTGGAGGCGTTCTCAAATGCGTCAAAGTTGAGGTTTGAGAAAAAAGTCGTAATACCTCCCTTTGGACATTTTCGAAAAAATTTTGGAAAATTTCTTTTGCTATTTTTGATCTGAATGGCACACTTGCAATCCCCCAAGATTTGAATGAATTTAACTTCTAAAGAGGATTTTTTTAGTCAAAAACCGCGATTTTAAAAGTGCTTAAAAATCGACTTTCGAAGACGTTGATCTCCGAAAATATTGCACCTGCAGAACTTCCGATGGTGGGAGGAGAAAGAGGACATCAAGAAGAGCAAAAAACAGTTGAATTCACTCCGAACGGTTGAGGCGTTCTCAAATGCGTCAAAGTTGAGGATTGAGAAAAAATTCGTAATTAATTCCTTTGGACATTTTCGAAAAAATTTTGGAAATTTTTTGCTCTTTTTTATTTAAATGGCACGCCTGCAATCCCCTAAGAACGTAACAAACTCAATTCGAATGAATTTAGCTTCTAAAGAGGTTTTTTTTTTACTCAAAAAACGCGATTTTAAAAGTGCTTAAAAATCGACTTTCGAAGGCGTTAATTTCCGAAAATATTACGAAGAAGAGGAAAAAGACAGTTGAATTCACTCCGTACGGTCGAGGCGTTCTCAAATGCGTCAAAGTTGAGGATTGAGAAAAAAGTCGTAATACCTCCCTTTGTACATTTTCGAAAAAAATTTGGAAATTTTTTGCACTTTTTGATCTAAATGGCACGCTTGCAATCCCCTCAGAATGTAACAAACTCAATTCGAATGAATTTAACTTCTAAACAGATTTTTTTTTGTCACAAAACGCGATTTTACAAGTGTTTAAAAATCGACTTTCGAAGGCGTTAATCTCCGAAAATATTACACCTGTGGAACTTCCGATGGTGGGAGGAGAAAGAGGACATCACGAAGAGTAAAAAACAGTTAAATTCACTCCAAACGGTCGAGGCGTTCTCAAATGCGTCAAAGTTGAGGATTGAGAAAAAAAGTCGTAACACCTTCCTTTGGACATTCTCGAAAAAATTTTGGAAATGTTTTGCTCTTTTTGATCTAAATGGCACGCTTGCAATCCCCTAAGAACGTAACAAACTTAATTCGAAATAAATTTAACTACTAAAGAGGTTTTTTTTAGGCAAAGACGTGATTTTAAAAGTGCTTAAAAATCCACTTTCGAAGGCGTTGCTCTCCAAAAACATTGCACCTGCGGAACCTCCGATGGTGGGAGGAAAAACTGTTGAATTCAAATTGCGAAAAAAATGTAATACTCCCCCCTTTGTTCAATTAAAAAAAAAAAACATAAAAAATTTGTTTGCTGCTTCTGATCGCAAAGAAATGATTTCAACCCCCTAAGGATGTAACAAACTTAATTCGAATGAAATTAGCCTGGTAAATGACTTTTTTGTAAATAGCCAAAAAAAGCTGATTCGAAAAGAACCTAAAAATTGACCACCGAAAGTCTATCTCCGAAATGTTTCAATCAATGGAACTTTTGTTTGTGTTTAGGAGAAAAAGGACATCAAGAAGAGGAAAAAAATCGTTTGATTCACTGTAATCGGTACATTCGTTCTAAAGTTATAGGCGGTCAAAGTTGAAAATTGCGAAAAAAAGATGTAATACCTATAAACCATTCACTTATTATTGCCGTCAAGGAGGCGTTGGAAATCTGACTTTGACATTTTTATCGTATTTTCTCAACATGTGCCGAAAAGAGATAGGTATAAAAAAAATTAAGGTTTCAAAGGTAACGAGATGCCAAAAATAAGTGACGATGAACCTGTAATATCTTTGGTCAATTTCAAAACAATTTTAGAATTTATTTTTCTGCATTACATTGGAATGGGATGGTTGCAATCCCCCAAGAACGTAATAAACTTAATTCGACAGAAATTAGTTCCTGAGTAACTTTTTGGTAAATAGCCAAAAAGACGATTCTAAAAGAGCCTAAAAAGTGACCACCGAAGGGGTTTATCTCCGAAAATATTGCACCTACGATGCAACTTCCGATAGTAGGAGGAGAAAGAGGACACCGAGAAGAGCAAAAAACAGTTGGATTTACTCCAATCGGTCGACGCGTTCTCAAGTTATAGGCGATCAAAGTTGAGAATAATTGAGAAAAAAGTCGTAATACCCCCCTTTTCAAAAAAATTTCGGAGACATCTTTTTGCTCTTTTTGATTTGAATGGCGCGCTTCCAATCCCCTAAGAACGTAACAAACTCAATTCGAATGAATTTATTGAATGTAATAATGGTGGGAATATAAGAATGGTGGGAGGTGAAAAAGGATATCAAGAAGAAGAAAACACAGTTGAATTCAGTCCGAACGGTCGAGGCGTTCTCAAGTTACAGGCGGTCAATGTTGAAAATTGAGAATGTTGAAAAGTCGTAATACCTCCCTTTGGACATTTTCGAAAAAAATGTGGAAATTTTGTTTGCCGTTTTTGGTCTGAAAGGCACGCTTGCAATCCTCTAAGCACGTAACAAACTCAATTCGAATGAGTTTAACTTCTAAACAGGTTTTTTTTTAGTCAAAAAACGCGATTTTAAAAATGCTTAAAAGTCGACTTTCGAAGGCGTTGATCTCCGAAAATATTGCACCTGCGGAACCTCCGATGGTGGGAGGAGAAAGAGGACATCAAGAAGAGGAAAAAACTGTTGAGTTCACTCCGAACGGTGGAGGCGTTCTCAAATGCGTCAAAGTTGAGGTTTGAGAAAAAAGTCGTAATACCTCCCTTTGGACATTTTCGAAAAAATTTTGGAAAATTTCTTTTGCTCTTTTTGATCTGAATGGCACACTTGCAATCCCCCAAGATTCGAATGAATTTAACTTCTAAAGAGGATTTTTTTAGTCAAAAAACGCGATTTTAAAAGTGCTTAAAAATCGACTTTCGAAGACGTTGATCTCCGAAAATATTGCACCTGCAGAACTTCCGATGGTGGGAGGAGAAAGAGGACATCAAGAAGAGCAAAAAACAGTTAAATTCACTCCGAACGGTTGAGGCGTTCTCAAATGCGTCAAAGTTGGGGATTGAGAAAAAAGTCGTAATACCTTCCTTTGGACATTTTCGAAAAAAATTTGGAAATTTTTTGCTCTTTTTTATTTAAATGGCACGCCTGCAATCCCCTAAGAACGTAACAAACTCAATTCGAATGAATTTAGCTTCTAAAGAGGTTTTTTTTTACTCAAAAAACGCGATTTTAAAAGTGCTTAAAAATCGACTTTCGAAGGCGTTAATCTCCGAAAATATTACGAAGAAGAGGAAAAAGACAGTTGAATTCACTCCGAACGGTCGAGGCGTTCTCAAATGCGTCAAAGTTGAGAATTGAGAAAAAAAGTCGTAATACCTCCATTTGGACATTTTCGAAAAAAATTTGGATTTTTTTTTTGCTGTTTTTGATCTGAATGGCACGCTTGCAATACCCCAAGATTCGAATGAATTTAACTTCTAAAGAGGTTTTTTTTTAGTCAAAAAACGCGATTTTAAAAGTCCTTAAAAATCGACTTTCGAAGGCGTTGATTTCCGAAAATATTGCACCTGCGGAACTTCCGATGGTGGGAGAAGAAAGAGTACATCAAGAAGAGGAAAAAACAGTTGAATTCACTCCGAACGGTCGAGGCGTTCTCAAATGCGTCAAAGTTGAGGACTGAGAAAAAAGTCGTAATACCTCCCTTTGGATATTTTCGAAAAAATGTTGGAAATTTTTTTGCTCTTTTTGATCTGAATGGCACGCTTGCAATCCCCCAAGATTCGAATGAACTTAACTTCTAAAGAGGTTTTTTTAGTCAAAAAACGATCGGTCTAGGCGTTCTGTAACTTGAGAACGCGGAGGTCAAAGTTGAGAATTGAGAAAAAAGAATTGAGAAAATCCCTTTGGACATTTTCGAAAAAATGTTGACAATTATTTTTTTGCTGTTTTTGATCTGAATGACACGCTTGCAATCTTCTAAAAACGTAACAAACTCAATACGACGGAAATTAAACTCTAAAGTGTTTTTTTTTCTAAACTGGTTCAAAAAATGATAAAATACAAAGCCTAAACACGATGTATGTTTCAGGAAAACACTCCTTTGAAGGACAATGTCTATAGAATAAAGTACGTTAGGTGAACACAACATCAGTGTTGATCATCCCAATTTAATATTAAATGAAAACTGTGAGAACAGGCCCATTGCTGCTGACCCGTGTGAAAACCCCCTTAAATGCGGATGTGCTGCCTGCGGAAACTTACAACAAAGTGAAGATTTCGAAGCACGTACTCTTGGGACTCAATTTTTCAACCTGCAGTGTGCCAAAGCTAACGATGAGAAACTGATAACACTAAGTTGCAAAGTGCATCGTTTCAAAGGAGAATTCTACTGCCTATTAGTTCCAAGAGAATCGATAAGGAAATTTGTGCCTTAACACACCACATATCCAGTAGTTTGAGACTTCTAGGAGTTGCCAGTGAGAATTTATATACTTCGCAAAAACAATAAATAAATCTCGTTAAAAATGCCCGGGCAATTTTGTTCGAGAGGGGGCATAAAGAGAACGCGAAAGGGTAGACAAATGCCCGTTGCAAAGACTTGCCGGCATCTGAACGGCGCTTAGACTTGACACATTATAAACAGGACGAAACTTTTCATGCGATCTAAGTCAGGCTACGACGTTTATCGAATTCCGGTCCTGGAGCTATTGTACTGCAGAAAGAGAAATAGCTTGGCTAGCAAAAGAACCAACGCGACCGAAATGAAAAGCTGAAGAATGGAATGCCCGGACCGATCGATGGATGGTGGGCTATTAAAGGGTATAAATACCAGCTAGTTTTTAATTTTACACTTCTTGGGGAAGTAAATTATGTAATTATATCACTGCAATTATTTCTTGAAAAAAAACATTTAGAGCATTCTTTAAAACGATAATAACGCAGTTATTAGAGCCCGCAAAGCAAGAGAAAAATTTAAATTTGCAGAGCTCTGATAAATAATTCAGCGGAAAAAAATTAAATGAGATTCCCCGTCAGGTTTCTCTGTGCACTTTTCCATAGCACCAGCGGACGCAAAATTCCTCTTATTCGTTTCCCCATGGAAATTAATTGCAACAATAAACAAAACTTTAAAAGAAATGTGCGCATCAGAGCGCGTCATCATGATTAAAAATTTAGATTATTCCGCAAGTTGGCAGGGTTGCGAGGTATTAAAAAATCAAGAAATGCTAAATACGCGCTCTTTAAGATCGACAAAAGGAGAACTGCGAAACGGTCCTCTTTTTAATTAAAAATGTACTCTAGTGTAATTAGCCTTTGTGCGAAGATAAAAGCAAATGGGAAATATTATGGCCCGGTTATCCTGTAGAGCACAAAAGTTGGCGGGAGGTTATTTTTCAACTGGGGGAACGACGCCGCTAGTTTTTAGAGCGTTTACGAGCGGTGCTGCTGTGTTTTTTTGGGTCACCAAGGATAGAGAGATATACTTTCAAAATTGGTTATTTAATTGACGAAGACTTTTAACTTAAATTAAGTTGAGACCAGTACACTAATATACAAACGTAACTCCGCTATTTTCTGAGATCCTTTCACGAAGCGAGAAATGAAACTGAACCTGTACAAAAACCATCTCTTCATGACTTTTGAAATCTATCACATAAATGTCATTTCTCTAATATGGTCGACTCCTGACCAATCAAAACCTTCGAATTCCTTCTTCGGCTCACATGACGATTCACCATTAACCTCTATATACCGGTCGCAAGAGACATCAAATCATAAGGAAATGTCATTTAAGACTCCTTCCTGAATCGTCAAGTTTTCCTATTTTTTATTCAATTGATATAGACTTAAATTGAGTTAAAGTAGAGATTTTGTCTTTACCGAGGTAATTTTCAACATCTGTCAGTGGACGTCTGGCCAAAAAGAAAATTTGATACAGTTATGAAGGAAAATATAGTATCGCTGACACAACGGAAGTATGAGCGGGCCAATGAGGTTCCCAACGACATAACATAACTTCCTATATACGAATTGTTTACCAAGTTATCAAGATACGACGAAAAAAAGAAAGAATAATTGTTTAATGTAGATTGATGGTAGCCTGGCTTGGAACAATGGTAACGTATGGTACCAAAAAGAAAATGCAACAACAATAGTAAATAATAGTAACTTCAGAAAAAATTTAAGCAGAAGAGATTCGTATGTGAGACCAGAAAATTTAATCAAAATTGAAAGAAATTTATTTTCTGCGAAATATCTTAGTGATAGAAATTTTTAGCTTTTTTGCAGGAATCTCTAGTTTAAAATATGCAAAAAGGCAATATTTAAATACCAAAAAGCAGACAAGTTTTCAAATTTCCAAATTGTAATTATACGTGTGCATTTTTCGCATATCTTAATTAAACTCTGGTTCTATATTCTTTGCAAAAAGCTTAATATTTTTTGGCTTTTTAGCATTGATTTTTTATTACTTTATTAATTCATTTTAATATATTTTTTTGCTTTATAAAATGAGTTTCCTTCTTAATGGCTGAAATATTTTTGGAAATATTGAAAGCAGATAAGTTTTCAATTTCCAATTAGTAAATATTGGAAAATCGAATAATTAAACATATACTTAATAATCAAAAACAAAAAAATATTAAAAAACTGTTCAGAAAAAACTGTAAATAATCCAAACCAAATTTTCGGGTGTTTTATTAATTTCATATAGTACTTGTTGTTCAAAAAGTGCTTAAAATCGCATAAAATTCCGATAAAATAAGAAAAAATCGTAAGAATATCAAAACCAAAAGTCCGTTATAATTAAACTTAAATCAAGGAAAAATTGACAAAAAGATCCCCCGATAATATAAACAGAAATGAGTTTTTAACTTATCTGTCCCATCTGTCACGTTTATATTTTACAAAAAGTGACTAAAATGGTGTAAAAAGCTTGGAAAATAAATAAAAAAAAGTTACAATAAAATTTACATTTTTTTTTTCAACATCTTTCAGTGGACTTTTAGCCAAAAAAAACCAGTTGATAGGGTAAACAAATTATAGTGAGTTATTCGGTCAAATTCCTCAACCTTGGAAGCGCAACTCTCACAAGAAAAGATTCAATTATGAAGTGATTGTTACACTTTATTTTCAAACATCTGCCAGTAAGCATGAAATTGTCGTCATTTCATAAGAAAATTGTGTTCACCAGAGATAGTGGCTTTGAAATATTAAAATTAAGTTTTAAGCATTCATTGGTTCGACTCCAAAGATGATCAAAACGTTTTAGAAAGATTGGCTGTTTTGTTGAAGACTCAAGATACTTAAAAGCTCAAATATAATTGCAAGCTTGAGGTTCCAATAATTCCAATGCAACTGTGATGAACAACTGCTCCAAATGACAATATTGAATTACTTCACAAGTAAACACACCGACTAATTCACCCACTAACAGTCCACTGAGAATTCACTATTTACCACTTACAGTTTAATGGTTGGTTGTTATCTTGGGTTCTGGTCCTTTTGTCTGATTAAAATAAGTTACAGCGGGTGCTTCTAACTTCTTTGTTTAATGACGTTTCGGCACAAATTGGTGCCTTCATCAGATTACTACAACACAATGGAATACTTAGTTTAAAGACAAAATTTTTACAATAGCAGGAAGGAATGGTATAAAGGAATACATGGAAAAAAAAATTATATAAAGATTACTACAAGTACGAAATAAAATGTTGAAACATAAACGTATTGAGGGATGATTAAATTAAAGAATAAAGTCGGTAACTCAAAGCAAAAGAGCGTCAAAAGTGAAACCTACGATGCAATATGGTGTTAGGTTAAGAAGAGGGGCCAAAAGGGTAAGAAACGTAAGAAAAGGAGGGAATCTGAGGGTGACAATGACTTACCACAAAACGATGTACAGTTTTGGTTCGAAGTTTGTTGCAGTTTTTTTCTTTATGTACTGTTACTTGAAGAAAAGTAAATGAAAGTTGCATTATTGCTTTGTACATGCTGATCGCCGTGTCGAAACTCTGCGGCTAACCGTCAGAGATATCGTACGGCACGCAGCATGTACTATGGGGAATTAAAGAAATTTTTTGTAAGTTTTGGATAAGGAAGCCTATAATGAAAGAAGATGCAACGGCTAGTAAATTGGTCAAGGTGGTGTTTAATATACACATACATCGCAAGGTTAATTGTTTTTAATTAAGTAGGTCTGCTGACTGGTGGTTTTGGGTGTTTGGTTTATATTTTTTTGGAATTTAACTATGTATTTTAGGTAAATTTATGGATATTGAAATATTTACTGATTTTATGCAGAGGGTAGTTACAGTATGTAGGAGTAAATTTTACTTAGGCCATCAGTGTCCGTTTTTGCATTGACACAATTACTGTTTTTTTTTTATGTATACCATTTCATGAAATTCCCTTTTTTTCCTTGTTTTTTTCTGTTTTTAGGACTTTAGCTCTTTTAAAATCAAAATTATGCTGATGTTCATTTGCGTGGTGGGTTAGGGCTGTAGGGTTATTTTTGTTGTGTTTGTGTCCATTGATGCGGTTTTTTAAGAACTGGCTAGTCTGCCCGATATAGACGCCAGGGCATCCTGTTTGGCAGGGTATTTCGTAGACGATGTTGCTTTTTTTGTCTGTGGGGGTTTTGGGTTTCAGTTTGGTAAAATGTTGGTTGAGTAAATTATGTCCTTTAAAACTGGTTTGGATATTTTCTTTGGAGACTGTATTGCGGATTTTTTCGGAAAGACCAGGGATGTATGGTATAGTTAGATAGTTTGTTTCGGTATTTTTTTTGGTATGCCTGGTTGAATTGTTATAAAATTTATGTATTCTTTTTTTAAATATAGTGTTAATTAGGCCGTAGGGGTAGTTGTTTGTTATTAGGGCGGACTTTGCTTTTTTTATTGCATCGGTTCGGTATTCAGGATCGGAAAGGCCTACCGCGCGGTCGGCAAGGCTGGTTATGACGGACTTTTTTTGAGATATAGGGTGATTTGAATTGAAATTTAAGTATCTGCCGGACCAGGTGGGTTTCGTGTACCATGAGGTTCTTACTTTGCCATTGCTGTTATGGAGGGTGAGGTCTAGAAAATTGATTTGCTGATTTTGTTCGATTTCTATGGTGAATTGAATTTTTGGGTGGTATTTGTTGAACTCGTTCAATATGTGTTGGCCGTATTTTTGTGGAGCAGCGAGTAAGCAGTCATCTACATAGCGGAAGAAGAAGGGGAGTTTTACTGGTAGGTTGTCAATTACAGTGGTTTCGAGATCTTCGAGGACTAATTGTGCAATGACGCTTGAGATGGAGGCGCCCATCGCACAGCCATTGATCTGTTTGTAATAAGTGTCATTGAAGACGAAATAAGTAGAACTTAAGGTTAGTTCCACTGCTTCTAAGAAGTCCTTCATAGGTATGTCAGTGTGTTGTTTAATTTTGTCCCAGTGTTTTTTTAGGAGGTCAAGGGCAAGTTCGATAGGGATATTTGTGTACATGGATATTACGTCTAAGGACATTAGGGAGTAATTTGTGGGGTAGGATACGTTAGAAATTTTGTCTTTAAATTGCCAAGAGTCCTTGATATAGAATTCATTTTGATGTACTATTTTTGTATTATATTTTTTAGAAATTTTGAAAGTTTTTCGAAAGGGGATTGAACACATGAGACGATGGGTCGGAGTGGTGTGTCGGTCTTGTGTAATTTTGGGAGGCCGTAAATTTTTGGAGGCAAGGCGTTGTAAATTTTTAGATCTTTGGCGGTGTTGGGGGATATGTAGGCCATATTTTCCCATTTTTTTATTAAGTCGTTGTTGCTTTTTTGAAATTTATTTGTTGGGTCATTTTTCATTTCTTTGTATGTAGTTTTGTCTGTCAGTAGCTCGTAGATTTTTTTGTCGTAGTCAGTTCTGTTCATGACAACGGTCTTATTTGATTTGTCTGGTTTGAGGACTATTACTTGAGGGTTGTTTTTCAGAAACTGTCTAGTTTCATTTATGTTGCGTTGGAGGTTAATATTGTTTTGTTGTCCAGTGTTTTGTGAGGCTTTGTTTTTGTGGGTGTGTATGTGACTGCTGCAGGCGGATCTGATGTTGTCTTTTGTTTGCGCTGGCAAGCGGGATATGGCAGTTTCGATATTAGCTATGATGTCAGTTACTGGAATTTCTTTTTGGTTTTTTATAGGTAGGGCGAAATTGGGGCCTAAACTGAGGGTTTGAGAAACATTGGCTGGTATGGTGGTGTTGCTGAGATTTTCGGTCCAATTAGTAGGGGGATTGGACGTTTTGATATTATGTTGTTTTAATAGGTTATTGTTGAATTTCTTTGTGTTGGAGTTTTTTATGGAAGCGAATAGATTTTCGAATCTTTGTTTTTCTTTCTCAACAAAGGCATTGTAGAGATTTGGCGGGACAGTATTTTTGATTGAGGAGTTTACGTGTTGTCTGTCTCTTGTTAGTGTGTTTAGTTGTTTTGTGGTGTCGGTTATAAGCAGATTTAAGGTATTGAATCTGAAATTATGTAGATTCACTCACTGAGAGATTCACAGGCAAATGATATGTGGTTAACGTTGACGTTTAAAAAGGTGGGTGTGAGATTTTTAGTTTTGCATCGTAGGAGGTAAATTTTACGGTTTTTAAGATTTGCTATCCTTGTGCTAAGGTTTACCGACAGTTTCATCAGTTGGGTGGTGTGGTTTCCATATGTTGCGGTGATGTTTGCGTAAGAGAGCATTTTTCCCCTGCTCTGGTCAATGGTTGGCACGTAGGCTTCTGGATTCTTGGACCCTTGTGATTGTATGGTTGGTTGTTATCTTGGGTTCTGGTCCTTTTGTCTGATTAAAATAAGTTAACATAGCGGTCAAAGATCGATTCATCCCGGCTGCCCGCGGCTCGCAACCACCTTCCGTAACAATATTTATTTTTTATACGACCTTTTTAAAACTTAAATTTTATGCAACGAAAAATTATTTTTTCTACGACTGCCTCGAAAGTGAACAAATGCGCACTGCTAACTACCTTTGAAAATCGCGGATTGTAAAGTGCGTCCGCAAAGTGCACATTGGGTACACTCTCATACGGAAGCATGTGCAAGCCACACAACTTTTGTTTATCGCCATACAGGACTTTGAGATACAGGGTATCAAAAAAGACGTTACCAAGCAATATTAAAAGTCCATGAACATACTTTTGTAACCAATTTTATAAAAAAAATAAACGTTTTATTTCTTTTTCTGTTTTATCCATGTTTTTCAAGATAAAATACCGATTTAACTCAAAAAAAGCCGCACATTGCCACTTTTACTAAGTGTAAACACCCCGTGTTCATTAGAAAAAGTCATCAAGAAGGCTATGAATTTTTGACAGAAAAGGTGACTTAATCAAAGTAAATGGACTTTCGTTCTTTCATCCTTTTCTTTTGTAGATTTCACAGCCAACTAGATGACGATTTCAATGAACTACATTATATGTAGTTATACAAAATATTGGAATTTTAATACTCATAAAGTACGTCTAAATATACACATACAAAAGTTCAGATGTCTACCTCGAGTTCCTGAAATGTAACGGAAAACAATTTTCTTTCGCACCCTCAATTTCGATGTCACCAGTTTCAGCTTGAAAAAAGTAAGAAACTAAACGTAACATGAATATGAGACTTTTGCAAGTGTGATGTCTCGCACAGAGTACGAAGATAGCGTCAGGAGAACCAAAGTGCTTTAGTTTCTTCCCATCTAAAAAATTGGAGACAATTCATGGAAGTTCTTATAGCATTTATCTGAGACTTTTTTCTTATTTTTTAATGTAGAATTATACCCTGACTATTGGCATAGGAATTTCCGGACACCCTATATATAGTAAAATCTGAAAAGAAGCGCTGTTTTAAATTAGGAAGACCGAAATGAGGAGCCTCGTAGTTCAAAGGACAGATAATGACGATCGAACTCAATTTTATTTTGAAGTAAATTCTTCAATTTGTGGATGTAAACTCAAAGAGAATAAAGTTGAATTCAGAAAATGTAAATCATGTATCATATATTTTCATTTCAAGATGTTCTATTTCAAGATCACGTGAAACTCCAAATGTGACAATCCAAATGTCACAATCCAAATCACGTGACTTTTTAACTGTCATATAACTTCTGATTGGCAAAGGTTACAACTTCATATTGTTTACGTTGCTTCGGAGTTTAGTGGGTTATTTTGACTATTTTCGCTATATTCGTTATTTTTTTTTGACAACTTTCGAGGGTCGAAACGTAAAATGTTTGTAATTCAAGAGGCAAAGTTTATATATCCTAAAATGTCTGCAAGAAAACCCTTAGGTTGGCCAGAGGTATATACCTACGTTTCTATCTAGGTTCCTTCCTATAATACATTTTTGGGTTTTATTGCAACAATGAAACTTGAGACACATTTGTAGCTACAACTCAAAGAATTTCAAACTTCGTGGCACCATTGACAAATGGTAACTTAAGCTTTATAACCCTACTGTTGAGTTAAAACTCAAACATTTTTGCTAGTCTCGCTCAAAACTGTCTCAACGCTAGATATGACAGTTTTTGTCGTCATTATACAAAGTGAGTCATAATTAGGTGACCAAATTTTTCTGCAAAAAATTGCTACAAAAAAATGTTTTTGGGTACCACTATTTCATCTGAACCTCCATTCCAGACTAACTGCTAGATAGCACCAAATGTATTTTGGAAAATAGAAAGAGTAGCACTAAGAATTCTAAATACTAGCATCAACAATGTCAATCTTTAAAAAGACTTTACTGTTATTCAGAACACTTATACACACACAAAAACGGTTTTTGATATATTTTCAACAAAGTTTTTCCGTTCTATTGTGTTGATAAAAGTTTAACTGAAGGTAACATTGCACTTCGAGTACATTATTTTTCCATTAAGTAGTAGTTAAATTTATAACTATTCTTTTGTTTTTCGTTTCATCGTGTTATCTCTGAAATGACGTGAGAGCAGTTGACAAAATATAAGGGCACAAAAAGGCAATAAACTACGACATACGACATAATATTATGTTTACCCAATAATAAACGATGTTATTTATAAATGCTCATATACTATTCCTTATTTACGTGGCAATTTGCTAAAAGCTTCGGTGAAAGTGATCCAATTAAAAATTCCCCAACAATGAAGCCCTCGTAAACCTTTTTTTTTTACGGAACGTAAAACCCTTAATGTTGGTAATTTTTTCGCAATCAGGCGATCAAAAATGTCATATTTTACGTCGGGAGGTAAGAAATTGCGGCAATTAGTCAAAGGAAGGTCCTTGAAGGAATACATAAACAAGGAATTTTGGCATAAGACGAAACGAGCCTCAAATTGAAATGAAAATATTTTCGCAACCGACTTGTTCGAGTGGCATCATTTTAAGTGGAGCCTTTGAGAAGACACTTTCAGGTAATTTAATATGGCCGCGGGAACGACGACACAAAATTGCGTTATTTTCTTTCCCTATATAGAACACGTTCGCTATAGAAGCGTCACGCATACCTATGTACAGGAATATTTAATTTTAAACCATACATAAAGAAAATCTCAAATTGCGTTCTTGTACAACGGTCGAAATCTCTTATATGCACAAAAGCTTTTGACCACTAATAGCTTCAAGCCGCAATCTACCGTCCATGAAAGCAGATTTAGTCGTCTCTATATTGTGGAGGAAGCGGAAACGTCACATATGGTTCTCCACAGAAATTTAGTTTCCAAGCCCTTATAGTGTTAATGCATCAGACCAAGAACTATGTTGTTCAAGGACCTTATTGCACTAGTTATATAAATGTCCTAATTTATATTCGCGACGTGACAGTTTAAATTTATATGGGACAAGACACACGCACATTTAGGCTTAAACCACGGGCTCAAGATTAAAGTTATTATGACAATACCCCATATATTCAAGAGGTAATTTCATCTCGTACGACATTAACAAGGAAATTTGGGGTCGGCTCACTATCTGCCAGATACATAACCGACTTGGAAGAGCTAAAAGCAACAAGCGCGGTTTCGAGGCGACAGGCGTCCTGCACCTAAACTTAAGCAATTCCCGGAACTATTACGGTTATAGTCCGCTCTAAGATGGAAACGTAACACTTGTGACCTAATTGGCATATCCTCAAGGTAATTCGCAAAGATAGCTCTTTTGGCACAGCAATTCCCCGAGTATACATAATTTGCAGTAAAAGTTACGATTGTCTAAACTAACTTTCGACGACTTGATGCAGTTAAGACTTCTCACGTGTAAAATTCCCCTGGATGAGTTATATTACTTTCCTAGCTAGTTGTAGGCGAGATCTGGCTCTGACAGGACAACTAAAAGTTAAGTAGGGCCTCATAACGTTCGCGCCATTTTGCACCGCATTACGACGACATTATTAAGAAATATTATCTTAGTTTGTAGTTTTGTTCGAGAGTCGAGCAGGAGTTGCAAATTTGTTGAAAACTCCTCGAAAACTTCGAGGTTAACTAGGTGTGGATGAATTCAAAGTGTGAATCATGATTACTCACAATGCCAATGGGAGTCAAGAGGTTGAAAGCAATGAAATAATCGTGTATTACACATTCACTTATTTTTGTCATTTAGTTGCTTTTGAAAACTTTTTAATCTTCTTCCTTCTTCATATCATCTTCTATCTTCTTAATCATCTCTCATCTTCTTAACAAACTAAAACTACATATAGTATCAAAACAAAAAAAAACAAACATGGAGAAGACGAAAGTGTTTCCATTTAGAACGAGAACGAGCTATGATAATATATTACACGTCAACTATCATTTGTCCCAAAATTCAAATTAGAAGTAGGTAGCTCTAATTTGAAAGGTTAAGATCAAGATCATCTGTGAAGTTATAACCATTTTAGATTTTAGGACTGATATGATGAAGAAATTTTTAATAGGAATCAGAGTCAAAGTCATCTGAGATGTTCAAAATATGAACTTGATTTATTTTTTTATGTTATCATTCAATTTTGAATTGACAATGAGAACTTAAGGGAGATGAAAAATGACATCAAGAAGAGGGCGAAACAGGAAATCTGGAAGACTTTTTTTGCTCTTTTTGATCGGAATGGCACATTTGCAATCCCCTAAGAACGAAATTAATCTCTAAAGTGGTGTGGTTTTTTAAAACTGGTCAAAAAACAAGATTCTAAAAGTGCCTAAAAGTCGACCACGAAGGTCTATCTCCGGAGATTGCACCTACAGAACTTCCGGTGGCGGTAGGTGAAAGAGAACAATTTTTTTGCTGTTTTGATCGGAGTGGCACGCTTGCAATCTCCTACGAACGTAACAAACTCAATTGGAATGAAACTAACCTCTAAAGTGGCTTTTTAAAAAATTGTCAAAAAACGCGATTGTAAAAGTGCCTAAAAATCGACGACGGAAGAGGTTTATCTCCGAAAGTAATGCATCTACGGAACTTGCAATACCGGGCGAAAGAGGATATCAACAAAGAGAAAAAAACAGTTGGATTTACTCCAATGGGCCGAGGCGTTCTTAAGTTACAGGCGGTCAAAGTTGAGAATTGAGAAAAAAGTCGTAACAAGCCCAAAGGGGAAAATGTCCCCTTTGGACATTTTTGAAAAAATTTCGGAAATATTTTGTGCTGTTCTTGATCAGAATGGCATGTTTGTAATCCCTTGAGAACATAGCAAACTCAATTGGAATAAAATTAACCTCTAAAGGGGGTTTTTAAAAAATGGAAAAAAAAACGTGATTCTAAAAGTGTCTAAAAATCGACCACTGAACGAGTCTATCTCCGAAAGTATTGCACCTACGGAACGGAGTGAAAGAGGACATCAAGAAGAGCAAAAAACAGTTGGACTCACTCCAATCGGTCAAGGCGTTCTCAAGTTATAGGGGTTCAAAGTTGAGAATTGAGAAGAAAGTAGTAACCCCCCCCCCCCCTTTGGACATTTTAAAGAAAATATTCTGTGTTTTTTTATCTGTTTTTGATCGGAATGGCACGTTTGCAATCCCCTGAGAACGTGACAAACTTAATTCGAATGAAATTAAGTGGTCAAAAAACGCGATTCTTTAAGTGGCATAAAAATCAACCATGCCAAGATCAAGATCCTCTGTGATGTCATAACTATTGCATTTTTTAGAAATGGCATAAAGATATTTTTAATTACATTAAGAGTGAACGTAATATCAGATGTTAAAAAAATGCGGTTGATTATTTTTTTTTTAATTGCAAGTGATAAAATTATTTTTAATTAGATAGAGAGTCAAAGTCGTCAAAGTCATCAAAGATGTTCAAAAAATGTTTTATTATTTTATCATTAGAACTTGATTTGACAATGAAGAGTTGAAAAGTTACGACCAAGATCCTCTGTGACGTTAAAACTATTGGAGTTTTTGGAAATAATGAAGAACTTTTTTAGTTAGACTGAGAGTCAAAATAAAAGTCTTAATTAGACTGAGAGTCAAAGTCATTTTAGATGTTCAAAAGGTGAGGTTGATCTATTTTTTTTTGCGTTCCTGATTAAATAGTTAAATATATAAAACTTTTTGAAAAGCATGTTGCTTAGTCCTATTTTTTACCTTCATTTTTTAGAAGAAAATAAATGCAGTTTTTTAATCGTGGAAGTGTCTGTATTACACGTCCTACCGGCAACTTAAAATTTAACTGTCTAGAATTGCAGGAAATTTCAAATTAGAGAAAAGAGCGCGCATCCTCAGCTGCATTGCATTTTCCTTCCTGCCACCCTTTGAGCCTGTCTCCGAATTATCTCCCAATATTAAAAGTAACTTAAAATAAGGACCGACGTCGTCTGAAATAAATCAGGCCGAGATAAGTCCCAGTGACAGGAAGAAAAAAGCCGAATTTAAATCTTGCAGAATTTATCCTCGGATTATCCGACATCTTTTCTCAATGCATTTGTTAGATTGAGACCGGAGACAGCTCAATTTCGTTATTTAATCTCTTTGGATACTGGTTGCATACGCTCGCTCTTAAGTTTATTGAATTTCCTTAGGAACTTCACTACATCTATTATGGAAGAAAGAACTTATGGGGTGAGTTTTCTTTGGTCTGGTGGGCGCCCGCATTTTGAAAATGCATGTTTAGCTTACCTGAAAAAAAACTTAACAATTTTTAAGCCATAACAACAAGGAATTCTTCGTTTTGTTTCATTTTATTTATGCAGGTATTCGTGATCGTTTGGCACGAAACTGTATATACGTACTAAAACCTCCCAACTGAGCCAATATATCCCGGGCTTCGCTTAGCAAAATAAAATAAATCACGTACAAAAGTGGCGTATAAATCAACAAAACAAAATCTAAACAACAGTCTCGGTTAATACGGGCTGTAGCCTTGCCTAGGGACACCGGAACGTATGATAACGCGATTTGCTTAAAACAAGGATAGGGCAAAAATCCAGGTCGGAAAGTACTTTGGGGGATTCGGCCGGCACAACATGTAAAGGTGAAATGCGGCAATTTAAACCCATTTAGTTGTTTTGAGAAAAGGTTGTTTTTTCTATGCTTAGTCTCGATGCATAAAGTTGCTTCAAAATAACAGATCGGACGCAATTTGGTTCGTTTTTACATGTAAATCTCTACAAGAAATAGAAGATTATGTCACTAGGAGTAAAAGTGGGTCTTTTCGTGCTGAGCCCAGAGATCGACGGCCGAAGCGAAGCTGAGGCCTACAACTGGGCGAAGCACAAAAAGACCTTTTACTCCGAGTAACATATACTATTTTTTTTTCGAGCATGCAGGATGTAATAATTCTATTTCAGAGTGATTCAGTTTTGCAATTTTCTATTATCTTCTTTAAGCGGGTCTAGGTACTTACCCAATTAGTGGTGTATATTATTTGTAAAATACATGGAATGTGTTAGAATGGTGGTTTTCAATGTTCAATGGTTTTAATGATGGTCCATGGTTTTAGTGATATTAAATCATAACCAATGGTTATGGTAAACTAAGAATTTGTAGCAATATTTTCAATGCTAAATTAATATAAGTCACATTGACAGATAACTATGATGACACGCATGACATTTAACAGACGATTTTAAAATTCGGGAACCTATGCGATTTCGACTAATAACGGCTTTGGGTGATGCTCTGAGAGTATTCCTATCCTTTCTTTTTTCAATAAGAATGTAAAGATGGCAATACACTCAGATCGGTTTATCTGGTGTCATCTAGTTTTCAAATAATTTTGGTGAATGAAAATCGTTTATATATGCGCCACCATGACAGTAGCGGTGACTTTTGACTTTACTTTTACTGCCTAGGACTTTTTTGCTACTTTTTTGGTCTCTGGATTTGAAAGCCCACTTTAGGTGTACGTATGGAGAAAACAAATGACGTACTTTTAGTCCGCTTGAAAAAAAAATTAAGATCTATCTGCACTTTTTTGTACCCCGCGCCGCCTCAATGACGTCATATAGATTTCTGTTTCCTCTTTTTCGAATTCAAAGTCAAGTTCAAATTCAAAAAGTGAATGTCTAAAAAGAACTCAATATGTCACTGAAATGTACTATACTGGCAATCTACCTTTTCAACCGATCGACGCTTCCTGGAGCAGATTGACCGTCGTGACGTCATTCAAACCGTAGTTTCTCTTATAGAATTTGCATACAAAAACTTAGCTAACATGCCTCCGCCCGGGTCTGTTACTGCTTATCTTCTGCTGCTTTATTATAAAAAAATGAACATTTGTGACACATTTGCTAACTTCTTGATAATATGGTGATTGAGTTTTTTTACATGAAGTTGACAACTAGACCAGTTTCTTCCTCTGTTTTTCTCATTTTTCTTACTTCACATTTATACCTTTCCAAATAATTATATAGAAATCACCTTAGATTTCGGCCAGTTTAACTCCACAATGGGCGCATACAAATTATTACCCGAATGGTACAAACACTAACAAAACACATAAATTTAGCGCGTCTTAAGATAATCCGCAACAGCCGAACAAGAAGCGAATCTCCTCCCCCCTGTAATCTAATTCAAGGCGCATATTCGCGATGCGGCTGATCATAATTTTGAACTATCCGGGGGCTTTAATTTCAAAACAGAAATTCCAGAAATTAAACAGAGGCATCGCCGTTTTCTCCGGATATCCGGGGAGAGGAAAGAGTGGGAGAGAGGGGAGGAGAACAAGGCTCGAAATTAGATGCAGCCGGGTACAAGAGTTTGGTGCATGAATACACCCGCGATGAATATCATCTTGCAAGTGGGACTCCGGGTGTATGCCACAAGCCAAATTTTGATCAATAGATTTTCCGCCATTTAATACAGCTACCAAATAGGGGATGTTCATTTCAAAACGTTATCCAATTGGATGTAAAATGTCAAAAGAAGCTTGATGTATCAAATTAGAAAATTCCCATCCCGCATCAATATATAATAAGTAATAATAGAGCGAAAAGGACAAGAGTTTTCAAATACTTTCCTACAGATGTCCTTAATTCCTGTAAAGCCAATTTTTATTTTCGTAAGTGTTTTTTGAATGCTGACGCTTCAACTGTACATTCAGTCTTCTTCAGTTTTGAAAATAAACGCAAGCTATTCTTTATTAAAAAGGTAATATAAATAAAAACTGTATTACTTAAAAAATGTATTACTTAAAAAAGTAATACAAAAAATTGTAATATAACAGTGCGGAAGGAACAAAAGTTCATTTACTTTGAATATGTCATCCTTTTAAATCAAAAATTAGATCACTTTTTCTAATGTACCCCCTCAGACTACAGAGGATTTATTTGAAAACGTCATCTAGTTGGCTGTACAATGTCAAAAGAAAATGATGAAGAAACAAAAGTATATTTACTTTGATTATGTCATGCTTTTCTGTCAAAAATTTATAGCCTTCTAAATAACGTTGTCTAATGAACACATCGTAAAAGATTCATTCTGTTCATTCTGGTCGTAAATTACGTGACCTTGTTTGAGTTCATCTTGTTCATTCACCATATTTGGTCAAGTATCAAGCAGTTTGAAAATACTTCAAGTCAAGCTCAACTGTAAAAAAATCAAGTCAAGTAGCGAGTTGCCAAGCATTTAGTTTTTCAAGTCAAGAATTTCTCAAAATTGCGAACAAGCTCAGTTTCAACCCGTTTAGATACGCTCCCCTATAAATAAGGATGAGCCCGTTTAATACATAATGCGACCACACAACTTTTGTGTTTTATTCCCAGTTTTTCGTTGATCTAGGGCGACAGTATCGCTTTAAAACAGCTAAAATCGAAACGGTCTTTCCGAGAAGCGTATATAGACAAAACCCGTTAAAATACCCGGAAATGTAATCCCGTAATATATGTACAGAGATAAGCTCAAGTCGAAAATATATGTGCTACTTTTTCGGCTAAGTCGGGGGTTCTTAAATCAGTAAACCGATTTATGGCTTCGAAGTCAACGAGCATTATTTAAACGCGGCTATAATTTACGAACCCGGAAAAATGAACAACATATATAACCCCCGAGGCAAAAACCCGGAGTGCTTCGCATGGCCGACCTCTGGATTAATTTTCTTAAGAAGCGCGAATGCACAGAATCCCAATTGTTATACCAGGTTTTGGTTCCCGATACCGCAGCTTCTTAGACCGTTTCGTTACTTTCTAATGCCCCATGTATGTTGTAATTCCCATAGTGTAATTCTCCGACTATCCGAATACCCGCCGTAATTTCCAAGCAGAAATTGCCGGCGTAAAGAGAGGCAAATGGATTTTCAGGAACACGGTATCCGGAAAGGTTGAAAATTAGATGCAGCCGGGATACAATGCACCTACAATTAGATGCTCCGAAATGAACATTTCGCAACAGATGCTCGTTGAAATATTATAATGCGAATCGATAGAGGGGCTTGTAGTTTTGTTGTTCTTGATGCTGGATATTGCACGTAGCCGGGGCAAAATTGCACCATTCTTTCCAGAAGTTTCAGTTCATTTACTAGCCGGCACAATAAAGCTCCTTATACTCCTGTCGAGACAGAATCTAATCACTAAACGCCCCGACCAGCCGTAAAGCCACAAGCCATAAAATCGTCAAGGGAAATCGCTATTTCCTTAGTATGGAATACCAGTTTTCAGAGTAATATTGTTTTTCGAAACTTTGCTCTCCGGTGCCCTTAAATATTAATGCGGTCGCCCGGTTTACGGTCGCGGATTCCCTAAAAGACTCTAAATTAACTCGAATCCGCTCTCTTGAATTTGCTTAAAAGTTTAATGAATATTTGCTGAAATGGTGCTACCTACAAAAAATTATCATACACACTTTTGATAGGCCGGAGGCTTTTGCTTGGCAACTACTCTTCTGACTCACTGGTGTGAAAGGAAATGGAACCTAAATATCTTCGAAAAGGTAAAAATTAGGCGATTAAGGATATCTAATAAACTATATGGTGTCCCATTTAAAAAATACAACTTTCGAGAATATCTTAAAAAAATTAAATATTTTGGAAAAATTTATCTACGCCGCTAGTTCTACGCAAAAAATCTATCGATATGCTTTTGAATCGTTTCGATACGTTTGGAAATAACTGAAATAAAAGGGGAGTCCCGAAATGACACATTTTCAAAAACACCCTGTATCTAAAAAACTAAGAGGGCTAGGAAAAATCTTTTGACGGCATCTTTTGTTTCTCAAAAAAAGCAGTCAACTTAATGAAAACCTCATCTTTCTATTTCTGCTAAACCTCGCAAAAACATCGGAAATGTCATAAAAAGTATTAAATTAATATGAACTTATCTCAGACAACAGTTTTAATTCCATAGCGTGCTACGAGCTATGAACTTGTAAATAAAGCTTGCTATGAACACCCTTTATTTACAATACGAAAACGAGATGATACACATATGTATATTATGCCTAAAAGTGCACACACAAAAGGTCATCAATAATTTGTTATTAATAAAAGAAAAATTAGTACTAGCGGTGTAAAAGTGAACTTCAAAAAGCTGAGAAAAAAGTTGAAATCCGTGCATAAACGAAAAACTGAAACACGTATGCGGATTTCGTTTAGCCCTTGCAACGAATATTCCGAGTAATGAAAGTGCGGAATGTAAAAAATGCCAAAAGCTGCAAGTTTCAATTAAAGACCGATCGCTAGCTAGTGCAGCTAGTCTGGCAGGAACTTTTCCAATAACCCGGGGATCAGAAGACATTTCACCCCCGAAACATAGTTCGAGGCGGCATAAAGTTGAAAAGCAATTTGGAGCGTTTCTCTCCTTACTGACGTACTTCTTATTCTTGTCAGTTTCGTCTTAATAATGGGTCCTCGAATAAATCTTAATTAAATATTAATTTAACACTAACGAGAGGATCTTCTGTCTTATGTCGGAAGCTGCACGACAACTGCAACCCGGCCTTTCGCGGAGGGTGATATTGAGTCAGGTAATTATCTCTTATCTCGTACTGGCCCAGAAAGGGCACCTTACGGCGCCAATTTAGGAATAGCTTTTTATACCGAGTTTCATAATCTATCATTACCCCTCTCATGAAGACGTACGCCTCTGCGTCTATCATCAACAAGAGGTTCTCTTATCACATTGTATACCCCTTAAAAAATATAATCTTTTAAGATAAAGATATTACCTTAAATTGAATATGCAACACTTGTTGAGAAACGAGAGTTAAATTTTTTTTGGATGTGGGCTAGAAATACATCTAATCTGACAACAGTATCCTATAGACTGAAAAAAATTAGTTGAAGATGACTACATCCTGGAGAAGACTATCTTTAAACATATGATATTTAATATTTTCTCGGACTGGAATAGAAGTACCTCAAACCTAACAATAATCTTTTACCCTGACTGAGAAAAATTCGCTAAAAATGGGTATTAATTTTAACGGCTTATTTTTAAAATAAAAAAAAAGTAACGAAGTGAAAAATTGCGTCCCAGGATCTATTGATTTGCATTGAATTGGCGGATTGGGAACAAAATTCGAACTACAAACTCATCGCCGACGTTTCGCTTAATAGTGCTTAATTTTCTTCAGGGCTACAAAGATATAAATTTATCAGAAGCAAAAACGGCAATCATTTGAAACACCTCACCTCGAGCATAGAAAATAAATCAAATTGATTCATTCAAAATAAAAATTAAAAAATCTTAGAAAGTTAAAAAATTGAAATACATTACAGGTTTACACACTTTAAAATTGGAGGTAAAATTATTAAAAGCAATTAACACCTATTAAATTAACAAGACAGGAACAAGACGGTACGTAAATACTGGGCAAGCAGACTGACTGGCGTGTCCCTCATAAGCGAAACTGAACCACACAGAGGCTTATCAGTGCGGTCCGTGAATGCTTATTGTTATTTTTTTTATATACAATACCCATAAAAGTCGACTCCAAAACTCTCCCAATTAAAACTTCAATTAAACATAAATTGGTCATCGTTTGTGTTCGTCACACATTTAGTTATGTCAATTGTGTGTAATTTATGCAACCTCAATCGTCTTACAATTTAACCCTCTTTGACAAAAAATTGTAGATGACGCTTAAGTTCTGAGTATCAGTCCTTACAGTTGACTGTTGTTTTCTATAATTAGTTTCTATGTCTAAAATTGTAGCGTTCGTAAAATTAAAATGATGTCCAGTTTCGAAGTGATGCCAATGCGGTCTTTTCTCTCTTGTTAATGTTGGTAATGTTACAGTCATATCTGTGTTGTTTCAATCTAGTCACTAACTTATTCTTCGTTTGTCCTATATACCGAGTGTCACAATTGGTACAAGGAACAGAGTAAACAACTGAGGATCTTTCCTGTGAGGCTGTTTTATCTTTAATGTGTGAATACAAATCACCAACAGTCTTTTTTGCATATGTAATAATTTTTATGTTGTTATGACTCAAGATTCTACTCAAATTGGCGCTCAGTCCCTGCACCGATGGTATTTTAAAGTATTTTACATCAGGTTTAGTTGTTTGGAGATCGGCTATTCTATCCCCTGTCGGTTGGAGAAGCGCCTTAACAACATTGGGTGGAAAACCGTTAACAGACGCCAGGTGCCTTATCTTTAAGAAATTGTTTTCCCAGAAAGATTCATGACTCAGCCTCATATCACATTCATCACACTGAACCAAAAACTGGCAAGTCTTGAAAACCGAAGAAATTTCTTTTTACAGTGTAAGTTTAACAATGTCTTTCCTAAAGTCATCCAACAAAACATTAATTATTTATATTCTTTGATGGATAATTCCCATCCGTTTATATACTTAATCGAAAGATTGAGTAAGGATTTTATGTCTAGGATTTTAAAGTTAGAAATAAAAATAACCATATGGAAGATTAATCAGCTGAAATCCAAGATTAATAATAACCGTAGCATTGTTAGGCCAATGCTCAATACTGAACAATTTAATATTTTTATTTCCATTTGTCAACGAAGGTATAACATATGCTTTATAAATGTTAAGAAAACTCATTTGCATAAGATTTGATGTTTGAAATCTGGAAATTTTGTAAACGAGCAAGCAGTTCCCAACAACTGGATAGTGAATTCTCTTTGAATCACTCGGACCGAGACTTTCCGTTGTTCGACATCATTAAAGATGTAGCGTACATAATAGAGAACACGCACGACGACCTAAACAAGAACACGATAAGAGCAAGATGTACTAACGTCATAACAAACTTTGTTAATGGCATAAAAGTTAAAAAGAAACAGAAAATGATGCATTCACTACAGCGTATAATGACACGAAACGTTTTATGAGATATAACCAAGATATTCTGGTGATTAGGTCGGATAAGGGTAACTCTACAGTGTTGATGAATAAAGATGACTATAATTTAAAAATGAATGCTCTAGTCCAGGATAAGAGCACTTTCAAATTTTTAAATAAATACCCTACAACTGTCTTGGAAAACAGGGCTACTAAAATAATTAAGAACCTTTTTACTAAAGATCTTATTGACAGGACTACCTACAAATCACTTACTACAAAAAACTCACTGCACCCGAAAATTTATGGTTTACATAAGACCCATAAGGATGGTGTTCCTCTCAGACCTGTTGTCTCGTGCATCTCATCACCATTGTATAAGCTCTCTAAATTTGTTGACAGTCATCTCTCCAATTTCCACTTTCTCTGTAAAAAACTCCTTTGACTTTGTTGAAAATATTAAAGAGATGATTGTACCTTCTGGGTACCAATTGGTGTCACTGGATGTCGTATCACTTTGCAACAATATCCTCAAGGAATTGGTCCTTAACACCTTAAATAAACACTGGACTAATATCGCGTCTCATACCATAAACCAACAGCATGTCTCTGAGATTGTGTCCTTTATATTAGACAACAGCTATTTCGTATACAGTGATTGCTGTTATGCACAAATATTTGGAAGCGCGATGAGTAACCCATGTCAGCTATCGTAGCTAGTTTACGCATGCATGAACTACTTAGAGCCAATTGTATAGATTAATTTTAAATACAGATTTAAATTTTGTTTTAAAATTCGGTTTAAAACTAAATTTAAACATCGAAATTTCTGATCTACGTTGATGTACGTTGTATAAGTAGAGTTTAAATTAAAGAAAAGATGGATGTCGAATTGTGACGGCAAATGTTGTTTGTAAGAAATATATCTACAGTATCCTCGTCGTCCCATATTATGTGCCTTTTGCACACTTTCGCCATAAAGTCTTCAGCTAAGGTAAACCTTAAAATTTTCCATATAAAATGTATTGCTGCCAAAAAATTGGTAAGTGACAGATCGCTTGACAGCGATGTACTCCATATGGAAAATTTTAAGGTCCACCTTAGATCAACTTTATGAGGAAAGTTGTGCAAGCAGCTAATTCTATATCTTAAAAAATTCCAAAAATATTTTCTTTTCAATTTTTAATATTAACACAAATATTTAAAGTGACAAAACTGTTAATTTTCTTAAATTAAAACCGACCTCTAAGCTGAAGTCCTGCTTCATCCACATCATATCTTAAGGTAAAGTTAAAGTCTAATTTACGTTTAAAATAAACTTATACAATGATCATTACGCCAATTTGCGATTTAAGAAGAGCTCCTGTATTTAAAATCAACTTATACAACCGGACCTTAGGGCCAATTGTATAGGTTAATTTTAAATATAGATTTAAATTTGGTTTTAAAATTCGGTTTAAAACTAAATTTAAACATCGAAATTTCTGGTCTAAGTGGATGTACGTTGTATAAGTAGCGCTCAAATTCATCTACATTATCCTTGTTGTGTATATTTGTATGTATTGTATATTATGTGTCATTTGCACCCTTTCCCCATAAAGTCTTCAGCTAAGGTAAACCTTAAAATTTTCCGTATAACATGTATTGCTGCCAAAAAAATCGTAAGTGACAGATCGTCTGACAGCGATGTATTCTATATAGAATATTTTAAGGTTCACCTTAGATCAACTTTATCAGGAAAGATGTGCGAGCAGCTATCTCTATGTCTTATGACCATTTCCACAAAGCAAATTTTAAGTAAACTTAAAGTTAAGGGCCCTTAAGCCATAACTGTTAGCATGAGTAACCATGGTAATAATGGAAGCCTTAACTAAGTGTACTTAAAAATTGCTTGATGCGAACGGCCCTTAAAAAATCCAAAAATATTCATTTCAATTTCTAACACAAAGACAAACATTTAAAGTCACAAAACTGATAATTTCCTTAATTTAAAACCGACCTCTAAAGCTTAAGTCTTGCTTCATCTACATCATATCCTAAGATAAAGTTAAAGTCTAATTTACGTTTAAAACGCACTTATACAACGATCATTACGCCAATTTGCGATTTAAGAGGAGCTCCAGTATTTAAAATCAACTTATACAACAGGACCTTAGTAGCGTTATCCCAGAACTAGCATTTCATGTACCATCGGTGCAGGGACTGAGCGCCAATTTGAGTAGAATCTTGAGTCATAACAACATAAAAATTGTTACATATGCAAAAAAGACTATTGGTGATTTGTATTCACACATTAAAGATAAAACACCCTCCCAGGAAAGATCCTCAGTTATTTACTCTGTTCCCTGTACCTTTTAAACATAGAAATTAATTATAGAAAACGCACAATTTCAGAAATGTTACAAATAAACAAGTGGCGGGATAAAACAGTCAACTTCAGGACTGATACTCAGAATTTAAGCGTCATTTACAATTTTTTGTCAGAGAGGGTTAAATTGAGGTTGCATAAATTACACACAATTGACATAACTAAATGTGTGGCGAACGCAAACGATGACCAATTTCTGTTTAATTGAAGTTTTAATTAGGAGAGTGTTGGAGACGACTTTTATGGGTATCGTATATAAATAAAAATAAATAACAATAAACATTCACGCACCATAAGCCTCTGTGTGGTTCAATTTCGGTTATGAGGGACACGCCAGTCAGTCTGCTTGCCCAGTATTTACATACCGTCTTCTTCCTGTCTTGTTAATTTAATAGGTGTTAATTGTTTTTAATAATTTTACCTCCAATTTTTTAAAGTGTGTAAACCTGTAATGTATTTCAATTTTTTTACTTTTTAAGATTTTTTAATTTTTATTTTGAATGAATCAATTTGATTTATTTTCTATGCTCGAGGTGAGGTGTTTCAAATGATTGCCGTTTTTGCTTCTGATAAATTAATATCTTTATTTACAACCATATATGTAATGCTATCATTACAAAGGTCATAGGAGGGTGGGAAATTACCTATTACCTACCTGTAAATTAGACGTAGGTAATGGGTATTCATTACCACCCAAGGGCGGTAATGGCTTATTACCTACCTCTCTTTCAACCCTCATTTTCTATGCTTATTTCTTGGCCCCTAAAATTTAATGTCTTTATAGAACTAAAAAGGTGTCTCTAGTAGCATCGAACTAGGTAAGATAGTTAACTGGTAATTTTTAAAAAAGATAGTTAAAAATACTATAAATATAAATTCATATTATGGATGTTGTAAATAAAATAGTATACACACCTCGGTAGGAAGTTTCCTTACCGTCTTGAGATTTTATAGTTCATCTCGAAGCTGCGCGTCTCGATAAACTATCAAATCTCTCGATAGTAATGAAAAGTGACTTCCCACCCCGGTATGTAATATACTATTGTAGCCCTGAAGAAGATTAAGCACTATTACACGAAATGTCGGCGATGAGTTCGAATTTTGTTCCCAATCTGCTAATTCAACGCAAATCAAAAAAAGTCACGTTTTTTTGGCATAAGTGAGTATAATAAGCTCTATGCAGTCCAGTTAGCAACGGGTTAGAGATACTTGAACTTTGATCAAGACGTCCTCTCTGTTAGAAAGAATTATCCATTTTATATCTGCCAGCCATTCGCAGACATAATTTCTCAGCATGTTCAGGTTAATATTACGCCATTGTACTTTATACTCAAAAACGCACATTTTGGTATGTGAGAGTGCATTGACCAAAAAATAGTACAATCAACAAACTTCAAGCAGGACTCAGGGGCACGGCGATCAATCGGACCAAGTGTAACTGTCAGAGTTTGAAGAAATAATAATTTTATTATATTAGTTAGTATAAAACAACAAGAAAAAAAATGAAAATAGTTGAAAATGCCAAATTCATAAATTCACAAAATAGCGAATGCGCCCGGCTAAAGTACATCCTAACGATAAAAAAGTACAATTTAGACGCCGATAGGGGTACACTTGTTTGCCTTCCTATAATAACTATGTCAACAGCTGGTTCACGAAAAACCTGCCCTAGAAAATAGCACAAATACAATTATACTGTGAACATCCTGAACACCTCCCAAGTGAAAAGAACACCTCCCAACAAGAACATTCAAAAGACTTTGCAAGATTACACAACCTTGATGTGGGACTACGCTTTCAAATAGAATTCCGTTTTAGGAAATAGGAACAGAACTTATCATACTCTCTATTATCAACTAAAATAGTGAAAGTTGGATTTCACCATTGAACTTCTGAGGTAGAAACAGCTAAAAATTAGGTGTCACCAGCTATATCTATTATAAAAACTAAAACAAAAATAGTTTTATTATTTTAGGTGTGAAACTTGATTATACCTTTTTTTTCCTTAAATTTGTTATTTCTACCTTTTGAAGCTCTGAATTATTTTTTTACAATATATTGCTTAAAATAGCATTAACTTTTCCAATCATTAACTATCGCTCTATTTTGAACTAAGATACTGAAAACTGGACTTCATGGTTAAAAAGAGCTGAAAATGAGGTTATATCTAGGACAAAAACAAAAAAAAAAGTTTTCATTTTATTACAGCTGTGAAAAAGTCGATTATACCGTTTTTGTTTAATTTATCGCTTAAGAAGATTTTTCTGTCTTTTGAAACACCACAACTATTTTTTTACATTATTTTGCTTAGAATAGCATTATTTTTTCTAATTTTTGACGATTTCTATAATATGAACTAAAGTACTAAAAATTGGATTTCACCATTGAGTTACTGAACTGAGAATAGCTGAATTTTATTCATTAAATTACAATAATGTATTTTTATCAATTTTTGATGATTTCTTTTTTACGTACTAGCGTACGGAAGATGGGATTTTCCCATTTAATTGCTGGGGCAATATACTGGTTACTTAATTCCAAAATTGGAGTTATTTTTTCACTAGCGAATAAGGTTTAAGAAAATAAGATTTTGTTTTTCTTTGGCGCTTTTTCCAAATTTCATCAGCCAATATTAGGAAAAGAAACCAACTCAGAAAACAAATATTAGGAAAATAATTTGGTTAAAATTTCTTAGCAATAGCAAATCAAGCGAAGTAGGTATTCCTTTACCGAATTAATATTTAGCAATTATTGAGAAACAAACATCTTAATAAATTATTGGGTAAAGATTGCATTAAATTTACGCCATTGTTTGATAATAATAAGAAGTACATATGCGATCAGATGGCTAATTGACATCTCTGCTAAAAAAACGATACAACACCTATAAAACTTTCATTCTTACCTGCACTTTATAATGAATTCACCAAAAGCATAAAAAATAGTAATGGCAACGTTGCAGCAAAAACTTGATTGGTGCAGACGGCCTTATTTACTTGAGGGCCAACGAGAACTTTACAGTAACCAACTCAAACGAAACGACTTTCGCCGGTACCACCAATGAATAACGCGCACGAGTGATGGCTGACTAACACTGGCTAGCAGGTAGCAGGTACGATTAATGATTATCGATCCGTCCCACGTGTTTGCACGAGCTACAGTGTCAAGGTTTGTTAAAAAATTGAAAATGTATTAAAAACTGCAATACCGCTAGACCAAAATTTTTTTGGTGTACTTTGTACGTGGTGTATTTTGTACGTGGGAAGGAATTTTTTTAATAAATAAAACATTACTTACGAAGGCGTAGAAGGGCCAACAAGATTTTTTTTTCTTAATTCGGCCTTGAAACTCGGAATTTAGTTAAATTCCGAGTTCGAAGTCGGAATTTGGTTAAATTCCGAGTTCAAAGTCGGAATTTAGTTAAATTTCGAGTTTAAAGTTGGAACTTAGTTGAATTCCGAGTTCAAAGTCGGAATTTAATTAAATTCTGAGTTCAAACAAGATTACGAGTTTAAAGTCGGAATTTAGTTCGGAAGTTAAATTAAAGTCGGAAGTTAGTAGAAAAGATTACTACAAGTGTCAAAAATCTAATGATGGCATTCATAAAAAATACACACAAGCTGAACAAAACTGGATCATTTGTTATATTTTTAGCTCTAACTTCTTCATTTACATTTAGGGAGACTCTGGGCCAGTAACATATTCAAAGAGGAGATACAAAAGTAGACGTAATCTAATTGAACACAATTTTATTCCGACATCGTCTTTGGAAATTCGTTTTACCATCCCTGACCTGCATCGACAACGAGACTACTACGTACACTGACTTGATCTCCGAGTTTAATTTTTTTTTTAGGAAACTTGACTCTGGCTATTTATACATTTAGGTTACTACTACAATTATTAATACTCCTTCTTGTGTGATACTCCTTCGCAAGTGAAACTCTTCTTGCCACCCAAACAACTGGGAAAACTTCCATTTTTCTTCGCGACGACTTTCACCCGATTATTTCGACTCGCGTTTCTCGCTTAATGAAAGTGCTTTTTGTCATTATTAGGAGTTATTTAATTGTCGCCAGGAATTTAGTAGGTAAGTGAAAGATGAAACTAGCTTCGGGAAACTTTTTACTCTGGGCACACCCTCGAGTTTTCCTTACGGAAAAGAAAATTCTAATTACTCAGTTCCAGTATTTTAAAAAGTAGGGATAGGGTCTCTTTAAACCAGAATAATACGAGCTTTAACAAAATTTTGTTTTAGTAATTAAGTGATTTTTGAGAGTATTTTTCAGTGAATTTTTTGCAAGGCAAAAAAAACGCGATTCCAAAAGTGGCTTATAAATCGAAAACCGAAAATGGCAAAAATGACAAAATCCCCCCCCCTCCACCGTTAGTCAATTTCAAAAAAATATCTTGATTAGAATAAAATTAGCCCCATAAATAAAGTTATAGAGCTAATTTTATTCTAATTAAGATACATAACCTAAAATTCGACCACCGAAAAGGCCTATCTTCGAAATTTTTAAATTGATGAAACTGTTGGAACTGTTGTTTTAAAAAGTAAGATAAAAAGAGCATATGAAAAAAAGGGGGAAAAAAATAAGGCAAGACTGATAAAAAATTTCTGCTTTATTGTTTTGCCAAATTACATTTTTGGACTAAAACAAATAAAATTTTACTCAAAATATCAAATTTGCGACTAAAAGACTTTTAGTCGCAAATTTGATATTTCTCAAGAAAGGCAAATTAGGATTAGTGTCCAAATCCCAATTTAAGGACAAAATGAGGCAAAACCGTTTCAAATCTTATGATTTATTATGCAATCTTTAGAGAAATTTCGTTGATATTCAATAACAGATCTCGTCTGAAAATACAAATTGTGATGTATTTGTAAAAAGTCAACATTCGGATAAAATCAGTCAAATGAATTTTTGAAACAAAATAAATGAAATTTGAATTTCTACAAAAAAGCAAATTTGGTGGTTTTCGAGAAAGTCAGGCTAGAATTAGGTCCAAAATCAGTGAAAAACTACAAAAAAATCAGTGAAAAACTACTCAAAGCGTTTAAAAAGACAAATCTTTGATTTCGTGGAAAATTTAGGATAGGATTAGGGAAAAATTCGTTTAAATATATCACGAAAGACAGAAATTGCAAATGTAGTGTTTTTTGTAGATATACAGATTAGAGTTAGGGCCAAAACCGCATTATGTCACAACACAAAGTCTAGAAATGCAATATTTGATGTTATTGGAAAAAATTCATTTTAGCACAAATTCAAGGAAAATTGATTCAAATCTTCTAAATGGTTGTTTTTCGTAAAATTAGTTGTTGTAGTAAAATTTGACTCAGAATAAGTACCTCAAAATAAAAATATGGTGTTTTTCCGAGGAAGTCAGATTAAAATTATTGCCACAAAAGCATTTAAAATGACTCAGGGGGTGAAAAAATACGAATATGAATTTTTTATCATAATTAGGGCTACAATCGGTAAAAAAAAATATTTAAAGCGTCTAAAAATGCAGTTTTGAAATTTCTGGAAAAATAAAAGTTACAATTAAGGCTAAAATTGATAAAAGATGCTTTAAAAGTTTTTAGAGAAACTAAAAGTTAGACAAAATAAGGCAAAACTGTTTCATTGTTTTTGGCACATTACACTTTAGCACCGAACTAAAATAAATTAAATTTTACTCAAAAACTGACTTAAAATGCAAAATTGAAACCTTTGGAGGTCCAGATCAGAATTAAGGCCAAAATTGGTTCAAACATGGCACAAAAAACGTCTAAAAGTTCAAATGTGTAGTCTTTGGAGAAATTCAGTCAACATTCATTTATTATCTTCATAGAAATTCAATTTTAGAATGAAATCTTAGAAAAAAAAATAGTTAAAAAGTACATTTTTGGACCAAAATAAGTGAAATTTCAATTATTGCAAAAAGCAAATTTGGTGGAGTAAGTCAGGCGAGGATTAGTTCTAAAATCGGAGCAAAAACTCCAAAAATGCAAATTAAAAGTTTTCTGAAAAATCTTGGTCAGCATTACGGTTAAAATCGATTATAAAATTATTAAAAACGTCTAAAACTGCAAATTTGAATTTTGTGGAAAATCCAATCACGTTAGGATTAGGGAAAAAATTGTTTAAATATTTCACGAATAGCAGATAATACCAATTTGGAGCGTTTTGAGAAATAATAGGGTTAAAGCATTATCGTAACACAATGTCTAGATTCAGGGAAAAATATATTCAAATCTTCTAATTTGTTGGTTTTAGTAAAATTAGTTTTTAGATAAAAATGTGTAAAAATGAATTATGAAAAAATATATATAAAAAAAAAATAAACGAAATTGGCTCAGAACTCTTGTTGTACATCTACTTTTTAGGCTAACCGGAACCCTTAAAGGTGTTCTACTTGCTTGTAGCACCAAACCCTTTACCCATCTTTCCATTATCACTGCACGTAACACCGAATAATCGATTTGTTCATTTTAAATTCGTTGTGCGGTCGAAAAAGCTCCCTTTTCCATGCATAAAAGACTTTTATTCATCTTTACGAGCTCGGTTCGAGGCCATACATCGACCCAACTTGGCAGTTTTATGGAAAATTTTTCTTTCATCGAGGAAAATAAATCGAACCACGGAATGTGTCGCGTCTGTACGAACGAGAAATATGCGAAATTCCTTCGGAAAAAGCCTCAATACATTAGAGAGAATGTGTGACTCGGCAAAACAATCATGAATTATTAATTCTTTCAGTGAGACGAACGAAAAGGCCTGAAGTATGAGCCCCATTTACTTTTAAACCTACGGTTTTACCGCGGTCGCAATTCTCAGCATTCACCAACTTTCGACGTCATAACGCCCCCTGATGAATTATTAAAACTCTTAAGGTATCCGAAACAAAGATCCTTGAAGGTATTAAAACTCGAAACAACTAAACTTTATTACCTAAAGTTTCCAGAAACCCCAAGTCCTATATCTGGGGGATTTAGCAGACCGAGTTGGCATCTCAAGTCGCACCAAGGATATAGGTATGTTGGTCTTTGCCAAATCGACGGCCATTAGAAAAATTGCTTCAAAATGTGGAATTTAGTTTTATCTGCGACCGCCAATATTGCAAAACCGCTCCTGAACGTAAGATAGACTCTTAGAGTTAATAAAACTTTGTGGTAAAAGTTTTTCGTTTTCTTTAAATTTCCCAGAACAGTGGAAACATCCAGACTTCTGGAAATAATCAGGTGTAGAATTAATCCCAAAAACATATTAATTAAATACCGAATTCCGTGCTTAGCGAACGGGGTGCTAATATTGAAGTACCAAGCCAGGTGCGAACTGGCACAATTTACGATACATTATGTGCAGCTTGATACTTCCAATTTCCGGTAGGATTGTGCCCTTGGCTCGTTCAAGCAAAGGGTCAACCCGAAACTATTAAAACCGTTATCCCTCTAGAAGAAAAATCGTGCCGATTCAACTTTTATAGGTTATTGCAGATGTTTTTCGATTCCGATAAGGTCGAAATTGATTTCTGACTGGACCCCGGCCAGCTATCACAGGAACTTCTATAAGAGTTTTTCATAGATTATCGTGATTTGTTGAGGCCATACATCACGGATAATAGATGCTACAAATGGCCTTTTTAAGACTTAGGAAGAAATTAATCTAATCCATGCAATGCAACGAGCCCTGTGTTACTGTTGTGTGATTTTGGAATTATTGCATTACGAGAGTACACCGTGCACCTCCTCGTCGAGCATCTGTCAAAGTTTAATTGAAATTACAGGGAAAACGTCCGCATAAATATTGTCCTAACTAGTAGATGCAATAGAGCAAAAGTGGCAAAGTTGGACTGGGATAATGGTCTATTTGTCTAATTGGGAAACCGAGCGAATTGTAAATACATTTGGAGCCGTTGGGACAGTTAAACAGTTGGTACGTGAAATAGTGCTACGTGAAATGGATCTCATTTAGATTTGGTTTGAGAGAAAGATTTAAAAAAAAGGTTGAGTGAAAAGTAGAACTATTCGTTTACTTTTAGAAACTCTCTTTTTTCTAGTGACGTTACACCTACGGAACTTACGACGAGGGAGGTGAAAGAGGACATCAAGAAGGGGATAAAACAGTTGTATTCACTTCAATCGAAGTTACGGGCGGTCAAAGTTGAGAATTGAGAAAAAGTCGTAATGGACCGTTTTTGATCGGAATGGCACGCTTGCAATCCCCTGAGAACGTAGCAAACCCGAATAGGTAAAGAGGATTTTTTAAAAATGGTCAAAAAACGTGATTCTAGAAGTGCTTAAAAATCAACCTTCGAAGGGATCTCCGAAAATATCGCACCTACAAAACTTCGAATTGTGGGAGGTGAAAGAGGACATCAAGAAGAGGAAAAAACAGTTGAATTCACTCTGATCGGTCGAGGAGTTCTCAAAGGCGTCAAAGTTGAGAATTGAGAAAAAAGTCGTAATACACCCCCTTTGGATATTACGAATTTTTTTTTTGCTGTTTTTGATAGGGATAACACACTTGCAATCCCCTAAGAACGTAACAAACTCAATTCGAAGGAATTTAACCTCTAAAGTGGCTTTTTTTAAAATGGTCAAAAAACGCGATTCTAAAAGTGCTTCAAAATCGACCTCCGAAAGGGTCTATCTCCGAAAACATTGCACCTACGAAACTTCCGATGGTCGGAGCTGAAAGAGGACATCAAGAAGAGAAAAAAAAACAGTTGAATTCACTCCGAACAATCGAGGTATTCTCAAAGGCGTCAAAGTTGAAAATTGATAAAAAAAAAGTCGTAATACCCCCCTTTGGGCATATTCGAAAAAATTTTGGAACATTCTTTTTGCTGTTTTTGATCGGAATGATACGCTTGCAATCCCCTAAGAGCGCAAAAAACTTAATTCGAATGAATTTAACCTCTAAAGTGACTTTTTTAAAAATGGTCAAAAAACGCGATTCTAAAAGTGCTTCAAAATCGACCTCCGAAGGAGTCTATCTCCGAAAACATTGCACCTACGCAACTTCCGATGGTGGGAGGTGAAAGAGGACATCAAGAAGAGGAGAAAACAGTTGAATTCACTCCGAACGGTCGAGGCGTTCTCAAGGGCGTCAAAGTTGAGAATTGAGAAAAAAGTCGTAATACACCCCCTTTGGACATTTTCGAAAAAATTTCGGAATTTTTTTTTGCTTCTTTTGATCGGAATGGCACGCTTGCAATCCTTTAAGAACGTAACAAACTTAATTCGAATGAATTTAACCTCTAAAGTGGCTTTTTTTAAAATGGTCAAAAAACGCGATTCTAAAAGTGCATAAAAATCGACCTCCGAATCTCCGAAAACATTGCACCTACAAAACTTCCAATGGTTGGAGGTGAAAGAAGACATCAAGAAGAGAAAAAAACAGTTGAATTCACTCCGAACGATCGAGGCGTTCTCAAAGGCATCAAAGTTTAGAATTGAGAAAAAAGTCGTAATACCCCCCCCCTTTGGACATTTTCAAAAAAATTTGGAAACATTTTTTTTTGCTGTTTTTGATCGGAATGACACGCTTGCAATCCCCTAAGGACGTAACAAACTCAATTCGTATGAAGCTAACCTCCAAAGAGGCTTTTATAAAAAATGGTCAAAAAACACGATTCTAAAAGTGCTTCAATGTGTGTGTATTAGAACCTGGTAAGTTATTTATAACTGTAGGTGGAGCAGTTGTGGTATTTCTCATTTTTGCCCAGTTTCATTGAGAGAGATATCTTGGAGTTGAGTTAAAACTAAGTTTACATTTATTCCTTAATTTTCTTTTTTATAGGATGGTACTCGGCAATGGGACAGGATCATGCAATCTCAGTCCTGGTCAGGGCATTTCATCACTCAGGTGGAGATCAGCGCTACCTTAATGCCGCTGTAAATGGATTAAACCCTTTTAGGTAAGTAATAATTTTAGTGTCATGTTAGGCAATTAGCAGCCCAAAAAGTTGTTTTGCGTGCAGGTTGATTTTCCCACATGTAATCCTTTGTTAAGAACTGATATTTAGGGAGTATTCTGATGAGTTTTAACTTTTTAACAGGCGGCATTTTTTGATAAATTCTACAATCTCAAACTACCTACTTTAAGCGTGGCATTAATGGTATTGTTTAAAAAAGTATAATCTCGTGCGAATCTTGGTTGAAAACAGTTACTTTTAGAGTTCCAGCTGCAGAAGGTGGCGTTCTCGAAAATCTCCGAAAACATTGCACCTACGAAACTACCGATGGTGGGAGGTGAAAGAGGACATCAAGAAGAGAAAAAAAAACAGTTAAATTCACTCCGAACAATCGAGGTATTCTCAAAGGGGTCAAAGTTGAAAATTGATAAAAAAGAAGTCGTAATACCCCACTTTGAACATTTTCGAAAAAAATTTGGAACATTCTTTTTGCTGTTTTTGACCGGAATGACACGCTTGCAATCCCCTAAGAACGTAACAAACTTAATTCGAATGAATTTAACCTCTAAAGTGACTTTTTTAAAAATGGTCAAAAAACGCGATTCTAAAAGTGCTTCAAAATCGACCTCCGAAGGGGTCTATCTCCGAAAACATTGCACCTACGCAACTTCCGATGGTGGGAGGTGAAAGAGGACATCAAGAAGAGGAGAAAACAGTTGAATTCACTCCGAACGGTCGAGGCGTCCTCAAGGGCGTCAAAGTTGAGAATTGAGAAAAAAGTCGTAATACACCCCCTTTGGACATTTTCGAAAAAATTTCAGAATTTTTTTTTTGCTTTTTTTGATCGGAATGGCACGCTTGCAATCCTTTAAGAATGTAACAAACTTAATTCGAATGAATTTAACCTCTAAAGTGGCTTTTTTTAAAATGGTCAAAAAACGCGATTCTAAAAGTGCTTACAAATCGACCTCCGAAGGGGTCTATCTCCGAAAACATTGCACCTACAAAACTTCCAATGGTGGGAGGTGAAAGAAGACATCAAGAAGAGAAAAAAACAGTTGAATTCACTCGGAACGATCGAGGTATTCTCAAAGGCGTCAAAGTTGAAAATTGATAAAAAAAAAAGTCGTAATACCCCACTTTGGACATTTTCGAAAAAATTTTTGAACATTCTTTTTGCTGTTGATCCGAATGACACGCTTGCAAACCCCTAAGAACGTAACAAACTTAATTCGAATGAATTTAACCTCTAAAGTGGCTTTTTTTAAAATGGTCAAAAAACGCGATCCTAAAAGTGCTTCAAAATCGACATCCGAAGGGGTCTATCTCCAAAAACATTGCACCTACGAAACTTCCGATGGTGGGAGGTGAAAGAGGATATCAAAAAGAAGAAAACACAGTTAAATTCACTCCGCACGGTCGAGGCGTTCTCAAAGGCGTCAAAGTTTAGAATTGAGAAAAAAGTCGTAATACCCCCCTTTGGACATTTTCAAAAAAATTTTGGAACAATTTTTTTTGCTGTTTTTGATGGGAATGACACGCTTGCAATCCCCTAAGGACGTAACAAACTCAATTCGTATGAAGCGAACCTCCAAAGAGGCTTTATAAAAAATGGTCAAAAAACACGATTCTAAAAGTGCTTCAAAATCGACCTCCGAAGGGGTCTATCTCTGAAAACATTGCACCTACGAAACTTCCGATCGTGGGAGGTGAAAGAGGATATCAAAAAGAAGAAAACATTGAGCTCAGTTGAATTCACTCCGAACGGTCCAGGCGTTCTCAAATGCGTCAAAGTTGAGAATTGAGAAAAAAGTGGTAATACCTCCCGTTGGATATTTTCAAAAAAATTTTTGAAATTTTTTTTTGCTGTTTTTGATCGGAATGACACGCTTGCAATCCCCTAAGGACGTAACCCCGTCCCCGTTGGTCATTTGCAAGAAATGAAAAAAAAAACTATGCCGTTTTTTGATAGAAAAAAGACGAATTCAATCCCATATGAACATAGCAAACTTACTACGAGGGAAAGTGGTCCCATATCTTCGTCAGATTTTATTTTTAGTATTTGCTTCTTTGTTCCTTTCCT
The DNA here is from genome assembly GCA_951812265.1 of Taphrorychus bicolor. Taxonomy (NCBI): domain Eukaryota; kingdom Metazoa; phylum Arthropoda; class Insecta; order Coleoptera; family Curculionidae; genus Taphrorychus; species Taphrorychus bicolor. The sequence goes on along the minus strand of OX638300.1, from coordinate 45,045,339 downwards.
TCTTCCAACCATGCGCACTCTCAAAGTTCAAAGTTCTTTGTAAAATTTGTCGTACTGCATAAAAACATTTTATGACATAAATTAGGTGAACATTTTTTACTTTTTTTTTTCTTTTTTTCGTCACGTTTTAATAAGAAATTTTATTTGATGAGTATACTGTTTACTTCGCGTATTCTTTCTTGTTAGTTTTTGTAGAGAGTTTTTAACTTTTTAAATTATTGCTCCAACTATACCTTCATCTTCCTGATGGTTTTCAATTTTATATTGCCTTCGTCGATTGTTTTTCCTATTTTTCATTGGGCGCTCTTAATTTTTGCTCATTTAACCGGAGTCATTTCTGGTTATTCTTTTATTCCTTCTTTATTCTCCTTCTCTCCCTTTTGGCTATTTTACAACAAAATATGTTTTTTTTATTACTACTACGCCCTTGTTAGAGGTTCAGAAAATGCATAGAACTGTTAAGACAACGGCAGCTGTATCACACTGAGATAGTCTTTTCTTTCAAATTTCAATTTCTATTTGAACTTCAGGATTTTGAATTGAGTTGACTTCTGAGTAACAGTGCAAAACTTTTAGATTTGTAATACGAGTAATCGAACAGAGACTAATTCGCTCTATTTAGGGTCTCATTAAGTCTTTGATATAAGATTAGAAAATTGTATACAAGTGAAGCTAAAATATAAAACGAACGTTTCAGGCTTAGAAAGTGTCTTTTAGTTTTTAAGTTCGCGGAAACTTTAGTCTCCACTGTTTTGCAAAAAAGCTAAAAAAACTACGAGTAGGTACCTAAAAACTTATTAATATTTTTCTTTACATTATTTACCTTCATCATTAGAGTATTATTCTATAAAATTTTTTTTTCTTCGTTTTATTTTTTTTAACTTTTCGGATTGTTGACGTACTAGAAAAAACTAACAAACTCAGCTATTTCTCCATATCTGGTTTCCCTAAAAGAATGCTTTTATTGCGCCCCCATTTTAAAATTCAAACCATTTTTCAAGTCTGTATCCGGAATTCCTAATTTACTCTCTTATCTCGCGAAGAAAAATTAGCCCGGCTTCTTATTCGCATTATAACATAGCCGAAGAAAATGGTGGTAGAGATAGCATAAAATTGTTAAATTGCCGACCGAAAGAATGGCACTTTTATTTTAATTAAAGAGAGGACAATTTAAGTTGTAACAATTTAGTTTAATAGCGTTTTTAACAGCGCTTCGTAAATCATAAAAACGTCGTAAAAATGTTACAGAGGATACACGGTGTAGTTCTTCTTCAATTCGGACGAGTGCTCTGTACAATTTTGTTTTAGTAAGTTGAAATGAATTAAGAGAAAATGATTTTATTGGGAGATATTTTCGAGCACAACTTTAGGATACGGCTTGCCCATATGGGCTGTCAATGTGAACTTCCAAACGTACCAATCTCCTCACCTAAGGATTCTAGAAAGCTCATAGACAGATAGCGTCCTGCCCTTCCCACAAGCAGATAAAAGCTCTTAAAAGAAGGGCAGGTGCACTTATCACATTTCATTGTCTGGGCTCTGGCTAGGCTGAGGGCTAAGTATTCCATAGACGAAGGGCAGAACAAAATCTAACAATTTCTTTCTACTAACTACTCATTACCTTGTTAAAAAAAATTTAAATTGGTATTAATTGTCATTCGTAACAAATTCCTTAAGGCTAGCTAAAACTTAATTCCGGATGTTCTGCTGTGACTACATTACATATTTTTGGGCTGTCCTTATCTTCCTTAAAAAAGTTCGTGCAATTGCCAATACATTTAATATACACATTCCACTTCCAACGTGATATAATAAAACAAATTCCAACGTAACGTGGGCCGAAAAGCCGAGCATTTGCTTTAGCGCACTAAAGGTCTTGTGTAACGGCCCAAAACCGCTAAAACAGGACCGAAATTAGAGAATTAAAATAGTTTAGAAACTAATTGTCTGGATGAAAGTTTCACTCCAACCAGAACATAATCGTTAACTTCGTATTGAATTAATATTTTCTTGGAATGTTTTGGCCGAATCCAGAGGCAGTTTTTTTGTTGTTTGCTCTCAAAGTTAGCAGAACATAAATTGTGTGGGCTTGACGGGTAGGTCAATAGAACTAATTTCTGGAAGAATTTAATAATATGAAAAGAACAAAATCCCGGTGGGGTCAAGCGTTGAACGGAACACGGAAACTCAATTATTACACCACACCCAAAGGTTTTCCTTTTTATTTGACCCTCTGTTGAGCGATGTTTTGCCTAGTTCGTGTTTTCGAGTAGACTGAACAGTAATCTACTAGGTGTTCTATGTAACAGCGGCTAATTAAAGCAAAATGTAATCCCATACGTATCCCATTGTTTTTGTTAATTTTGTGTACGTAATAAACTGCTAGGCAAAATTTCCCACTCATTTAAAAAAGTTTTTTCAAGTCCATAAACAAAAGCGGGAATGGTTCATGAAAAAGCCATTGGACGTAAATTCCACTTATTCGAGTGCGTTTCGACGTTCCATAATATATTCAATGCTGCAAATTTTAACGGTCTGAGCACTAGACAACAAAAATGTCTCACCTAATGTTCCATTTGCAACTCACTCTATTAAATATAAATCGCTAAGAGGAAACACATTTTGGTCTTTTCTTGCCGTCAGAAAACATTATTGACCATCAAAGTGGGAAAATAGTTTCCCACAGGAAATTCACAGTAGTAACAAGTAGATTTTATGGTTGCAGGGGTATCCTGGACCAACAGAAGTTTTCAAGTAAAATTTGTTAGTTTCGGTTTATTCGTTTGTATGATATGGCCAGTTCGCCTACTTATTTTTCTAAATCCCTCATTCTTATTCGAAGTTCTCCATAAAAGTATCAAACACGAGTAAGTCCACGATAAGAAACTTTCAAAAAACTTTTATTCGCTTAAGATTACAACAAAAGTTGACCCGAAAGGTGAATACACACTATGAAAATCAATTACGAAGGGAAGTATACTTGAATACAACTAATGGTTATTATAATGTAATTTCTTACTACCTGACTAATAGGTAAACAATAATGAATATATTCCTGTTAAACTGACATTGCACTATCAGCAGTATCAGGCCTTGTGGCTACATAACTCAAGTCACAGCAGTAAATTGTGGTTTCTCCTGCTTCTTAAAAGAACTAATAATTTTTTATCAAATTTCAAAACGAATTTATCTTCAAAGTGTTACCACTAATCTGAGCCCGCGGAGAACGAACCGGCCAAGCGAGCCGTTGCCTCTAATAATAATAACTAACGAACCAAAAATCGTTTCGTGTATCATCCAGCTTCCCATTTCCGTAATTAAATAACGGCAACGTTTACCCAAACGAATTAGTTTCATAAAGGGAAATTTATGTTTAATTATCCGGTATGTATGGTGCGGCCGCATAGAGTACCGCCATTATATTATTACGATTACAAAAAAGTACTATAATTCATGGAGACCATTGAGAGCTCGAAACCGAATATCCATTAAAACGATAGAGACGGCGAACGAAATTAAGGAGCGCATCGGCAATATAAATGATAATGCGAACTCGATGGTAATAAAAATGCTAACTTTGCAACTGGAGCTAACTTGACCACTTGACTAACGGTGTCGTTAGCGTTTTCGCGGGGGAACCATCCGCAATGGATAATTTAACGTAGACGTAATTTAGAGGGCCGATCTCGTTTGTTCTCCGCGAGAAAAACGGGAGAGGGGGCGGGAATTTATTAGCTGGTCTGAAAGAGGCGAACGTGTTTTTTTTTTCACTCAGCTGTTTCTAAGAGTTCTAGTTTTATACTTCTCTTGCTCAAGATAAATAATTCCTCCCAGAGGCGGATACAAGACCGGGACAAAAAGTCAAGATGCCAAAGATAGAAAAAGTGTAATTAAAAGTGATCATTTCTACATTAAAAGTAAAATAAAAAAATGTAATCAAAAGTTGATCTTTCCTAATACACACATCAAAATGGCCTAAGGGACAAACTTAAAAAATGTTTTGGAGTAAATTTTTCCAAAACTTTTTTGAATCACGCTTTTAGGACCTAAAAATGACAACGTTAGAGAGCAGTTGGCGTTGCCTTTTCGGTATCTATGCAACGACCTATTGACAATATCTGTTTACGACAGTTGCGTTATTTACTTAAAGATAGTGTGCAAAGAAATATTGCGTTAAATTTTGCATTGTCTGAATCCCAAAGAGATGCAAAGACATCATCTTAATCGTGATACTGCATTGAGAGCCGTGGGTATGATACAGGGTGGCATGACTATTCGAAATGTAGCGGAGGCATTAAACTCTAGTAAAAGTACCATTGGGCGCCTATGGCAGCGTTATCAAGAAACCGGCGATGTAAAGGAACGACATCTTGGTCCCGCTTGAAAAACGAACGCTATTCAAGACAGATTCCTCTGCCTTTAAGCTCTTCGTAATCGAAACGCTACAGCCATCAATTAAAAAATGAGCTGCAAAATGTACACCGTTTAGCAGTGTGCGACCAAACTGTAAGAAACAGATTGAATGAAGTTGGTCTACATGCTCGTCGTCCCATTAGAGTTCCTGTGTTGTCGCACGGCAATCGCGCACGCCGATTAGAATGGGCACAACTTCATGTAAATTGGCAAGAAGAAGACTGGGCTAACGTTCTCTTCATGGACGAATCAAGAATTGGTTTGAGACCAGATTCTAGAAGAATTAGGGTGTGGAGAAGATCCGGTAAAGAAAATTGTGTGGCAACTGTTCGGGAGGTGGATCGCTACCAAGGGGGGACAATTATGGTTTGGGCAGGAATTGGAATTGGTCAGAAAACTGATCACGTTTTTGTGGACGGTTTCTTAAACGTAAACGCATATCGAGACACAATTCTTCATCCTGTTGTCTTGCCACAGAGGGAGCAAATGGGCGAACGGTTCTTACTGATGCACGACAATGCTCGTCCACACGTTGCTCGACCTGTTCGAGAATTCCTAGATCAGAATCCCCCGATTTAAATCCAATAGAACACGCTTGGGATACGCTTAAAAGACGCATTTTAAGCCGAGGGATAGTATGTCAAACGAGAGCGGAACTCTTCAACTGTTTGCAGGAATTGCAAACAGCATTGCAATTGCATTGTCAGGAATGGCAAAATATTGATCAAAATGCGATAGATAATTTGATAAGATGCATGCCCAGGAGGTGTCAAGCTCTGATTAACAATCGCGGTGGCCATACTCTGTATTAATTGTTTACAATTTTTTATTCCTTTGAGTTATATAGATTATTTTTTTGTGTTAATTAATTTTCCTACACCCTGTATGTGGCTAATTACTTTTTTTTCAAGCGGACTAAAAGTACGTCATTTGTTTTCTCCATACGTACACCTAAAGTGGGCTTTCAAATCCTGAGACCAAAAAAGTAGCAAAAAAGTCCTAGGCAGTAAAAGTAAAGTCAAAAGTCACCGCTAGTGTCATGGTGGCGCATATATAAACGATTTTCATTCACCAAAATTATTTTAATAATAGATGACACCAGATAAACCGATCTGAGTGTATTGCCATCTTTACATTCTTGTTGAAAAAACAAAGGACAGAAATACTCTCAGAGCACTCAAGAGCACCATCCGAAACCGTTATTAGTCGAAATCGCATAGGTTCTCGAATTCTGAATTCGTCTGTTAAATGTCATGCGCGTCATCATATTTATCTGTCAATGTGACATTTATTAATTTAGAATTGAAAAAATGCTACAAATTCTTAGTTTACCATAATCATTGGTTATTATTTAATACATTAAAACCATTGAACATTGAAAACTACCATTCTAACATATTCTATGTATTTTACAAATAATATACACCACTAATTGGGTAAGTACCTAGACCCGCTTAAAGAGGATGAGAGAAAATTGCAAAACTGAACCACTTTTAAATAGATTTCTTATTTCTTGCATGCTTGAAAAAAAAATAGTATATGTTACTCGGAGTAAAAGGTCTTTTTGTGCTTCGCCCAGTTGCAGGCCTCAGCTTCGCTTCGGCCGTCAATCTCTGGGCTCAGCACGAAAAGACCCACTTTTACTCCTAGTGACATAATCTACTATTCTCTCTGTGTTTAAATTAAAGAGACTTGTTGAAAACATCGGATTAATTCAATTAGACTGTACTTATTCTTCCACAAACCGCTACAAACATCAATTTTTGCTTTGTCCCCTAGACCATTTTGATGTGTGTAGATAACATTCTGAGTAATAAATGAATCTATATCAAAGGCCCATTTCCAAATTATTAAGAATCATTTCTAGACAAGACAATTTACGTCAAATCGACAAAAAATTGTCCCTAGATTTTGCGTTTGTATTGTTTAGTTTCAGGACACCCCTATATGTTAAACAAAATATTCGAGCATCAAAAAAATATAATTAGAAAATATTAATTATTGGAACAGGCAAACCCATCAGAGTCTTACCGTTTGAAACAACAGATAAGGGAGAAGTTCAAAAATTTGAATTTAGGAATGACCTGCCAAGAAATTAGTGCTTTCAAAATGTAAGAAAACGAATAATCAGGAGTTACTCAAAAATACAAACAGAAACCCAAACTCGAACATGAGCAGGAAAATCCGCAGATAAAACCGTTCGAAAAACTTGAAAAAAGATGTGGAAGATTTCACACTTGAGCTTCTTAAATATACAGAGACCTCACCACCATAAAAGTATCGTAGAAACCTGAAGCTAAAACCTGAAGAAACCTAAGCTGAAACCTCAACCCTAAGGATGAGGCTTAGGAACAGAATTGTCGATGTTGCATTCCCTCCGGTAAGCGAAGCAAGTAACTATTGGGAGTACCTTAGAAGTTGTTCTTAAGGACAATGGTATACTGCACAGAAACATTGAAGAAGTTGCAACCCTGAAGTCCAAAAAAAAAAAAGATGCTGAAGATTGAGAACGTAGAAAAGTAGTAGTAGTAGTTAAGGTGTTAGATCTCACTTTCGAGGCAGTCATTGACAAACATCAAATTGAAAAAAGGCTCAAAGAGGCGAGAAATTGCAGAACGTATAAAACTGAAACTTAAATTAAAAAGCTGAACTTGAAGACCAGAGGATGGACTAAGTGGATTTCCTACCAATCAATAAAATAGTAAAAATTTTTTAAAAATCAATTAATTGCAGCAATCAGGGAAAATGGTATAATATCTAGAAAGATCTGCTATCTTTCTAGATATTATACCATTTTTCCTGAAACTTAAAAAATTAAAAAGAACACGCCAAAGCAATTCGACGATGTAAAAAAGATTTAACAGAGTTTGAGAAGCTCGATCTTGAAGTCGAAGACCTCAAGAAGGAAAAGCCCAAGCACAAAACTGTCGAATTTGTTCAGTCAAGATTACCAAGGAAAAGATAAAACCAGAAAAAGAAAAGGGGTTTGATACTTCAGGAAGGAACACCACAATATCCTGAGGAATACCATAAGGAAAAACAAGTAAAAAAAAGAAAAAAACCTGAGAAACCGATATCTCAAATCGACCAAATTACCAATGAAAAGGGTGTACCAAAGCTACGAAAAAGCTAAACAAAAAGACCTAAGGAGAAACCCCACGATTTCAAGCTTAAACTAGTAAAGAAATCTTAGGAAGAAAAAAGATGGGTTGAAGATGTTCAAATGGAACAGATTATACTGGAAAAAAAACAGATACTTCTAAAAAGAATATATCTTATTTTCAACTACATATGGAATGATGACAACATAGCAACCGTCAAAATTCCGCCTCCTGAGTGAAGATTTGAGCCAGAATATTACATGAATAAATAATATTCAAGAACATTGTTTGAAGTTATGCAGAAAGTGTGGTTGAAAATAAAATAGTATACATATACTCGATGGGAAGCTTCATTACTGTCTCGAGATTTTATTTATCTCGACGCTACGCGTCTCGATAAATAACATAATCTCTGGACAGTAATGAAACACTTCCCATCTCGTATTGTAATGGGTTTCGTGCACATGACGTCATTTTGCCGAATTTTAGTAAATATAACCTCACTTTAATAATTAATTATATAATGTTTGCAATAAAATTGATCGTGAAAAGAGAGCGTAGGTAGTCTTCTCATTCATTTCATTTCGTTCTGGTTCCGATAACCAGCGAGGTACAGAGCAATATGGGCTGCTTCTCCGACCGAGAGCCATCTGCCATGCAGTGTTGGATTTAAAACACGCTGGTGGATGTCGCTTGCTTGTGCATTGTACAAACATCTCACCAAAATTGATCGTTTTGCATTAATTTTAAATCCTACTAAGGCGTTTTTGGGAGATCCAAACTTTAAATTTAGTTATGTTGATGCACAAGCACACAAATACAATATATTTTTTGTTTTCAACCAATGTAGTCACGTGCCGCACGAAACCCATTTACCATTTGTTTTAAACTGTAAAAAATACAATACTCGGTTTAGGACTTACAGGACCGAAGTCAGATAGAATACTTGAATGATTAATTTAATTGATCGAAATACACAGGAGATTCGTCGTTCAGACAGATTCGTATTTAAAAAAAAATAAACTTGACATTGATAATTCGGTTAATAAGTGTTACATGAAGCAAATCGATGCGTAATTTTGGAGACATTAGAGTGTGATAAAACATTTTATTTTGTATCACAAATCGATAGTGTTTAGAATAAGAGAGATTGAAGTTTTTTGTAACCTTTACATTTTATCTAAAAAAGCGATGTGAAGAAACGACTTTTTGCTAATTCAAGTGGCGTCAAAAGTACGAGTAAAGCCATTTTGGAGCTAGCAATACTGAAATCACTTTACAATCAGTAGGGGGTGTTCAATAAAAAGTAATCAAATTGGCTGTGAATTGGTGCTATCAAATAATGAAGAAATAAATTACAATCTGTAAAGATGAAAATTCCCGGCATGGTGGAGAAATAAGGAGTTACAATTCCGTAAGCGGGCGTCGCGAAGGAAGAGTTATGATAACAGGCATTAATTGCGATTTTTTGGAAAAAAAGTATGGAACACTTTTTAACTAAATTAGGAGCAGACGCTTTTCCCTACATTCGTAAATAATAATTGACCAGAAGATTGAACGAGACACGATTTCACCTTTAAGACAAGAAATGACTAAATGAGGAACTAGAAGGACTAGAAGGGCAGTCAGTAGGCTTGAAACAGAGCACAATTTTTGGCACTTAAATTGAAAAATGTGAAACCCATAACACAATTGTTATTCACTCTTTCTCATCCAAGTGAGTTCCCACGGCTGACAAACGTCATCATGTTAGCATCAGCTACTGGCTACACCTGCCGTATCCAGAGACCCATTGTCCGCTCTATCCTAGATTAAATTAGGTGACTGGGGCGACACTATTAATTACCGTCTTAAAGCGACAGCGGCTATTGTGCGGAACCAATGCCGGTCCTTTGTCCGGCTACAGAAGGCGCGTGAAAGCCGCTGCCACAAAGGGCCATTATACAATTAATATGCGGCCGAACGCCGAACGTGTCCATTGTACCGGGACATGAAAACGCCATCGTGATTTGGCCGGTAAAAAGCAGAGGGAATCTGATGGCTTTCGGGGGCGAAAGAGGGATAGAGTTCGATCTCCTCTGGTACTAGTTGTACAACTAACAACATTCAAAGCAAAAAATTCTCGCCCAGCTCAGAAACTTTTCCAATTATCATTCCTAGGCGATGGTAATCTCATAATTCTTAATCCAGGCCTGTTCACCAATGTTTTTCGAAGTTGTTCGTGTTATAATTAAGACACACAGACTGGCCGGAAGTCGTGAATCTACGAAATTTGTCATGAGTTTTTCTCGCCCCCTCACTGTTAACGTCGCTCCTGGCTCCCGACAGGATTTATTATAACTTTATGCGAGAACACAAAAGAATTTACTTTTAAAAGCAATCTAATTAGTCGGATGATTTATTTACGGCATGAATAAATTAAAACCGGCACAAACTTCTCTTGTTGTTTATTGCAACAAGCGAAAGTGAAATAAAAATTAATTTATTCTTCGTCATAACACATATTAATGTAAAGGAGTTAGAGTCCGACCCCGAGAGTGCCAACTCCACTAAAACTTCAGAAGCAGCACAATGTTTACGAGTTAGTCCTTTGCCAAACGAGTTGACTAATTTTTGGGAGCGTTTATTTTATTTTACTACCAGGCTCGAAAATGTCCTTTTTATGGGGCGCCCGGACAAAGCCAAGTGGTTTTTTTTCAAGTGAGGGTTTACTTAGGGCAAAATTACCGTCCTCTGCAATGGCGAAACTCATAAAAAAAACTGAGGCCTAATTCATAACAGCAAAACGAGCGTACCCTGCGGCACGTCGCATCGTTACCCCGAAAACAAATAAGCTATTCGGAGTCGAGATAACGACATGTCAACGTAACGTTACCTCTTGATGAAAACCAAAATTGAAACCTGCTGCAGCAGAGATGCTGATTCGGTATTAACATAACCCGGGTCTGTTTCAATTCCCCGTCGAATTAAAACAGAAATTTCTGTTTGAGTTTTGACACATGTTTGTTCTGGATTTTGGCAAAGCTTTATCTGGCCGAGGACGACGGGACGATGTTTAACTTCTGCAGGGGGGTTCAATTCGATTTGTCTAGCCCACATGTTTGAGTTCGAATTACTGGGATCTTCTTCGCATTACGTACTTTCGACCTTTTTACACGTTTTTTTTTTTTTTTTAACCGTAGATTCTCTTAGTAATAAAGTTTGCCAATTCAGGGAACCAAAAGAGTTTTCTATACCAGCCGAAATCGACCCCTTTTGGCACTTAGGAGCAATCACCGTTCAGATGTTAGTGGCGAATGATGAGTACCAGTCATTTTGTAAAATTTGTTTTTGTCAGACTAAAGGTAGGTAGATTAGATAATAATGCTCTAATGCCCGTTCTCACCAATATTACCTTAAGTTCCGAATAGGTAAGGGCCGCATAAAAGTTAAGTGACACTTGTGTGTCGGATAAATTTGGCACATCTTAAGTGTCGGATAAATTTGGCAATGTTGAATCTATCCGACGGATTCTAGGGATTTTTCATTTTCACTAGTAACAGAACCTATAGTAATTCTCAATTTTGGCATTTGTCAACAGGAGCATTAAAATTGCATAGATAAAATAAATTTGCCCAGCTCTGAAGCCACGAGATCCTGCACAAATCCCCCTGAAGAGTGTTACTGAAGTGGTCTTGTTATTGTTGTTTTAAGACAATATGATGCTAGTTACGTCCGTGGTCCAAGGTTAAACAGTGCGCCAAGTGTCTGGAATTCCTTTCAAAACCAATAGCCAGAAATTCCATAATAAGGCTATAAAGCCATTCATAAACAGATTAGTTATTTGTAACATTTGTGGCCGCACGAGTTCCCGGAAAGCTCTGCTAGAGGTGCCTTACTAACCAAGAATTTTTAAAGTGATTTTTGATTGTGATGGTTTAAAGCCTCACAAGTGCGATCATTGCCAGTCCTGAACGGGAGATCAGAGCAGTCTTCACCAGTATGTGATATATGCGAACACAAAATAAAATGATAGCCGAAGAGCAAAACTGCAAAATAATAAAAATTCTTTACTTTTTTAGATCGAGTTGTAATTTTTGTTTGACAGTTTGACTTTCTTTCCAGACTTTCTAGACCAGCCACCCTTAAAATGATGCTTATTATGTGGTGCAATGGTATTGCTTGTTTAGGAGCCACTTAACCTTAAGTATACTTAAATTTTCTTGGTGCGAACGGGCATTACTCTTTTGAATATAAGTCTAACTCACCTGCAGACTCGGATGACATCCCAACTCCAGCAACATCTTGACCACCCCGATGTGTCCTTTATTCACTCCGATATGTAGCGCGGTTTGACGTCGTTTATTGCGCGCATTTAAGTCCGCACCCGCATGCGCAATCAGCTGGACGACGGCGGGTTCGTCCCCGAAAGCCGCATGGTGCACCGCCCGATCGCCGTCTTTGTCCTCGATTTCCACGTCGGCGTGGAACCGCAGCAGCACCGTGATCACTTCAAGATGGCCGTTTTGTGAGGCAGCCTGAAGAGCAGTGTGGCCTAAAAAAAGCGAAACGTTAGAAAAAGTTGAACATGAAGTCAAAAACTTGACATTTTTGTCACCAATGTGCAAGCACTTTGGCTAGCCTACAGCAAAGTTTTTAAGTGCTCTCCCCTGGCCGTTTTGAATGAATTGGACAAAAATTGGTTTTAACACTGGAGCGCTCTGAGACTACACCTATCTTTAACTTTTGGTTGAGAAAACGAAACAAGGGAATATTCTCAGAGCGCCCTAGAACCACCAACCGAAAACGCTATATTAGAAATAGACGCAGAGTGACCTGGGCGCTTATTCTATAGGAAAGAGTGAAAGTGAAAGTGTCGTCAATAGAATTTTTTGACCAATCAAGGTTGTCAAATTTCTCACTTTCACTTTCACTTCTTCCTTAAGAATAAGCGTCCAAGCCCTCACTGACGATTTCGAAATGGAATGAAGGTTTCCTGAAGGAGTATTGAAAGTATACCATTCTTTAAAGTCTGCTGTTATATCCGGCCTGAACCAGAACTCTAGAAAACGTAGTCATTACAGCCGGAATACTTGAAAACTGAAGAAAAAACCACCCCTAGCGTTGCTGAATAGAAGATTCCAAATAAAATTCTAACTCACTGTTGCAATTTTTTACACACAAATTTATGAACACCCGGTATATGACGACTTCAGACTTCTAGATACTAGGCTGAATAATGCCCAAATTTGTCCTATTCAATTTATAAACCATTCACTTATTATTGCCGTCAAGCAGGCGTTGGAAATCTGACTTTGACATTTTTACCGTAAATTCTCAACATGTGCCGAAAAGAGATAGGTATAAAAAAAATGAAGGTTTCAAAAGTAACGAGGTGCCAAAAATTAGTGAATGAGGTATACGTAAATATCATATAGAGTTTTCGAGTAGCGGCTCTAGGACGCTCTCAGAGTATTTGCATCCTTTGCGTACTCAATGCGAATTAGAGCCGAGTTCGGTAATTCCATCCGAGCGCTCCGGACACAGATCATCTTCCAAAATCTTAACAAGCTAGAGTGAGATAGGCTGATATCCCGAGCGCTCGGGATGTAATTACCGAACTCAATTTAGATAAACAATGTATACGTCATTTATGTTATATCGATCAATTCCTCAGCTTACTGAATGATGAATATCTGTTTCAAATGGAATTTTCGGGAACTTTCGGAAGTTTTCGTTAAGTAGTTTCGTTCTTTCTGGAAGCTTCAAATTTGTCTAAAAAGAAGGCCCTCGAAGGGGCCTAAATGTGCATGTATAACATAAAACGGTCCTAAAACCGCCGTTACAGTAATGAAGAAAACCCGAAAACAGCTATAAATTAATTTGATGGCCCAACAACCCTGTTGCTATAAAAATTATATACCTTTTAGCATCTCCGCCTATGCTATCGGGAATTTAGTTACAAAATGAAATATTTACCTGCTGTAAATTGTCACACATCGTACAGAAACACCTAAATCACACTTTTCATGTTTATTTACAGCGAAAATTTCGAAAGTTTTCCATAAAACAACGGGTACGGATCGTAAGTTTCGTATTTGAACAAATAAACCACCATCTTGTGTTTTTGCAACTTGAAGGTTGCAGGGGTTTATTTCGAGAGAAACGGCTTGAATCCCCGTGAGTGCGACAGAGACATATATAAACGGATCACCTTCGCTCATTTTGTTTCAGCGAATGACAGGTCAACGATGTTAGATTGTGAAAATATTTAGATTTAGATGATGTGCAGTGGCCATTTGATTTTTTTTTATAAAATTTAGAGTTTTAACTGTAGCGTTTCTGGTTAAAAGAGAGATTAAAATTTATAATTGTAGTGTGTTGCCATAATAGCATAGAAGCGGTGTTTCCATAAAACATGTGACGATGTACTGCACAGTTAGGGAGGATGCCGCTTGGACCGAAAAAAGGAAAAATTTGTATAATTATGTGAGCTATCTGTATCGTTTAAGGTGCGAAATCTAAAACTAGGTTCTATATCGATATAGGTACCACTGAATTTCGCAATATTTTCTTCTGTTATGAGTAGCAGGGTGTGTACTGATTAGATTTAAAAAAAAATGTGGATGAACCATATCTAGTAAGGAAATAGTATATTGTTTCATAAGGAGCGAAAGTGTCACTTTTCAGGCGAGGCTGTGCACACGGACGAGCCAGGAAAGTCACTTTAGCTCCGAATAAAACATATTACTTTTTCTCCAAACCTTTGAATTATATTGTAATTAGTACTAATAGACATGTAGACAATCTTACCAGCGGCAGGTAAAGAATTTACTACTACACACTTTTCTGGTAATAATTCTAAAAAAGATTCAACTCAAAACATTGAAACTGAAATGAAAAAAGCGCCTATGTATTGTCGGTTTAGATCAAGCAGGAAGCAGGCGTACGGAGTCAATGCAGCCAATGAGCAGTCACTTCCGAGTAACGAGGGTAGTCAGTTGAAGTTGTTCATGATGATTTCATATTGTTTTTAGATGCTTAAATATACCATTTTTGGTTCCAATAAATTAACTATAGATTATATTCGATGTGTTATAGCGATAGCAAAGCTAAAAGTATTGCACATAATTCAAAAGCAAGTGAAAACATTTTATTTAATGTCATTCTATGAGTAAAGTACATCACTGATTGACATGGTCAAATTACGCGTTTTCAAAAATATCATCAGCTGTGTCTGTATATATTTAAATATTTGTAATTAGATAAGCTATGTTTCTACGTATATCCTACGTGTTTTCAAGAAAACAAGGTCTTTATGTGAACAATAATATTCAATTAAATATCAATGATAATAATGTGTATGGGACATTCCTCCAATATGAAAGTAAGCGCGGTTATGCGGAGAAATCTTAAAGTCTTCCGTAGCGCGATGGTTAGAGCGACTGACTCTTATCCTAGTCGCTGCTCGGCATTGGTGGTGAGCAGTCGATTATTCTACAAGTTCCAAAACCAAATCACACATCGGTAGTACGATATAGGTAGAGAATCCTTATCTGTGTTCCAATAAACAATACGTACCTACGAATAGCTACATTTACACCGTAGTCCTTTGGGTGCTCTTTTGAAGGGCTCCCCTGAAGACCCTATTAAGGTACCAGTTGTCTTAGTTAGATGACATAAATGAGCTTGTGCGGTGAAGATAATACACTTGACAATGTAAGTGAACCTGACTGTGATTCGGTGTCATCCGACCCTTCATATCAATCAATCATATCTTTTGCCACTAACAACCCAACAGCTGATGTGTTTTCGGGACTTACCAGTGAATCGAAGTTAACTCGGCAAAGAAAACTCTGTGCCTTATTAAAGGTAAATAAAACCTGTCCAAGGTGCTGTGACCTAGCAAACAAATTAAAAAAAGCTCTTGAAGGCAGTAGAGCTCTAAAGCTTATTACTGTGATTAACC
The DNA here is from genome assembly GCA_951812265.1 of Taphrorychus bicolor. Lineage (NCBI taxonomy): Eukaryota > Metazoa > Arthropoda > Insecta > Coleoptera > Curculionidae > Taphrorychus > Taphrorychus bicolor. The sequence goes on along the minus strand of OX638300.1, from coordinate 45,029,877 downwards.
ACATCCGTACGGAACACCCTAAAAAACGCAAAGGACCAACAAGAAAAGAGGGTAGTCTACTAGACAAGTCTCCTAAAACGAATCCAACCGTCTGCTCTACAGACCACCAAGCTGCGATGGATACTACGTCTATGTCACCCGACCAAGCAGAACACACTAGGACTGAAAGACAAAATCTTGATGGTTTTAAAACACCATTAAAGACCATAAAATGGGAAAACCTTAATAAGAATGACCCGCCTCCTGCTACAACATCGAACAAGTACCAAGTATTGTCTGATGACAGTGCTGAAGAAGAAACGAATTCCGAAGTCCAAGAACAATACGACTTAAGACCTTCTGCTGGCCAACAAGTCCACCGCAAAACAGCTTCCGCTGTGCAAAGGAAAAAAGGCACCGAGAAACCGCCGCCGTTAGTAATACCGGGTAAACTAAATCAGCATAAAGACTTAATATCAAACATAAAATTGATAGTGAAGAAAAAGTTCGACCTAAAGTACGCTAAAAACTCTGTAGTCATATATCTTGAAGACCATATAGACTGGTCTAATTTACGCCGGAACTTTGAGTCGGGAAACTTGGAATTCCACACCTATGCTACATTTGAGGAAAGAACTCACGCCTTTGTACTCAGAGGATTAGATGGAGACATCTCCCCAGAAGAAATTAAAGCAGAGCTCTTTGAAGAAAACCAAATCCCGGTTAAGGAAGTACACCTAATGAAGACCCTGTACAGCCCACTGTACTTGGTCGTAGTTGATAGCTCCTACACGCTAAAGAAAATTCAGAACCAAGTGAAAACCATTTTAAATGTACGAGTAAAATGGGAAAACAGGCGTAACCAGCGACAGCTCACTCAATGCCGCAGATGTCAGACGTGGGGCCACGTAGCTAAGAACTGTCGTACAAAGTTCCGGTGTTCCAAATGTGCCCAGGAGCACCAAATTACTGAATGCACTGAAGAGGCTTCTATCAAATGTGCAAATTGCGGCGAAGCCCACAGGTCCTTCGACAAAAACTGTCCAGTATATGTATATAAAACCAATCTTTTACTTAAAACCAAACCTATTTATATAGATGCATCCCAACCAACAAAGCCAGCGTGGAACAGACGCCAACTACCTAACAAACCAGATGTAGATGGAAACAGGAAAAACAGAAGCTGTCCAACTCTAAGACCCTCGTTCCCAACCGACGACTACGATGTAAACTTTCCCGATATGCTGAAGTCACAGCGCAAGCAAATTCCGCAGCTATGAGAGGTGCAAACCACAGGTATGCAGGATAGTTTTTTCGCTCTAAAAGATAAATTTGCAGAGTTAAACACATTGATAAATATCGATGAAATGATGTTAGCTTTAGACCATTATATATCTGTTCTAAAACATTGCAAATCGCCTCAAGAAAAATTTTTGGCTAGCCAGAAATTTTTCAATTCCGAAATTCAAAATTTTAGAATATAATCTCAGCCATTTTCAACATCATTGAGTGGAACTGCAATGGACTTAGAACCAAAGTAGGCGAATTGATTCATTATTTAAATCTCAGAAAAGTCGATGTTGCTATAATCTTAGAGACAAGATTGCGTAACGTCGATAAAATGAGAATCAAAAATTTCTGTTTAGAGCGTAGTGATAGAACTAATGCAAGAGGTGGGGGCGTGGCAATCGCGCTAAATAGCCGTATAAGCTATAAGAGGCTACCTCAGCTTAACACAAGCATAGAACACGTATGCGTCCAGCTTGAAAATGGTACCATCCTAGCAGGGGCATATGCTCCACCTTCCCGAAATTTCACCGCGGCAGACCTAACCGTCTTTTTTCCTTCAAATCGAAAGGTCTTAGTAATGGGGGATTTCAATGCTCGTCACTACCTATGGAATAATAGACGATTAAATACACGAGGCACAATACTTTCAGATTTTATTAATGACAACGCGGACATAAATCTCCTATACCCCAGTTCACCAACACACTCTCCAACTAATGGAACGTCGCCTACCACAATTGACTTAGTACTCAATAAAGGCTTAAACGACCTATCAGAGCTCACCACGGACGTCGCTCTCAACTCTGACCACCTTCCGACTCACATATCTTGGGACACACTTAGACTGCAGCCAAACGGGACAAAATTCTCCTACAAAGATTTCAAGTGGGACCTGTATCGACTAAATATCTCGCGGAATTGTACGATATCGAAGCAGCTAGAAACCCCTGAAGAACTAGATCGAGAAGTTGAGATCTTGACTAAAATGATACAAAGTCAACAAAGACTTCTAGCCAAAAAAGTGCTCAATAGGCAGCCCACGGACAATCTCCCTTCCGAAATTACAAATTTAATAAAACTCAAAAATAATATTCGCAAAAGGTGGCAGAATTTCAAACGGGAAGTGGACAGATTGCCTTTCAATGCAATAACGGTAACTATCCGCCAAAAAATAAAGTTGTACAGAAATGACTGTTGGACGCGAACCTTAAATGGTTTGACAGTTAAAGACAATTCGCTGTGGACAATGGCACGAAACTTCGCAGAAAATACGAGAAACTCCCTACTATTGTATACAACGGTGGGGAGTTCTTCAGAAATGAAGAAAAAGTCGAGGCATTTGCAAACTTTTTAAGTACAGTGCATGCGGAAACCCAAGAGCAGATAGATATAAGGGCAACAGCTCGAAGAACTGTCGAAAATGTTTATCCCATTCCCCCACACATACACCAGTCTCTTCTGTGTACACCTGCCGAAATTCGTCGATGTCTCCGGAGATTTCCCAACAATAAAGCCCCCGGCCCCGACGGTATCACGTATCCCCTCTTAAAAAATCTGCCTAAAAAAGCTATTGTGCAAATTACGCACATAGCCAACGCAATAATAAATCTTCAATATTTTCCACCGATGTGGAAAAAAGCCGTAATTATAGTAATTCCCAAACCAGGCAAAGATCCGTCACTGCCCTCATCATATCGTCCTATATCCCTTTTAAACACGCTCGCTAAATTGGTTGAAAAGCTGATCTTATCACGACTAAATAAAATTGTTGAAGATAGAAATATCCTTCCTTCCGAGCAATTTGGCTTTCGCTCAGGCCACAATACGACCCTTCTTGCAGCAAGGGTAGTCAACGACATATTCTCAGCTTATAACCGTCAGATGAACACGGCAGCCCTTCTGCTGGACATGGAAAGGACATTTGACACTGTCTGGCACCCTGGTTTGATTGACAAGCTCTCAGTGGTCTTTAATGTACCTCTGTATTTTGTGTCACTACTCAACTCATACATAACGAACCGCTCTTTTCAAGTACAGATTGAACAATCTTTATCACAGCCACATTCTCTTTCTACCACAGGGCACTGTAATTTCCCCCCTATTATACTCACTGTATCTCTCGGATATCCCCAAATCTCCAAACACAAAATTAGCCCTATATGCGGACGACACCATCGTTTACAACCACAGCTTTTACGCCCAAGGGGCTAAACAGAGACTTGCACACCATCTCACGTTTCTTCTTCCGTACTTCCAGAAATGGAAACTGAGAGTTAATCCAACTAAAACCGAGCTAGCTGTGTTCACAAAAAAGTTTTCCAACCACCGTATAATAACTCCTCTACTTATAAACGGAACCCCAATCCATCAACACCAAAAGGTGAAATACCTGGGAATTATTCTTGATCCTCTCCCCCTCCCCTCTCCTTCAGAGATCACGTGACGCATACTATACAGAAAACCTTTGCCGGGCAACAGAAACTGTACCCGCTTATTAAACCAAATTCCCCTATGAGCCCTGCAAATAAATTAATAATTTACAAATCACTTATAAGACCGACAATGCTATATGGGGCTCCAGTATGGTGCATAATTTCCAACACTCAAAGAAAACGACTGCAGGTACTTCAAAACAAATTTCTCAGAGGTGTTTTGTCAGCTAGTAGATACACACGTATACAAGACCTTCATGACATGACCGGGACCGAGTTTATTTCAGAATATATTGACCAAATCTCAAATAAATTTTATAAGTATCAAATTTCAGGCTCTGCTCTAACTAGAGAAATGACGCGTTTGCGTTTCGATCCCGAAAACCACATTAAGCATGGCCCAGCCTATAAACGCCTACCTGTGTTTTTTGAACCATGGAGGCCTCCATGATGACACTCACCATCATTTGTTACCTCAGAACTACAGCATCTGCTACGGCTACACTACATGCTCTCTATAGTAATTTTAAACCATTGGTGCATTGCTTGCGGGGATACGGGTGGTCTAACCCTCCTCCTGACAATGCGTGCATTGCACTGGTGGTCCGCTTGAAGAACACTATGATGTTTGCTAGCAAGATAATATTAGACCTGAGCAGCTCAAAGGCTCTATTGTACCGGAGGGTACTTTTTAAACTGGTTTTTTTTAAATTAATTTTTCCAGTAAGCTTCATGATATAATGACTATACTAACATTCATCTACTCTCATTTAATTACTCGTTTTACAAATAAAGTAAGCTTAAACTCTGCAAATGTCTATATAAGAGCCAAGTGCCCAGGTGATAGACCGATCATCTTGTTCCTGTTAACACACCCTCTGATGGCAAACGGACCTTACACCGTCCACCGTGTTAACCACGCGGCTTATTTCGTGCCACTACTCATGCTGAGCATGTGAGGTGCGAACACTTAGGTATTTATTTGTATATATTATATGTACATAGCTGTTAAGATGTAATGTACTCTTTGTAAATCTGTAAATAAAAATCTGTTGAGTTGAGTGTGACTCTTATCCTGGCGGTCCAGGTTCGAATCAGGTTCAATGTGGCTTTTTTTTAAATTATAATTTTATTATTCTCCGTTTATTTTATTGCTATTTTTTAATTAATTATTGTCATCGTCTCTCTATAATATTCTATTCAATAAAAAATTAAATAACTTTTTTAACTGCTGTAAAGGAATTATAGGTAATTACTGAATTCTGAAACAATAATAAGTTTACATCCAGAGAGGCGCGTGCTAATTTATTATTTTATTATTAATAAATATAAGTAAGTATAAACTTCGCATATCGAAATGTTCTTGAGCGGCAGTAAAAGACTACCTGCCGGCGACGAGCGGCAGGAAAAAAACTTTACCTGCCGCCGGGATGACACTAAGGAAATGAAGTGTTTTACCTTCGTCTGTTGTGTCAAATAAAGTAGCAATTTAATGACGTTTGGAGAAAAAATCATTTTTTCTATAAGCGTATTAATTCTATACACTTGCTTCTGTTTGGCGTCCTGCTGAACTAGGCAACTTTCAATACTTTCATAGTGATCGTTACGCTCGGTCGTCGCGATGAAAGCAATGTTACCAGTTGGAAAATTGTAGATTGTAACGTGTGGATGCAATGGAATGCATCATTGGGGGCCCTCATGTATGATGCGTTGCGGGTTATTTCAGGTTAGTTTAGGTTAGTTTAGGTCAGTTTAGGTTAGATCAGGTTTGTTCAGTTCTGTTATTTCTTTATTTTCTTATTTACGTTACACAGAGTACGAATATGTTTGTGAATATGCAACAGATTTACGGGTAACATCAACAATGTTGTTGCAAGTAAAAAAATAGAAGTACATGTCACAACATGTAATCTTAATAACGTTTTGATTTTTGGGTTGTGGGATCAGGGGTCTTATTCAAAATCAGTTATGAACTTGTCGACGTTTCGTCATATATTACAGCATCCTCAGGACAATAAAAGTTGTTATAGAATCATATATATAAATAGAACAATACAGTTAAAAAGGGGGGATGAAACAAAGGTCACTTTAAAATATACACAGTTAAATACTCACAATTCAGATAGATTTTGAGAGTCATCGGCTTTCTAAACATAAAGTACAAAGGTCGACAAGAGACGAATGACCATTGACATCGACAGTAACAGTAGCACGAGCAATTCAGCGTATGTGGTCGGAGTCATGGGACCAACTGAAAGAGGTATGCTAATATCTCTCAAGCATGCTGTACCCGAAAGTATAGTGCGGGTGGGCAGATCGAATTATGTCTCTGGATAAGAGTGAAAGTACTTATGCGTGCTTAACCCTGTGATAGTCATTAAATATATTAAGCACCTCTTCAATTCGGTCAGATGGTACAGCTGTTATTATGTCGACAACATAGCGCTTAAAGAACGGAATGTCAAAAGACACCTGTTGAATGCATATATCTTGTAAACCCTGCATTATCAAGTCCGCACACACGGGGGATAAGCAGTTTTCCATTCCTAAACCAAAAATCTGCTTGTAAAATCCATTACTATGTTGAAAGTAGTTGTTTTCAAAGACAAAGGTTAGCATTTCATTAAACTTTTCAAATGGAATCTTATTTGTGTCTGCCACCAAATCCCACTTTTCCTGAACAATTCTAATGATTATATCTGTTGTTCATATCTTAAAATATGGAAGGTTGTACTTATCACCTAAACTCAACAGACATTCGACTTCTTTAGGTACATTAATAGGACTAAGATTAACAATCCACTTATCATTAACTCCCAAAGTTGTAGTAGAGTTTTGAGACTTTATAAGTTTGTTTAATTTCCGTTTTTGTTTATTTGCGGTTTTTTTTTAAATTAGAGTTGTAGAAATTACTTTGTGTCCTGTCTATGAGATTGTGTCCTTGGATGTAATATCTTTGTTTACTAATATCCCAACAGATATAATCATTAGAATTGTTCAGGAAAAGTGGGATTTGGTGGCAGACACAAATAAGATTCCATTTGAAAAGTTTAATGAAATGCTAACCTTTGTCTTTGAAAACAACTACTTTCAACATAGTAATGGATTTTACATGCAGATTTTTGGTTTGGGAATGGGACACTGCTTATCCCCCGTGTGTGCGGACTTGATAATGCAGGATTTACAAGATATATGCATTCAACAGATGTCTTTTTGACATTCCGTTCTTTAAGCGCTATGTTGACGACATAATAACAGCTGTACCATCTGACCGAATTGAAGAGGTGCTTAATATATTTAATGACTATCACAACAAATTAAAGTTCACAATTGTAAGAGAAAAAAAAATTCTGTCCCATTTTTGGACACATTGGTTATAAGACAAGAAGGTGGAAATCTGGAATTTAACTGGTACCACAAGCCAACTTTCTCAGAAAGATTTATTAACTTTTCCTCAGAACACTCTCTGCGTCAAAAAGTCAACATCATTAACAACCTCAAATTCAGGGCATTGATGCTCTCATCGGAAAAATACCATTCAAGTAACCTTGACTACATTGCCAAAATTTTAAAAATAAATAACTATCCTACATCCTTAGTTAATAAAATACTCACGAGTCCACTACAGAGGATTAATGATGTGGATAAAACGCACATGGAACCTAATTCAATGGACAGCAGACCCCAAATATACTGAAAGTTGCCTTATATTCAGGGTCTCTCGGAAGGTCTCAAGAGAGTCTTTGATCAGTACATCACACAAAGTAACGCACAAATTTTACTATCATTTAAAAGTGAAAACACTATCAAAAAGCACTTTTACTCCAAACTTAAATAAAAAACAGAAAGAGATCTTTGTTCCAACGTTGTGTATAGGATACCGTGCTCAACCTGCAGTAAGGTATACGTGGGACAGACTGGCAGGTACGTCAAGGTTAGAATGAAAGAGCATCAAAATGACCAAAAAAATATCCATACAAAAACAAACTCTAAAGCTTTGGTGGAACATAAGATAAATACTGGCCATAATTTTATCTTTGATGATGTAGCCATTCTGGACACCCAACCCAACTATAGAAAGAGACTCATTAGCGAAATGATATCGATAAGAACGGAAAAGGAAAGTGTTAATAAACGAACAGATATCGAAAATTTGAGCACCGCTTACTTTGGAATTCTGGACAGGATTAAGCACGCATAAGTACTTTCACTCTTATCCAGAGACATAATTCGATCTGCCCACCCGCACTATACTTTCGGGTACAGCATGCTTGAGCGATATTAGCATACCTCTTTCAGTTGGTACCATGACTCCGACCACATACGCTGAATTGCTCGTGCTACTGTTACTGTCGATGTCAATGGTCATTCGTCTCTTGTCGAAACTTTATGTGTAGAAAGCCGATGACTCTCAAAATCTATCTGAATTGTGAGTATTTAACTGTGTATATTTTAAAGTGGCCTTTGTTTTGTCCCCCCTTTTTAACTGTATTGTTCTATTTATATATATGATTCTATAACAACTTTTAGTGTCCTGAGGATGCTGTAATATATGGCGAAACGTCGACAAGTTCATAACTGATTTTGAATAACACCGCTGATCCCACAACCCAAAAATCAAAACCACATCTCAACAAATTGGATCAAAAATCAATAACAATCTTAATAACCTTTTGCTTTAAAATAGAACCATGTAAATTGAAGTAAGTTGTTAAAAACTAAAACAATGTCGCTGGTGATCACTTAGCTACCGAAATCCTAACAGAAATTTAGTTTAATATCAGAATTGAAGATTTACCCGCCAAAAATCGTCAACACGTCTATTCCCAGCCAAAAATTCTTCCATAAAACAACGCGTACGTAACAAAGAAATTTGTATTTCGACAAAAACTGCCACCTTGTTATCTCTTGTTTTTAAACATTTCAAGGTTGTGCGGAGTGTTTCCGAACCCGGAGACGAAGTCCGTGACGTATTTCGAGAGAGTTGGTTTTAGTCGCGATGAGTGCGACAGAAACAAGTATAAACTGCCAGCAACTGACAGGTCGGTGATGCCAAATTGTAAAAAAATCTTCTAGAAAATGCACAGTTGCCATTTAATATACTCATATGATCTTGGAGTAAGGATTTGGGTAAAAAGAAAGATTAATGTGTTGTTTCCATAATAGTATACAGGGAGTTTCCTAAATAGCAAAGTTAAGGACATGCCATTTGAGTCGAAAGAAGGAGGAAGTTCCAATGCGAGCTGTCTGAATCGATTCATTTTCAAAATACGGATTGTTGCATTTTTTTATAAAATCTTTGGGTGAAAAATTTCGGGTGCACCCTTGAGTTATAAAAAAATCTCCTAATAAAATGACTGGACATATTAATTTATTTTAAAGGCTAATAATGAAAGAACTGTTTTCTTATCCTTATCCAGAAAACATGTTAAATTTTTACCGCTCTCTCAAATAGGAAATATCGTGTATAATAACTTCCTTATAAAGAGTATTCATAAAAAAAAACTCGCAGCAAGCCATGGAATTAAAACTCTTGTCTGAGATAAGTTCTGAGATAAAGTCATAAAAAAATGAAAATCGGAACATTTATTCCTCCATGGCCTGCTTGAGTTATTTTTTTAAATAAACGCATGATATTGTTGCGAACTCGGGGTTCAATAATTCCAGTGTAACGATTTAATACGAAAACACTATTTATTTATTCCACAAATACACTCGACTACTAAATAACTCAGTACTTAACACTTTATAGCCTTCTATTATCGCTTCTTAACTTTAGCTTACTTATAGCTCGATTAAAATACGACGACTACTCTCCAACCGCCGCTCTATGCGCCTTTTATATACAATCCTAAAATTACAGAAAAACCTAGAAAGTTCTTTATAAGAATTCTTGAATAATCTCACATAAAAAAAACGGTTGTAACGGTAAACAACTGCCTTCTAGAATAAGCCAGCCGAGCAATAAATCACTCGTGTCAGCCATGACGCAGCGCGGATAGGTCGCGAAGCTCCCCCAACCAACACGCTCCCATGCGTTGCCCCGCCTCCCATGCGGCGTTGCTGCGATGCGTAACATTGCCCTCCTCCTAAGGCTGTTCGTCCCGAACAGATAGAGTTCCATGGTATCGTGCTAATCGATCCAAATGAACGACCTTCATCTTTGACCTGGGGGTCCGCTGGATCCTATACACCACATCATTAATCTTCTTTATAATTGTATAAGGTCCTTCCCAATTTTGGCTAAGTTTGGGCGACTTCCCCACCTTTCGCCTCGGATTGTATAGCCACACCAAATCACCATCCTGGAAGCCGCGGGAGTTAGCTAGTAAGTCATATCTTGCTTTGGCTCGATCACTGGATATCCGCAGTTTATTCCTGACTTGTTCATGAACATTGTCCAGCCTCTCCTTAAGCTCCTCCACAAAATTCTCAGGGTTGAGTGAGTCTTTTTCTGGTGTTCCATACATCAAATCTGCAGGAAGCCTCATTTCCCTTCCGAACATCACTTTCGCCGGAGTATAACCAGTGGCTTCATGCGTAGAGCCTCGGTATGCCATCAACATGAGAGGTAGATGTTGGTCCCAATCACGCTGATGATCTGCCACCATTTTAGACAGGTAATGTTCCATGGTCCGATTAAACCTCTCTACCATCCCATCCGACTGTGGATGCAAAGGAGTTGTCCTGGTTTTGCGAATTCCGAGAAGTTCCATGACCTTCTGGAACACAGCCGATTCAAAATTTCGGCCCTGATCAGAATGAAGTTCGAGAGGGACCCCAAATCTGCAGAACATTTCATTTACTAGCACCGTTGCCACAGTCGTTGCTTCTTGATTAGGTAGGGCGTATGCTTCAGGCCATTTAGTGAAGTAATCCATGGCGACCAAGATGTATTTGTTGCCCGACTCAGTTTGAGGAAATGGTCCCGCGACATCAATTGCTACCCTCTCGAATGGAGCACCTACAGTGTACTGCACCATTCGGCCCCGTGATCTTGTTCGAGGTCCTTTTGTGGCACAACAAACTTCGCACTTGCGGCACCAAGATTCGACGTCTTCATGATAGTTCACCCAATAATACCGCTCTTTAATTTTGGCCAATGTTTTATTGACCCCAAAATGGCCTCCGCTTGTTCCGTTGTGCATTTCCTGTAGTACATCTGATTTTCTGCTACCAGGAACAACCAACTGCCTGACTACGGACTTGCCATCCGGACTCTCCCACGCTCTCTTCCGTAGTCCATTTTCTATTTTAAGAGAGTGCCACTGGGCCCATAGCGCCTTCAGGTTTGGACTTTTACCAGCGATTTCTTGCCACTCTGGTCTCTTGTCACTAGTCTTTGCTATGAGTATGGGTCCAATATCTGGATCATTCAGTTGTTCTTCTCGAAGTGTCTGTGTGGTCCAGCCATCGTTTATTTCCACCGACGTTCTCCGTACAGAAGGAAGTCCCTCACGCTGCTCAGTTCTTTGACAATGCCGACAATCTTCTTTACATGGCCGTCTAGACAATGCATCGGCATTTCCGTGAGACCTTCCTGGTCGATGTTCAATTTGGAAATCGTACTGCTGCAGGCGCTCTATCCATCTGGCTATTTGACCTTCAGAGTTCTTCATCTGTAATAACCATTTCAAGGCTCCATGGTCAGTCCTAATCAGGAACTTTTTTCCATATAAGTAGCGATGGTAATGTTCGACTGCTTTAACGATGGCCAACAGTTCCTTTCTAGTGACGCAATAGTTTCTTTCTGGCTTATTTAAAGTCTTACTGTAGTATTCGATGACCTTCTCTTGCCCGTTTTGTCTTTGAGAGAGTACTGCACCTAGACCACAGTTACTTGCATCCGTGTCCAAAATAAAGAGTCCGTCCTTTATAGGGTAAGCCAAGATCGGACTAGAACAGAGGGCAGCTTTAAGCCTTGCAAACGCCTGACTGCATTCGTGGTTCCACAAGAACGGTGTTTTCTTTTCCGTTAATTTGTGCAGCGGTTTTGCGATGTCGGCAAATCCCTCTACAAATCTCCTGTAGTAAGTACATAGTCCCAAAAAGCTCCTTACTTCGTGTTTGTCTCGGGGAACTGGCCAATCTTTAATGGCAGATATTTTACTATGGCTAGTTTTAATGCCTTGTTCTGAGATAGTATGCCCCAAGTACTCGACTTGCTTCTGGAACAGGCTGCATTTCTTGTAGTTTAACTTCAGGTGAGCATTCCGTAACTTGTTGAAGATTTCTCTTAAATTCTTCAAGTGCTCGTCGAAATCACGCCCCATGACAATTATGTCATCTAAGTATACCAGGCAAGTTTTCCAAGTCAGCCCCCTCAAGACAAGTTCCATTAGTCGCTCGAAAGTTGATGGAGCATTGCACAATCCAAAAGGCATAACAGTGAATTGGTATAGTCCAGAACCAGTAGAAAATGCAGTCTTTTCTTTGTCTTCGGGAGCAATCTTTACTTGCCAGTACCCACTTTTTAAATCTAGAGTGGAAAACCACTTTGATCCCGATAAAGTTGCTAAGGTGTCGTCTATACGTGGCAATGGGTAGCTGTCTTTCTTGGTTACATCATTAAGTTTCCTGTAGTCAACACAGAACCGCGTTGAACCATCTTTCTTCTTAACAAGAACCACAGGCGACGACCATGGACTAGATGATTCTTCTATGACGCCCTCCTTTAACATTTCATTCAGCAAACTGTTAACTTCCTGTTGTTTAGCCAGAGGGACCCTTCGTGGATGTTGTCGTATTGGCTGGGCATCTCCTGTGTTGATCTTATGGACAACTAAATCGGTTTGACTGTCGTTGCTCTTGAAGTTAAACATATCAGATTCATCCATGGCAAATTTTATAGCAGACTGAAGTTGTTCCTTTGACAGGTGACTCCACTGTCGCTTAAAAGCATCAATAACTTCTGGGGAAGCTTGGTTAGAAGATATAATTTTGGATGTCTCTGCTTCGACACAATTGCATACCCATTGTACAGGCTCATAATTGGCAAGAACTGTTCCTTCTTTTAGCTTGATGGTCCTTTCTCCAATATTGGCAACTCGTACTGGCATAGTCTTCTTCGTGTCGGTCAAAGTTCGGGCTACCATGATTTCAGTCGTCAAATCCAGGTTAGGTTCTATAAGTCCTATGGACCACCCAGGATTATTTTCAGAAGTCACTGTGATAATTTGTTCTGAATTTGGAGGAATTTTTACATCTTTCACCACCAGTAAACGGATACTAGTTTCCACATTTCCATTGGTTAATGCAAACTCCTCATCTCCAAACGTGAGAATATTCTGTTTGTGATCATAGGAGAATCCATGTTTCCTGATGAGATCCATTCCCAAAATAAACTCGTCTTTGATCCTGGCAACCAACACTTTATGCCGAACTTCAAGTCTTTCTCCAATAATGATGGTGACATCGGCTTCTCCGTCTATAGGGCAAGATTCTCCAGTGACTGATTTTAACATAATAGGGTTGGGCAATGGTTGTATGGTATATCCGAAAAGTTTATCTGGCCTTACAATGGTCACATCTGCTCCTGTATCGATGGTAATCTGGATCTTCTGTCCTTTAATGCGTCCGGCCACTGTGAGACTTTTGCCACCCAAATTATTGACTTTAAAGATCCTGGGGGTCTTAGCGGCCCCGGTCAATTGCCCCCTTGCATTGACCGGAATTAGTTTTCCTGGGACCTAGGGCGGTCTTGGTCGCCGCTTGGTCTTCTAAACGACGGCGACGGACTTCTTGCCCTATTACGGCAGTTACTCTTGATGTGACCCAGTCTGCCGCAGTTAAAACATTTTATGCCCCGATTGTCCGTTGATCGAGGCGTTCTTTCTAACAGGGCTTGCATACTGACTGCCATATCTTTCATCGCTTTATGTAAACTGGCCATGGATTCAGCCATAGACGTATTCTCCTCTTCACCGCAAGTTGCCATTCGTACGCGTGGCGATGAATTAGATGACACTCGTGACGCCTCGAATTCCAGGGCCCGAACTAGTGCCTCGCTGATATTCTTGGGCCTTACAAGACGTAAGTGGTATCTCATGTCACTATCGCGAACTCCCTCAATGAACCTTTCGGCGGCAAATTGCATTTGAAAAGATTCAGGGGCCGATGGATATGCCAGGTGAATGAGTCTGTCTATGTCCGCCTCAAATTCTTGTAAGGATTCACCTGACTTTTGCTGTCTCATCCTCAGCTGGGCCTGGAACACGGTTTCTTTGTGCTCATTTCCAAATCGTAGTTGCAGAGTGTGTACTAAAGCCGCATAATTACTTTGATCCGCTGCCGACAGGGATTGTAGTAATTCAGCCGCTTTTCCACGAAGTGCTACCACTAATGATGTAGCTTTCTGGGGCTCGGACCAACCATTAGCTTTTGCAGCTGCCTCAAACTGAGTTTTATAAATTTCCCATGCAGTAGTACCGTCATAATCGGGAGGCTTAATTTTAGCGTTGGCTGTGCTAAAACTCTCTGTAGACACGTTGTCGTCCTCAAGTTGTTCCCGGAATTTCTTTTCTAGCTCGAGAACCCTCTGGTTGACAGCTTCGAGTCCTTCGTTAACGCCGTTAATGGATTCGTGAACGCCGTTAACGGATTCGTTGACGGATTGCATTATTCTTTCTTCCAATTGTTGCTCCCTAGCTGCGAGATGGTTCATTAATTCTTCTTTGAATTGTTGATGACGTCGCTCCTGTACTTGATCACGTTTTTCCTGCTCTTCCTTTTGTTGTTGATAACGTCGCTCCTGTACTTGATCACGTCTTTCTTGTTCCTCTTTTTGCTCCTTATAACGTCTTTCTTGCTCTTCCTTCTGTTCGTTATAACGTTTCTCCTGTTCTAGATAACGTCGCTCCTGTTCTTGATCACGTTTTTCCTGTTCTTGATAACGTCGCTCCTGTACTTGATCACGTTTTTCCTGTTCTTGATAACGTCGCTCCTGTACTTGATCGCGTTTTTCCTGTTCTTCCCTCTGTTGTTGCATAAGGGACAGCAGGGCGGCAAGTTGATCCTCCATCGCTTGATGCTGGCTTCTAGTCACTGGCATAAACAGGTAATGTCCGGCAATGAAGCACTCACTTACAGTTCAGTAATATTGGTCCTCAAATTCCCACTGGAATCGCACTTCTGACACCAATTGTTGCGAACTCGGGGTTCAATAATTCCAGTGTAACGATTTAATACGAAAACACTATTTATTTATTCCACAAATACACTCGACTACTAAATAACTCAGTACTTAACACTTTATAGCCTTCTATTATCGCTTCTTAACTTTAGCTTACTTATAGCTCGATTAAAATACGACGACTACTCTCCAACCGCCGCTCTATGCGCCTTTTATATACAATCCTAAAATTACAGAAAAACCTAGAAAGTTCTTTATAAGAATTCTTGAATAATCTCACATAAAAAAAACGGTTGTAACGGTAAACAACTGCCTTCTAGAATAAGCCAGCCGAGCAATAAATCACTCGTGTCAGCCATGACGCAGCGCGGATAGGTCGCGAAGCTCCCCCAACCAACACGCTCCCATGCGTTGCCCCGCCTCCCATGCGGCGTTGCTGCGATGCGTAACAATATTTTATATCAACTTTATCAGAAGCACAGCAAGTCGAGGACCATAATCACTTTAATTGTCGATTAAAGAGTTGAAAATTTTAGCGCATCAAGAAGACAAGATGTTATTGTCGTTCATAATATGCTGTCTATTTGACCAAAATTACTATGATTGTTGTCCTTAATTAAGACAAAACAAGGATATACAAAAAAAATTTGATACGATTTTCAAAATTGTAAAGGGCGTTCGCAACAAACCGTATCCTTTATTTCACAGTTACTTTATAATTTAACGTATAATGCTTACATTTTGATTATTTTCCTTCACTACAAACTGCTTGTTTACATAAAACCTCTATAAGTGAGATATCAAAAACCAGCTAAACTCGTTCATTCTAATGGGTATATACCATGCTATAGAAAACTATTTGCCAATCAAGATTTTTCTGGCATTTTAGTAGCCCTAGAAGGTTAATTTTTTCTCAACCCATCTCAGATTGGATTGGAATACCACGATTAGCATTAGCCCGAGAGTTATATCTTCGTCTACATGGGCGAAGCTCTGAGGCCGCCGTCATATAGAGCGGAACGGAACGGAGCAGAAATGTCAATAACGTCATTACACATGTCAATTCCTATTTTAGCTTTTATCTGATTGGTTTAAATTCAACTGTCAAATTACGCTCCGTTCCGCTTTTAACCAAATTCGTCGTCCACCAATGTATGTGACGTCGCCCTCACGCCCCCCCTGAGGCCGCCGTCACATACAGCGGAACGGAACCGAGCGGAACGGAGCAGAAATGTCAATAACGTCATTACACATGTCAATAACGTCATTACACCTGTCAATAACATCATTACACATGTCAGTAGCCCCCAGGGCGACGTCACATACAGCGGAATTTGGTTAAAAGCGGAACGGAGCGTAATTTGACAGTTGAATTTAAACCAATCAGATAAAAACTAAAATAGGAATTGACATGTGTTATGACGTTATTGACATTTCTGTTCCGTTCCGCTGTAGGTAACGGCGGCCTCAGGCTACTAAGATGATCGCATATAAGTTCAGATGGAAACAATATCAGAAAACGTATTTTTCAAGTGCAGCACAAACGGGAAAAGTCGTCCTGGCCATCTTGACAAACAAAAGAATTTCCCGTTAATTTGTTGCGACAATACTGCGAGAAACATCGCACAGACCTAAGCTTTTAGGCCACGGCTACCAGAGAGCCAATCCAGTGAAGCCATGCGGGTCCAGGAACATAAGGAAGTAATCCGAATATTGTTGGCAGGAACTGGGAAGACGTACTCGCACCAGCCTTACAGGTCTTGGAAGGCAAATGGAACCATGCCACCGGCAAAACCCCAAAATAACGTTACTAAAAACATCTTAACTATTTGGTGAATGTGCCTACGAACAATAGTTAAAATGAAAATTCTTCCGAATTATTCGGTGGATGCGCCATACCATGGGGCAATTCTTAATTCTATATGTAAAACTGCCAACTGTAACTACCACTAGAACTGTAGTTTTTAACCAACATTAAAAATTCGTGACAAACGAATGAGTGACAAGTGAGTGACAAACCAGCCTAAACAAGATATTTAAAAACAAAGTGGAATCGCTGGGGTTACTGCCAAAATAATAGTTAAACACCAAAAATACTGAATTTAATTCTTTGTCTTTCCAGTAATTTTCTTATATGGTTGGGATGCTGTTTTGATGAGATAAAAATCTTATAACATAAACTTGACATGTCTGAACTTACCAGCAAATACGCCATTGACATCAGGCCCAATGCCGGCACCTGCGGTATTGCTTTGCAGAAGCACTTCTTCGCACTTCTGAGCGTCTCCATTCGCGGCAGATTTGACCAATTCTTCGTTCACGTCGCCCGACACGTGAGTTTCGAATAGTTTTTTTAGCAAGGCGCTCAATCTCTCACCGGAAGTGGTCCCTAAAAACGAATCATTCTCCTTCGACTTCTGCAATCAGTTTTGTATCTAATATTTACCATGCATAGTCCCGTCCTTGCTAGCCAATTTGGTGACAGCCAAAGGATTGTAGGTCCAAGTCGTGTTGCACACCTCGACTTTCAGGTCATTGTCGTTGTATATTTGCTGCACGTGACCCACTTTACCCAGAGTCTAAAAAAAATAAAATACAATTCAGTCAGTAAGACGTCGACGTTTCGACCTGTATTATGATGTTATATGCAAAAGAATTTTGGAATTATCGCTGGAGATAATAATTGCAATTTTTCTGGACTTAAAGAATTAGACATATTATGTAATTCTGGAAACTTACAGCCGCCATTCCATCGGCCCAATCGCCGTGCCCCCTCTGCAACATCTTGACCCGCTCAGCATCTGCGCAAATCTGCACCACGTCGCCCACTGCAAATTGTTGCTGAGGCGTTTCGTTGAAGCCTGCTGAATTCGCTGGAGTCGCGACTTTTGTTAAAACGGCGGGATTAAAGGTCCAGCGATTCCCGCTATTGTAGGCTACGACTATATCGTGGTCCTCGTCGATGCCTACCACCGTTCCTATACTAAAATTAAACAAAAATATATTAATAATAACATAGGATGTCTCAGAAAATTTTTGTGTGAGCTGAAGCAGGTACCAATTTTTCACATTACAAGTGTTCAAGGAAGCCAAAATTTCGATCGAAAACCAATATTTCGAACGATTCTCAACAAACTAGCCAACCATTGGCACTTCAAACAATATACAAAAAAACTAATTAGAATTACTTACCTGGTAAGACACTCATACATCCCATCGGTCCATCCGCCGTGTCCGTGTTGAAGCGACTGCACTATTTCAAGCTCCAAATCGACGTTTACCTGATCGCCAATTTTCAGACCGGCAGGCCTGGGACTCGCCCCCTGTTCCCCCAAGCAGGGCAAGTGATCTCTATAGACATTCTGGCCTTTGGCGTCGTTTACGACCTTCAAATCGGCCATACCTTCAAAACCGACTCTGTAGAGATTTTTGGATCCATTGTCCCAGACGACATAAGCGGCAGACCTACGCCGTAGAATACAATTTCAATAATTTGCGCCACAAAAGTAACATTTATTAAATACACTAATACGAAAAGGGTGCGAAAATATATCTTCTGTATAACTTGGCGAATGCGCTTGAATTGATTTAAGAAATAATTCATTTCGGCTTTTGACTAAGTGACTGACAAATAAATTCAAAGGTTTCACTAAGATGTGCATGCATACTTAGAAACTATGCGAAAGAATATTTTTTACCCATAAATGAATAAAAATAATAGTTTTGGTCGCTTTGCACATCATTGTATCGCTTAGAAAACTAAAAAATACATGTAGGCTATATGTCTTTTTACCTTAACAAAGATACCTACGATACAGAAAGACTGGTACAAAAAATACTGCAAAGTCCGTTGTAACTATTAAGACATAGTTACTTTACCTTGGGCTTGCGGCAGACCAATCTTGAATTTCCTGCACTTTTCCTCTTCTACCATTGCCACCATCTTGATCTTCCCACTGCCAGTCTACACCTCTAACAACTCGAGCGCCCGGAAAAATCCCACGTATCGCAATCTTCTTGGTCTTCCTACGGGGCTCTAAATAGAAGCGCTCCCCACCCGGATTAGTAATCCGGTAAAATCTTAACCAAATAGTAAAAACAATTAACCAGTGTTCTTTTCATATATAAAATAAAGAATAAATTTTTACTTCATACCATATCATTTAGAACACTTTTACATACTTGATTTTAATCCGGTAAATAGCATTTTACTTCATACTGTATCACTTAGAACACTTTTACGCACTTGATTTTAATTCGGTAAATAGCTTTTTACAGAATTGGATATCGTGAAGAAATTTTACAGTATTGAGTACCGGCACATCTTCAATAAATCAACTGTATCCATGGTAACCTGTACCGGTGCCGGTACAGGATATCGTAATGAAACTATTTGTCAAATTGGCGGATTTGTCAAAAATATATTCAGCGCGCATAAAATTATTTTTTTCCGGTTTTTGATAAGTATGAAGTAATAGTTATTTACGTTATAAGTCCGGTAAATATAGTTTTACAGTAGGAGTAAGATGATTTCGAAACGACTACTGTAACACGTTACCGGACGTATGATGTACAACATTTTACTTCATACTTAATAAAAACAGGAGAAAAAATCATTTTATGCGCGGCGAATATATTTTTGACAAATCCGCCAATTTGACAAATATTTTCATTACAGTATCCTGTACCGGTAGGTTTAGGTAGGTTACCATGGATACAATGGATTGACTGAAGATGTGCCGGTACTCAATACTGTAAAATTTCTTTACGATATCCAATCCTGTGAAAATGAAGTAAAATGTTGTACATCATACGTCCGGTAACGTGTAACAGTAGTCGTTTCGAAATTCCAGACTCGGCTAGCGCCTCGTCCGGAAACATCTTACTCCTACTGTAAAACTATATTTACCGGACTTGTGACGTAAATTACTATTACAGTATTGAGTACCGGCACGTCTTCAATAAATCCACTGTATCCATGGTAACCTGTACCGGTACTGGTACAGGATACCGGAATGAAACTATTTGTCGAATTGGCGGATTTGTCAAAAATGTATTCGCCGCGCATAAAATTATTTTCTTCCTGTTTTTAATAAGTATGAAGTAAAATGTTGTAAATCATTCGTCCGATAACGTGTTACAGTAGTCGTTTCGAAATTCCAGACTCGGCTAGCGCCTCCTACGGAAATATCTTACTCCTACTGTAAAACTATATTTACCGGACTTATAACGTAAATAACTATTACCAAACTCGGCTTCGCATCGGTTGGTAGACTGTTCCCTTGCGAGAGAAAATGCTACTTTCGTCACTCGTTAAACAATACACTATTTCTTCTACCCAAAAATTTCCGACGTCTCCTTTTTTTTTAACCGTCTTTTTTTTAGACCCTTTTAACTAATCTAGTTACCAATAGGAGAATTTGAGTCTAAAATTTGGAAAACCAAATTTGGTCAGTTTTTTACCACCTGATGGTAATCTTTAAAGCCAGTCAGCATTACTTTGAATAGCAATTCAACCCCAATAAATTAAGTAAAGTTACTAACTTTTATGCAGAGTATCACATAAAGCCTCTAAGCTTTTACATAAGGGTTAACAGACGTTTGGGTAATTAATTAAATATGACAGCAATAGATAAGTGAGCAGTGCCAGATTTATGGGGGTGCTTTGAGAGTAAAAACACGTGTGGTAATAGGTGGCATTACTAACATGAGCCAGATTAGCCCCCATCAGAGTGAGTGCTAAATCCGGTACTGTAAGTGAAGGTAATCTAATGTCACACACTGTACATTACCTGTGCCTCAAATGGTGTTTGTCCCCATGATAGCACACTGAACATAAATCATAATTGCCACATTCAGCACATTTCCAACGAATTCCAAAAATGGGTTGCTGCCTGCAGGTGTCACACATTGTTCCCTCATGCTTGATGCCTGTGGGGGCACTGTCCAGTATGCGCAGGTCATATTGACCTGAGCAGCGGTAATTAGCTGCAGTGCCATTATCCCAAACCACCACCACCTCATCTGGAGATTCAAAGTTTCTCACTGTGCCTACGTGGCCTTCACCACCGTCCTGAAATTATTTGATATAAATAACAACTTCAACGTAATGCATATTTTGCAAGAATATCACAAAATTGTAAGGGACTACATTAAAAAGTTGTGGGTAATACATTTTTAAAAAAAATTCATATTTTGCATTTTAAAAAGCACTATTGAAACACTTTACATACTTCATTATTATTTAACATCATAATCACAAGGTGTTAAAGAATGCTTTGTTACCTATATAATTTTAATAATATACAGTGAGATTTTTTTATCTCTGAACATACAAGCAATTTTCCCGATGCTCAATTTTAAAAAAGTCATGTCAAAGCATTGGTGTCAGACGTTGATGTTTAGGTAAAGGGAAAACGTCAAAAAAGCATCCAAATATATTTCGTTAATTATTTTAATTTAGACATCGGTTTTAAACATAAATAACATTGATAAAAATCCTGTAATAAATAAAGGTATACAGTCCTAGAAAAGTAATTGTGTGATATTGTTGTCGGATTGGGACAAGGCAGCAAATTACAAAACTATCTCTCTGCCAAAGCAGAGAGGCACAGGCACAGAGATAGTTGTGTAATTTGCTGCTTTGTACTAATCCGCCAATGATATCCATCAATTAAATAACATTTTTATAACAAGAAAACATTTATTAGAAACACTAGAACATTAAAAGTTTATAACAAATTCTCAAAATGTCCCTCTTCGCGTTCTAAACAATATGCAAGTCGATCTTGAAAGGCACGAACTGTGTTTCTTAAGAAATTTTGATTAAATTCGTTGCAGGATGTTCGGATTCGTTGTTTTAAAACGTTCACATTCACAATTTCAACATTGTTATACATTTTCGACTTTAGATAGCCCCATAAAAAGAAGTCGTTTGGGGAGAGATCAGGGGACCTTGGTGGCCATGAAATACGCCCAAACCTTCCTATCCACCTGTCAGGAAATTCTTGATTGAGGAAATTTCTAACTTCGTTCGTGGAATGAGCAGGATAGCGCTATCCATTTGAAACCACGAATTTTCAATATTCAAATTTTCAATTTCTGGCATAATTTGTTCACGGAGCAGGTTTAAAAATTTTGACGAATTTAAATTCCCTTCAATAAAGAATGGTTCTATAAGTGTATCTCCAATTATGCTTATCCACACGTTGACTCTTGCATTATATTGGAAGTGAGTTAAATTTTGTAAATGCTGATTTGTTTGAGACCAGTATCTAAAAACAGTAGGTAATTAGGATATTAAAGAACAGAATTCAGGAGATTGCTAAAAAAGTTCTTTATCTATAATTTTGGGAATTTACACAACCATTTCTATGGAGTAAATTTAGGAATCTTTCACAGAAATCTGTTCATCTCTCTTTGTCGTCGTCATAGAGCACTTGATGATTAGAGTATTTGTAGGATTTGAACTTGAATTCTTTTAGGGTCCTTCGCACAGAAAATTTTGAAATTTGGAAATAATCAGCCACTTGTTTTAAGGTGGATCCAGGATTTTCTTCCATAAAATATAAAATTTCCAGTTTTAATTCCTCTGTTAAGGAGTTACCTGTAAGGAATTACCTGTAAGAACATGCGGTTGTTTGCTCCTCTTCCTATGAGAGTTAACTACACATCCTTCTGAATTAAACATCTTGACGATATTATGTATTGTTCCAATAGACGGAATGGGCCTGTCTAGATGACTTGTTGCAAATAAATCATGCACTTTCCTAAGGCTATTTTCATTTTTGTAAAGATTTATCAATTCAATTTTTTCCTGTTTAGAATACATTATCTAAAGTCTATGATAAATATTCAGCAAAAAGTTTTCTAAAAGCAGTGTTATAAAAAATAAAGTTTGAAGTTTTTGAGCTGTTAAAATTACCTGTACAGATATCTGAACCTAGGAATTAAGATCGGACAGCAATGCATTACGATGGTTTTTTTAAAATTGAACATAGGGGAAATAGCGTTATATGTTCAAAGTTAAAAAAATCTCACTGTATATTTTCGTTGTAATTCATTATCTAATTCATTGTACGACCTTAAGATTTATTTGCTTAGACCAGTAAAACTATTATGTAACTCTACAGGGTGGTATTTGTTTCTGACTAACTGTGGTTTATTCTCCTCACTTATTATTGACATCAAGTAAGCATTGGAAATCTGACTGACATTTTTAATAGATCTTTTCAACATGTGCTGAAAAAAGATAGGCATAAAGAAATGAAGATTTCAAAGGTAATGAGATGACAAAAATAAGTGAATATAAGTGAATCATAGAAGTATCATAGTGAGCCCAACTGACGAGGCATAATGGCAGCAAAATATTTTGGGAGGCAGATTCCACATAAAACAATATGAGCAACAAGCCGATTTCTTTCTTACTTTATGATAGATGATTTTATTGTATATGTGTCAAACAATAATAATTTAAAACAGAGTTGATAACATAAAGATTGGGGAGCACAGAATATTAAAAGAAGATATTGCTATGCCAAAAAGACAAAACATCACAGAGATTAAAAAAGGGGGTTATTTGACTTGTTACAATCCTTTGAAATAATAAAAACATGTTGTGAGAAAGTCATAAACTAGTCCTACCTGCTTGCCCCATTTCCAGTCGGGGCCCCTGACGACCCGCGCCCCCACGCCTTCTACGATTCTGGTAGTCCGAGGAACAGTCGAGGCGGTCCCCACAGCGTTAGCAATTTCCATTTTCACACAAAACAACAAATGACTAAATTTTTAAAAACTTTCAAAAATGTAAATAAAAAAGAAAACAAAATTCGGGAAATTTGACAAACGAATGCCACTGGTTTCTGACGGATGGAATGTCATTAGTGTCAAAACCAGCTGTTTCTGTTCTGTCATTTAACGAATTGACGAAAATCGTTGTGCAACACTAGATGGCACTGATCTGATAAACAGTGGATGAATCCTTTAATTCAAGATCAATAAGCCCGTTTTTATCTATTATATAATTTTACCTGATCTTGTTTTTTACTGCCTGCTCTTATAGATTACTTCTATCTTTGTTCTATCATTTGAATATCTCCTGAGTTAACAAAGGACTGCCACAAACCTGTGAAGGAAGAACGTTGTCAGGGCCAAATGCCAATAGATGTCCCTGTCTTTACGTGTGTGAAAAGAACGCCTCATTCCAGCGCCTGTTTCCGCCGATCATTACCGAAGACTCATTGGCGTGCGATCTAGCGGCGAAGCAGTTCTGCCGTGTTGTCACATCTACAATACTCCCCTTAAGTAGAGGCTTTTGCTGTAAAATTCAACTAAATAGTAATTTATAGGTATATAGGTATTCATGTAGAACTTCAATTACCTTTAACCTTTATGCAATAAAAACAGTTTTTGTGTAATGTTAATTTAGTTTATGTTATTCACACTTACCTCCTAAGATGACGAGTTAAAAAATATAGATTGAATGGTAAAATTAATTTTAATACTTTTGAGTGTGGGAATTTCAAATGTTTCACGAACTTGGACAAGGGTAGTATCTTTCTACCGTTGCAAAAACTACTACTTGCATGCCGTTGGGGCCGACCTATGACATCATAAACTTACGTACGCGTGTATCGTGATTTTACGTAACATATATTCGATAATTAAGTGCTCGTATCTCCTACACCTTTGAGTGTGGGGACATCAAACTTGTCACACACTCAGGCAATGATAGTACCTTCCTACCATTGTAAGCGCTAGCACTTGCATGCCGTTGGGGCCGAGCTGTGACTTCATGAATTTCCGCGTACATCAAGATTTTACCTAACATATATTCGATAATTAAGTGCTCGTATCTCCTACACCTTTGAGTGTGGGGACTTCAAACTTGTCACACACTCAGGCAATGATAGTACCTTCCTACCATTGCAAGCGCTAGCACTTGCATGCCGTTGGGGCCGAGCTGTGACTTCATGAATTTCCGCGTGCTTCAAGATTTTACCTAACATACATTCGATAATTAAGTGCTCGCATCTCCTACACCTTTGAGTGTGGGGACTTCAAACTTGTCGCACGCTTAGGCAATGATAGTGCCTTCCTACCATTGCCATATCGCTAGCACTTGCATGCCGTCGTTGGGAATGAGCTATAAAACCTCTTACGCACTTAGCTTTCCTACCGTAGAGCCTGCTTATTTAGGAATGTTATGAAAAACTGAAACCCAATAAAATTCATTTCTCTAAACTGCGAGTAAATAATTCTTTATTGTTTGATGTTATTCTTCTTGAAGTGTAATGTAGTCTTAATCTGATGACCTCCACGCTCGATAGATATACGGTATGTTTATTAAAAACCGTTATCAATAAAGGTATGAATTTTTAACAGAAAAGGATGAGATTATCAAATCAAAGTAATTGGAGTTTTGTTGCTTCATCCATTTCTTTTGACACTTCAAAGCCAATTAGATACTTACTTAATTTATACTAAAATAATTTTACATTCACCATAATATCCATAACAGGTCTCTATAGGAAGTTATTTTATGCCTACTCGCGTTGGATAAACTTGAAAAACAGACAGTTGAGTTGTAAATGGCATTTTTGCCGCAAATGGGGGTGAGAAAATTTTTACCATATACTAATATTGAATTGAACATACAGAGGAGCAAAAAGTTATGCAATACATATGCGTATTAAAACGTTTATACCCAAAATGTGCGGAAGCGAACAAATGTACTCGCTTTTTTTTATTAAATTTTTATTTAACTATTTTGTAGTACATGTCTGTTTTCGATAGTTTAACTAGCCAATCTGTTTTGAAGAAAGTAAAGAGTAGTATATCTATGTCCAATTTAATGTTACTAGTAGGTATGTACTTAAAGTGTGTTTTGCACCTGACATATATGATATATAGTAAGATATATTATTGATCTACATATCTTATTATTTATGGTGACGTAGACCTGACTGATAATTTTACATGAGTCTGAGTAGAGGTTAAATCAGTATATAATATCTTCATTTTCTTTGAGGAGTGTATAATTAAAATACTGAGAAGTAAAAGGTTAATATGAGTATATATTAAGATAAAAATAAAAATTTAAAAATTAAAAGAAAAGCCATTCTGCAGGAATAAAAAAAACATAACAGATAATTCTTAAAAAATCTAAATAAAAGAACGTAATAAAATTAAAATTAAAAAATATTCTTACAAAAAAAAACTCTTAATAAACTATCTAACTATACTCAAACAGGCATTTTAAAATTTGCACTGCCAGCTGATCTGAAACAAAAAAATTATAGGTATATGATGAAAAGTCTACAGGGTTATAATTAAAAGGACCCCGATTTAAACAAATTTTGCTTACAAACCCCTAGCAGCAAAACACCGATAATTTTGAGAAGCAGCGCAAAATAGTTATTTTCCCAACAAGTGCGCAAAGTAAAACTTTCGCGCACGCGACTGCAGTTGCCCGAACGACGCGAAGCGGAGTTCGGGTAGCAGTCAAGTGCGCGAAAGACACTTTGCGCAAGAATTAGGAACAACATTTTTTCTACAACCGTATAAAAGTCCAACTGCCACTAATATGGAATATCTTTAACGATTTTATAAATGATTAAGCTTCACAAATCTTTTCTGCTACCCCTGTATTGACGCAATGCCACCTAGACATAAGGCCTGGAAGCGATATTTTAATGGCCGCCAGGGTGGTACGACGGGTCAGCTGTTCCATAAGGACTTTAGTAGTATTTTGCTCCTAGTTTTGCATATTCAAGTTGTTTTTTGCCTAGATTTCTATAATTAACAGTTCTGTGTCTTTTCTAGAAACGTGTATTTTAGTATTAGCTGAATTAGCTCGGAATTAAAGTTTCAAAAGTTAGCAAACCATTGCCATGCCTCACGGTTGCTGTGTAGAGAGATGCAAAAGTAATTACAAGACTGGTCCGCGAAATTCAGTGTTTAGATTTCCAGAAGATGTTATTTTAAAAGAAAAGTGGATTCACGGTATTAGAAGAGATAATTTTATACCAAATAAACATAGCAGGGTAAGTACCTAACCTAACCTCATACAACACTACATAAGCATAAGTATAGAACATATTCCGAACAAACCTCATATTCAAAAAATCAGCAGAATTTATTGGGTTTTTTATTTTAGGTATGTGAGTTACATTTTCATTCACATGAAATTCAGAGGAAAGTAACATACTTACATGTGAAAGAACTAGCCAGTCCTTAGAAGCTCTAATGTTACTATTAGATGTCCCAAGATTAATTCCAGGTAGGACTTTTTTTTAAAACATTTTGTTGTGTAGGGTTTGTGCCATAGTTTGTTACAAATATGTTATCCAAATCCATCAAAGATTTTGATATTTGTTTCCTAGGCCTAATTGTAATCAAATCGAGAATCAAATCAACCAATTCCTGTTGGCAAAAGAAGGAATTCCTCTAGTATAAGATTAAAGTGTGTAGGTAGTGTGTGCAATGAACCAAATAGTGTTTTCTGAGGTATATTTTGTCATATGTATATTTAACTTGTTTTTTTTTATTTAATATTATAATGTTTTAAAATGATCAAATGTTTTTATTTTTTCCATCTAAATCCCTATTACCAAAGCAGGCACCCTTGAAAATCAGATGGTACATTATGTAGAGCATAATGATTCGAGTTATCACATTTCAATTTTGAAGGGATTATCTTCGAAACTGAATGAGCTATCTATGTGGAAAGAAAGAATTTAATTTAAAAGGTTATACTCTCTATTTTTGTAACGACACGTTTGAAAACCTGCCTTTATATATATAAACTTTTCATCTTTTTTATTCTAAAATACCTAAGCTGTTACACTATTGCATGCCAATTTCAGAATCCCCTGTATATAACAAATTCAGGCAAAAAGAGAAAATAGTATACTTATTTTTCAGAAGTATTAAAAATTATTGTTAGTAAACCACTACACTGTATAATAATATACAGTATTAAGTATTATATTAAGTGTACCCTGGTATAGTTAAATTGTTTATTTATTTACGTTTGTATTGTTTATATATATTACTAATGGTTTTTTTTGTCCATCTAAAATCTAAACCCCCATTACCAAAGTATTCACCCAAAACGCTTTCCAAAACCTTCGGGTTTTGAGCGTTGAATGTGTCGTCGAATTTTCGTACCACATATGATGACGTCACCGCTCTCCCGCTCGGTCGCTTCCAGGCCTTATATTGTCTAGGTGGCGTTGATTGACGGCGTGCGCTAAAAACTTTGTCGCACGTGTCCTATGGCAACCAGTAACTTTTTTTTACGCTGCTATGGGCGACGTGCGAAAAAGATAACAATGAAAATATGTGTCAGTTTGTAAACTGTTAGTAATGCGCGAACCGTGTCATATTTTGACGGTTGTAGAAAAAAATATTTTTGATATTAACTATATTAATTATACTAATAATATTTTTTCTGTTTTTTAGCCATGTTCTTCATCATTAAATTATATGTAACGCGAAAAACCGCACATTAGAGCTTTTTACTAAGAAACAACACCTTTTTGTGTAGAAAACATCGGGTTTCAACAATGTGCTTTCAAATCATCCTTTTTTCCCAGTAGCGCAGAGGTTAGTCAATATCTAGTGCACCGGCACAAAAAAATGGGCTTTAACATTCATAAAAGAAGCCTAAGTATACAAAACAAAAGTTCCCCCACCTATCTAAAAAAATCTCAGAAGCAGTGCGTCTTCCAATATTCTCTGTTCAGCGAGGGTTCGATATGACGTCACATTCCTCACCTTATTTCATTAGAAAAAGATCGCCAAAAAACAAGCGTATTATTAGTTCTTATTAATAATAAAACCACCAGCTAAAGTCAGTTTGACACTTTAATGTCAAAATTTTTAATGTCGAAACTAGTGCGCACTGAGTGTATTTCTATCCTTTGTCAATTCGTTCAAAATATAAAGATAGAAATACAGTTAGTGCGCACTAGTGCAGCCAGTAAAAAACGTTATTAGACATTCTAGATTAATCACCTGCAAAAGTGTAAAATTTTGTGAAATGGTTACAAAATGCCCTGGCGCTAAGCTGAAAAGGAACAAATTTTGATATTATCACTCATTGACTACTTTCAGAGAAGAAAAGTGGCATAAAAAACATTATTACCAGTAGATGCAGTGTTATCAAGGTAAGTTTCTATTTGATATATTTTCGAAGACTAAATACCATATTTTTTACCAGTTCAACTGATATTTTTTTCAGAGACAGACGTTTTTATTTGTATATCGTTACAATTTATGACATAATAATTAACCCTCTCTAAACAGAGTATATAGGCAGGGTTTATAAAAAAGATTTGATGAAAAGTTTGAGTTAGACCCCTGCAGTAGTTGTGTTTCTTGAGTTGTGGTTCTTAAAATTAAACTGTCGTTTAATTTGACGTTTTGGCATGAGGTTGTGCTTTTATCAGAATATAAACTATAACGAGGTAGTAGGATTGAAAGGACCATAACTCAAAAACCAACTTTCACAAAAAATACTATAAGAATGTGACTTATCTTCATATCATGTAATAGAAAATATATTATAGAAACAAATTGAAATTATTTGGTCTCCTTTTATCAACTAAGTGAAAAAATGTGGACTTACTTCGCGTAAGTCTGAAACCCCGCCCACGGCTTCGCCCACGTCCTCGTCCACGGACACGTCCACCATTTGGGCCAGAGACTAGAGGGAGTGGTCCACGACCTCCCCCACGGCCTCGTCCACGGCCTTGGCCACGATCTGGGTCAAAGTTCGGGCCACGGTCTGGGCCGTGGCGTCGCCTCTGCTTTGAGCCCTCTGAGGGGCCAGGGACTGGAGGAAGTGGGCCACGACCTGCCCCACGGCCTCGTCCACGGCCTTGGCCAAGATCTGGGTCAAAGTTAGGGCCACGGTCTGGGCCGTGGCGTCGCCTCTGGTTTGAGCCCTCTGAGGGGCCAGGGACTGGCGGAAGTGGGCCACGACCTGCCCCACGGCCTCGCCCGCGACCTTGGCCAGGATCTGGGACAAAGTCCGGGCCACGGTCTGGGCCGTGGCGTCGCCCATCATGTGAGCTCTCTGAGGAGCCTGGGACTGGGGGAAGTGGGCTATGACCTCTCCCACGGCCTTGACTACGATCTGGGCCAAAGCCCGGGCTACGCTCTGGGCCATGGCGTCGCCCATCATTTGAGCCCTCTGAGGGGCCAGGGACTAAAGGCGCTGGTGGCCTTTCCTCGTGTTCCACCTCCTGGGGAGCAACTGGGCCGGCAACCCACACGTCTTCCAAATCGGACTGGTACAATTCGGCATGCAAGTGCTAGCGCTTGCAATGGTAGGAAGGTACTATCATTGCTTAAGTGTGTGACAAGTTTGAAGTCCCCACACTCAAAGGTGTAGGAGATACGAGTACTTAATTATCAATTATATGTCTATATGTATTAATCTTGATGCACGCGGAAATTCATGGTCACAGCTCGGCCCCAACGGCATGCAAGTGCTAGTGCTTGCAGCGGTAGGAGGGTACTATCATTGCCTAAGTGGGTGATAAGTTTGAAGTCCCCACACTCAAAGATGTAGGAGATACGAGCACTTAATTATCAATTTTATGGTATCAAGTTTATGGTATTCAACGGCATGCAAGTGCTAGCGCTTGCAACGGTAGGAAGGTACTATCATTGCCTAAGTGTGTGGCGAGTTTGAAGTCCCCACACTCAAAGGTGTAGGAGATACGAGTACTTCATTATCAATTATATGGTAGGTAAAATCTTGATGTACGCGGAAATTCATGAAGTCACAGCTCCGCCCCAACGGCATGCAAGTGCTAGCGCTTGCCACGGTAGGAAGGTACTATCATTGCCTAAGTGTGTGACAAGTTTGAAGTCCCCACACTCAAAGGTGTAGGAGATGCGAGCACTTAATTATCAATTATATGGTAGGTAAAATCTTGATGTACGCGGAAATTCATGAAGTCACAGCTCGGCCCCAACGGCATGCAAGTACTAGCGCTTGCAATGGTAGGAAGGTACTATCATTGCTTAAGTGTGTGACAAGTTTGAAGTCCCCACACTCAAAGATGTAGGAGATACGAGCACTTAATTATCCATTGTATGGTAGGTAAAATCTTGATGTACGCGGAAATTCATGAAGTCACAGCTCGGCCCCAACGGCATGCAAGTGCTAGTTCTTGCAACGGTAGAAAGGTACTATCATTGCCTAAGTGTGTGACAAGCTTGAAGTCCCCACACTCAAAGGTGTAGGAGATACGAGCACTTAATTATCGAATGTATGTTAGGTAAAATCTTGATGCACGCGGAAATTCATGAAGTCACAGCTCGGCCCCAACGGCATGCAAGTGCTAGCGCTTGCAATGGTAGGAAGGTACTATCATTGCTTAAGTGTGTGACAAGCTTGAAGTCCCCACACTCAAAGGTGTAGGAGATACGAGTACTTCATTATCAATTATATGGTAGGTAAAATCTTGATGTACGCGGAAATTCATGAAGTCACAGCTCGGCCCCAACGGCATGCAAGTGCTAGCGCTTGCAACGGTAGGAAGGTACTATCATTGCCTAAGTGTGTGACAAGTTTGAAGTCCCCACACTCAAAGATGTAGGAGATACGAGCACTTAATTATCCATTGTATGGTAGGTAAAATCTTGATGTACGCGGAAATTCATGAAGTCACAGCTCGGCCCCAACGGCATGCAAGTGCTAGTACTTGCAACGGTAGAAAGGTACTATCATTGCCTAAGTGTGTGACAAGCTTGAAGTCCCCACACTCAAAGGTGTAGGAGATGCGAGCACTTAATTATCGAATGTATGTTAGGTAAAATCTTGATGCACGCGGAAATTCATGAAGTCACAGCTCGGCCCCAACGGCATGCAAGTGCTAGCGCTTACAATGGTAGGAAGGTACTATCATTGCCTGAGTGTGTGACAAGTTTGAAGTCCCCACACTCAAAGGTGTAGGAGATGCGAGCACTTAATTATCGAATGTATGTTACGTAAAATCAAGATACACGCGTACGTAAGTTTATGATGTCATAGGTCGGCCCCAACGGCATGCAAGTAGTAGTTTTTGCAACGGTAGAAAGATACTACCCTTGTCCAAGTTCGTGAAACATTTGAAATTCCCACAATCAAAAGTATTAAAATTAATTTTACCATTATTCAATCTATATTTTTTAACGCGTCATCTTAGGAGGTAAGTGTGAATAACATAAACTAAATTAACATTACACAAAAACTGTTTTTATTGCATAAAGGTTAAAGGTAATTGAAGTTCTACATATGAATACCTATATACCTATAAATTACTATTTAGTTGAATTTTACAGCAAAAGCCTCTACTTAAGGGGAGTATTGTAGATGTGACAACACGGCAGAACTGCTTCGCCGCTAGATCGCACGCCAATGAGTCTTCGGTAATGATCGGCGGAAACAGGCGCTAGAATGAGGCGTTCTTTTCACACACGTCCTGTCTTTGCTATCTTTCATATTTCTGTTTCTCTTATAAGATTTATTCACACTTGATTGTTTAATGTTGTGCAAACTGAACTCTATTTGCATATCAGTATTATATTATAAGTTCATGTGTGGCACATGTACGCCATTTTTTCGAAGCGTTTAATGATTTTACGTATGACCTCAAGTGACGTCACTTGCCGGTGTGGGCACATTTTTGTGTTAGCCATGCCTAAACTCATTGGTCTCTAGCTATTTCCCTCTCTTTGTTTCTCCCATTTCACGCATTTCACTTCCATTCAAGGACACGTCAATGTTTTTGTTTACGACCGTCGAAGAGGTGGTAAATGACACTTTGACAGATGATTCGTTTGATTGACAGCTCCCCAATTTTTTTTCTCCATGTATTTTTTGGAAAAATTGTGCAGAATATGTATCCAAACGGGGGCTCCGCTAGTGGACATCCAAACAGTCGATTTCGACTTGGTGAGGTTAAGTGAAAAACTGGAAATTTGCGCCAATTTGGTAAGTTTTCAACAAATGATTGTGAAATCTCCTGACCTATTGATTTTCCTGTCAGGGACAGGTTGTAAAATGCAGTGGTGTAGCACTGTAGCAGTATAGCATGTAGGGCAATTTTTTCTTTTTTCCATAGATTCTTTTAATTTACATTTTACACCCCCCCAGGAACAGCTTTTACAATAGCTAATTTCGTTAATCATTAACATAGACTCAGTTTTGTAATAGTCTTTGTACACTGCATGTTCTTTGATGTACATACATCCTTGGGGATTGATTGGTAACTTAAGATGATAACTACTCACTACTGAGATAACTAGCTAGTGGAGTTGTAGGATAGGACAAAAAGCTCTCTTTACCTTTAAGCTTTGTGAAAATTGTCAACATTCATCAAGGCTTTATTCAATGGAAGAATGAAACCATAATTATATAAATATCCTACATTCAAAAAATAAACATACAGAAAATCCTAATGGGAAACTCACATTGTCCAGTTTTCTATATTGTAGTACTTAGAACTGTTTTTTTCTTTTTAAAGAATCTTATTACTTTTATAAATTCTGTTATTGTTACCTACTTTTTTATTTTAGAAAATATCAAGAGACTCTGTATCATCAGAGATTTGTGAAAAATGTGTCAACAAACTGAGAGTCTCCTATCATTTCCTCAACATGTGCAGAAAAAGTACAAACATAATTCAGGGATATGTAGATAAACTTAATAACACATTAAAGACAGAAGTTATTAGTGAGGATGTTAGCAAAGAGAGCTACATACCATGTCAAAAAGGTGAACTAAATGTAGAAATTGAGCAACTCTCTGAAGTTTACAATTATTATGAACAACAAATTTGCCATGTAGAAGAGGTGGAAGTAGAAAAATCATCAGTAAAAGGCTACTGTCACAAAAGGAAGCAAAGAATTACTAAAGGACAAAGATGTTCTTTGTTACAGCAGTTGCTCAATCGGCCAAAGAAAGAAAGGGATAAATTGCGATTTTCTACCTATCATACCAGTTATGATGAGTATACAAAGGGGGGATTGAAGAACATCATTGACTTTACCAAAAACTATGAATTTGCTTTTAATTTGGACAAAAACTCAAATATTGAAACTACTCCTTTGGACAAACTAATGGCATTCTCAAGAAACTACTTCAGCAGAGATTTTTCTGAATTTAAAAAACATGTTCTTTGTATAATAGAAAGCCAAAATGACTATGACTGTGAAAGTGCATTTGGATCTGAGGAGGAAGTTTTTTCAAGTGATAATGAATGGGAAGGGAGTGAGGGAGAGCAAGAGCAGCTTAGTTTTGAGGAAGTTGAAATTAAGAAAGAACTTGACAGTGGTGAAGATGAAGGTGGGTTGAGAGTGGGAGGAACAATATGCACCAAAAAAATTGTATTTTTAAATAAAAATTTTGAGAGATCTAGTTGGTAGTCCAGTTGCTTATGCTTTTTTCCATTTCAGATAGCCATTGTCCTCTTGATTATCTAGAAACTTCATTTGAAGAAGTCGAAGAAGAAGAAGAAGCATTAGTCAAGAAAGAATGTGTGAACTTTGGATCTGACTTGGAGGCTGATCAACCTGCTCTCGATGTTAACTTGAACTCACAGGTAAAGCAAGAACCTTATGAAGAAGAACTCACTTGTGCCACCCCAATTTCTGATTTCAAGAGAACACTAGATTCTTCTCCAGCAGTTAAACTGTTAGACAGGTAAGAAATAGGAACTGTTTTAAGCAAGGTTTTTAGATTGTTTTGCATTGGGATTACTGATGTACATCTGTGGGAAAATGCTCCTTAATCAGTGGCATTTTTTAATCTAATCCTGACTTGTCTCAATCTTCCTTCTCTTGCCAAGTTTCAGTGTAGCAAATGTACAAATTCTATTAACTCTTGTAGGTTTAGCCTTGTCTTATATTATTATTGAGATATTGAGTAGGTAACTATTTATTAGGTTAGTGGCATCCTATCCAATGAACTCCAGGAAAGTGTTTTCAGCGAGCAACGTGCGATGCCGAACGAGAGATCACCCATATATCAATCCAGTTTTAAAAAATCAGTTCCTATATAGAAGTTTTAAGTGCGAAAGGTGTAACCGCTATTTTAAGAGTCAGGGCTATTTGAAAGCCCACACGTCCAAAGTGCACTAGTAAGCCAGTGTTAAAGAAATGGCCATTCCCTTCTTTAAAATTTTTCATTAAGACTTGAAACGGTTTATAATTATTATTAATAGTTCAGGGGATGGTCCATTGTTTTAGGGATTTTTTTCTCAAGTTATCGAATTTAATATAGCATTTGAAAAGCATGTGATAATTGATGACAGTCATTCGTTTGTTGAGTTTGTATTAGTGAGTAGTCAAGTAAGGTCTTTTTCTAAGCCGCGAGAGTGAGAAGTACTTTTTTAAAATATTTATTTATAAGCAATATACAATAAAGCATGTTAAATATTTATACACCAGAAGGGGAGTGTTTTAAGTTCACAGAATGACAAAAAGGTTCCCATTTAGTACTTTGGAAAAATCTTGCGAGATTGCAAATCCGGGAACGACGTTAAAACCGCAAGTTACCATTTACTACTTTTCCATATTATTACATCGCATCTAAGCTAGAGCTGAGAATTTTGGTTTTAAATTGCCCGCACGAGTGACGTGGGCCTACCCTTAGCATGCATCTAATTGCCTGCTTTTACAAAACAAAAGTCTCAAAGAATAATTGTTTCGAGAAACTTCCCCAGAAACTGAATTGATAACATAACCGTGACTCCACAAATGTAAAGTAATTTTCGACTTATCCTGTCAGAGTTCAAACATTTGACCATGCAGAGACCCAGAAATGAGTTTTTCCTCCCAGTGCTTTGATATGAAAAAATTATGTACCAAGAGGCCATTGAGGGCTATAAGGCAGAGCAATCAGAACAAACCTGTCATTCATAGTTTTCAAGAGAAATTAAAAAAAAATGCAGAATTGGTTTTTGGGCTTCTTATTGGGAATCTTATTTTTGGGCCACTCGTGCTCAGTTGCAAATGGATTTTGCCAAGGTTGCAAGGCCAACAGATATATTTGTTCGTCTGCTTTGTTAGGTGTTATTGTACATTTTCGGAGTAATATTCATTGAAAGGTTATTAGCTGTCAAAAATCAGGATGTACGATTTTTTTTTCTAAATTTAAGTTTGTTTGCGGGTTTAAGAGCCCCATATGGTTTTCAAGCATTTTTGATATGCAAAGCTTATCCAATCGATTTACTTAACTCTATTGATTTTAATGATATATAAAAAGTTGATTTTTTTTGTTTTACATTCAGGGCGTCTCAATAAGAGACATTTGAGCTAATTTTAGACATTGTTTGGACTTTTTCTATGTGCAATTTTATGCTAATTTGGATCGCATAGAAGCAGCAAAAAAAAGTAACATCCATTTGTAGATTCATTGGTTTTTATAGAAAATCTATTGCCCAATGAATTCTATATGGATCACATTTTCATGGAATTTAGAGCAAAAATGAGGTTTTTAGGCGACATTTTTGAATTTTATTCACATATTTTTAGCCTTTCTATGATTTAACTGAAAATCTCTGACAAACGATTTTCTAGAAGGCTATGAATTTTTGACAGAAAATAATGACAGGATCAAAGTAAATGGACTTTTGATCCTTCATCCTTTTCTTTTGACCTTTCTCAGCCGACCACACGACTTTTCAATCGAATACCTCCTATATCAAATTCTTTATGAAATGAGGTTATTTCAAAGAAGATATGTTACCGTGAAAATGCACTATACGAGATAAATCTGGGATCAAGTGCCCTAAAAAGTCTAGACAAAATGTGTTTTGTAGATTAGAGGATTTTTGCCTTCACCATATTGTCAACAATCGTTTTTTTAAATTTATAAAATGTATTCCTAGATTGCAAAATTCAGTAGAACAACGTAACATCACATAACGTTTAACTGAAAGGCAAACACTTTGGCTTAAAATGATATCTGCATGTCCACCTTCCTTTCTACCGCTCAAAGATCTAAAACTGAGTTTCAAGGATCTGCCTTATGGAGTTTTTTTATGGTAAATTGACAAGAGGTTCCTGTTTTTTCAAAAGATTCATTTATACCCATTCTACGAACTTAATACTCTCCTCATGTGTCTCCCATCTTACGTTTTATATTTATGTATCAATTTAATTTTCTGTTATCTTATCAAAATTATTGTTAATTTAGTTGTTTTTGGATAACAGCAAATATAATATCCATTTTCACGTTCTAAAAAGTTGTATCTACGTACCATTAAGGTTGAAAATGTCTACCTATACTTGTATTCCTAAATAAGTGTTGTGAAGAAAAATATTTAAATCAATGCAATGTGATTATAAAGGTCGTAATATTACGTCATTTGGAAGCTTTAAAAATGGAAGAGCTTTAGTTGAATAGAAGTTTCCAGTGTGTCCTGTGAAGGGTCACTTTTGCAACTCAAATTTAAACCTCATGTGAAATTTCACCTCCGGGTTTGACATATTATTTGTCTGTTAATCTCACACTGGAGTTTAAACTGAATTGTACAAATGAGCATTCATTAAAGTGTTGCAGTTTCTAACAAAGTTATTTTGAGGTTTACAAAGTTTAAATGGGAAGATAAAAATGACATATAAAGACGTCGCTTTGCCACTTAAAAAATAAAGTGTAAAGAGTTACTAATAATTTCATTAAATAGGAACTGCAACATTATGCCCATATGTAATTTATGTAGATTCGATTGCACTTGCAAACTCTTATCAAATATTTATTGTACGCCAATTTGCATGTACAATCGAAATTGCTTAGATATAAAAAGGACTTTTAAAAAGAGATCACTGTTTAAACCGAATTTATATTGTGTAAGAAGACTGTACCTACAAGTCGTTAGGAATTTTCTATAAAAGTTAGTTTACAGACGTTTTGGTTCATAAGTACATGTCGTAAGTAAAGAAATAATCTACTTTATAGTCTTGCTGTTATTTTGAATATATTGTTTTGAAATTTTTCTGTTTGGCTTAATTTATAAAAAATGGATAAGTTACCCTTTAGATGTCATTTTTAAGGCGTGATATGACTTATATTTCTTCTGTCAAAGCCCAAAAGAGAACTTAATTGCAAAGGAGAGGAGAAGGCAGCAAATATTTGTAGTTACTAAGACACTATGAAATATCACCAAACAACTTTTATTTCTTCTCTTTATTTTACAGACCTTAATGCTAACTTATTAGATTACTGTTTAACTACTAAATCTTTGGTGTTGAAAGGTTACATATCTACTTAATACATAATGTAGAAATACAACAATTACACGCTATATCATTATAAAGGTGGAGAAGTACGTACAACACAATTGGTGCTTATGTATACTCAGTTACACACAATAAGTTTCAGAGAAAAATAACTAAGTATATAAGTATCGAAAATTGCAAAAATTCACACTTATTAACCTAAAAGTATATTTTTAATATTTAAAAAAAACAATAAAAGCATTTAATAAAAACATCTTTGGCTGCGACCTTTCTTAAAAACGATAATAAATATCACAACAAATTATACCAGACAATAATATACAAAATTTACAAAATTCTAAAACGTTAGGAAACAAAAAAAACATAAAGAAATAATTACTTATCAAGTTTGAAATTTTGATCATAATTACTAAGTTTAAGGGGTAAATACCTAAATGGTTTTTGGGTAGATACAAAAATGACACAGGGTGTTCTTGATGTTTCTGTTCTAAAGGCGTCATCATCAGGATTATAGGTATTGACTAAACCATTTAGAAAGCTAAAAACACTTTCTTAAATGATAATTTTTCTAAAAACAGTGGCACACCACTCAGCACGGCCCATATCTCACGATTTCTGATATGTGGATAAGGAATAATAAAACAGTTAATTAAATTAAATGTAGAAATAGTTTTCGTAGTCTGCATAACTAGGCTGATTGCTGTCACCCCTTTTTGCCACAATACTGTTGTTGTTTTCGAAAATTTTCAGCTCGGTATTTAGTTTCTTCCCAACAGGGTTGTCCTTGTTGAGCTGCACAGCAGATTTTTCCGGCTTTTCTTCAGCACTTTTGTAAGGAACTAGCGACGTTGACGACTTGGAATAGTTTGCTTTAGGGTTATTATTGGAGCACGGGGTGGCCTTGAAGAGCCGGGAGGCGGGCAAGGGCGGTAAGTCCGAGACCCAAAAGATCTGAAAAATTTCAAATTTAAAAGTTAGTTAAATTTTGCCGCCATTTGCCAATAATAATTGAATTACAAAAATTATCGATTTTTTTCTATGAATTTAATTACTCACTTTTCTCCTGGATAATGGTAAGTAATCGGGGTTTCTTCTTACTAAAAAGTGGCATTGGTGCGAGGGCAACCACGATTGTTGCACTTGGAGCGGTCGGTCATCGGGGTGCAGCTTCCTCTGTTGCTCCCTCTCAGGGTTAACCTGCGAACAATTCTGTATCTTTACACACACTCGGTTGATCACAATTTGAAAATAGTGATAATGATGTTCTTTTATTATTACCTCGTATAAAGAAAATTGCTCCACCCTCTCTCTGCTGTTGTAACAGTTAAGCAAGAGCGCTATGAGTTCGTCTACAGTGGTTCTTGCACTGATCAACAGTGACTTGTACTGTGAGTTGCTGTTGAGGACCGAGTCGTGCACCTTGACTAGACCGCCTCGTCGCGTTTGTAAGGAAAATCTGAAATAATAAATAGAGCAAAAAGAATTTAAATTATTTACGAAGCTTTTACTATGCAAAGCTGAGGATATTAAACTTACTTTGAATCCCCTTTGGGATGACAGCTTTGCAACACCGCCGGCCTCGCTTCATCGTCCAAGGCCAAGTGGGTCCTCACGCCCGCCTTCCTCACCGTCACCTCCATGCTCAAATAGAACAGCTTCGGGTCCCTGTGCTTCATTTTATACTTTCCGAGCAACGTGCTCACCACCTCTTTGCAGCTCGTTTGGAAGGTTATGCTCAGCGTCTTGTATTCTATGTCTGGTCTCAGGCATTTGGCGTATACTTTGATCGTGGTCTGAAAGAGATAAGAAACGGTAAGTAGGTAATTATTATGACATAGAATAGTTGACATGAAATCGATACATTTTTATGGTTTTAGATTAATTTAACTTGAAACACCCTGTATCTTTTTATGATGATGCTTCCAAAAGCATTATGGCATATATCCATACATTAGTTGAGTGAATCTTAAAACAAAGCCCACCATTACCTTTTGATGTGGTTAAAGTACTAAAAAAACCCTGTATAACAGTATAACATTGTGTCAACATAAAGATATTTTCATAGCCCTGCAAGATGTAGAGAAAAAGCGTGGCCAGCCGCTTTGCATTTAAAAAATAAATGGTTATTGCGAGCCGACGGAACATGTACAAGCTCTCCGTGACACACGCAACCAGAAATACACTTCCTAGGCAAGGAAGCGTGCCAATGCATATATAAACTGTTTAAATTACTTTTTCAATGTAGAAGCCCTCAATTTGAAAAGTGGCAAAATAATATAACATTATTAAAAATAAGTGAAAAATAGCAATATGATTCTATGTTTCTATAGATGGATGTGTACTGTTGCGGAAAAAAGTCAAAAATAAGAAAAAGCAGTTTAATGAACTTGGGACAAAGATAAATAAGATTAAAAAGGCAAAAAGGTGTACACAAAGGTGCTTATAACATTTGATATTATTGAAAAATGGTCATCAATATGCAAGCAGTCTATACTTACAGAAAATTAAAAATGTATATATAAAAAATCACAATTACCATATTTGCAGACAAAAAGATGTTTGGACACCCTTTAGACTTTTCAAAAAAATTTCTAGAAAATTTGTTTGCTGTTTTTGATCGGCATGGCACGTTGTCGATCTCCTAAGAATGTAACATACTCAATTCGATTGAAATTAACCTCTAAAGAGGTTTCTTTTAAATGGTCGAAAAACGCCATTCTTAAAGTGCCTAAAAATCGACCACCGAAGGGGTCTATCTCCGAAAATATTGGACCTACGGAACTTCCGATTGTGGAGGGTGAAAGAGGACATCAAGAAGAGGAATAAAAGTTGGACTCACTCCAATCGGTCAAGGCGTTTTCAAGTAACAGGCGGCCAAAATGGAGCATTGATAAAAAAGTCGTTGTTGGAGCCTATTTGAGAAATTAGAAGAAGCGGCAACGTGGCGACCAGGAGAGAGCGAACAATGGCTGTTAACATTGAACGGCTAGTGTCGATTGTCCGTTTTAATCAGAAATAAATGTATGTTAAAAACCCAAATTAATACAGTCCATTAATACCAGCGCAACATTGGTCCATCGACCCGATCATCGAGTGAAAATAATGAAGAAAAACCCTCGAAAATAGTGCAAAATCTCGACAAATTCCAGTTGAGAGTCAGTCAGCTGATCGAAGAGGATTGCAAGGAAGAAATCGCGAAATTTGCGCCACGGGTCCTCTGTCGTTAGCAAGTAAGATTGTTTTATTTACTTTTTGTAAGATATTCTTTCGACTGTGTCTTTACCGTCATTGAATCGTTAAGCATGGCTGAATTAGTACAGTTGAAATCCAAGAGGGCTGCTTTAAAATCCAAACTGACTCGTTTCCGAACTTATTTGAATAGTATTATTGATCAAGAGAAGTCGGAAAGCATGTATATTCAATTACAAGTCAGGTTGGAGAAAATAGAGCCACTCTTCGAAGAGTTTGATGCTCTGCAATCTGAAATTGAGTTACTGGATACCTCTGAAAC
Source organism: Taphrorychus bicolor (assembly GCA_951812265.1). Classification (NCBI taxonomy): domain Eukaryota; kingdom Metazoa; phylum Arthropoda; class Insecta; order Coleoptera; family Curculionidae; genus Taphrorychus; species Taphrorychus bicolor. The sequence goes on along the minus strand of OX638300.1, from coordinate 44,988,293 downwards.
AGACGAAATCGAGCGAGATTCATTTGAGAGTGTGTATTTTGAGTTGATTAGTAAGGCAAAGTCTTATTTGAAGACCCAGGACGATTCAGGGAGTTCAGTGGCGGGCTCAGGTGTAAGTAGTCAGTCAGCCACAAGGCCAGGTTTGTCATTGGATGAGTCAGTTCGATCCTTAGTAAAGTTACCCCCCATAGCGCTACCAAAATTTGAGGGCCAATATGGTCATTGGTTAGAATTTAAAGATATTTTTATGGCATTAGTGCATGAAAATCAGTCTTTGACTAATATTCAAAGATTTTATTATCTTCGAACATCTCTGGTCAATGAGGCTGCTAAAATGATAAGTTCATTGCATGTATCAGCAGACAATTACAATGTTGCATGGCAGATGCTGACCGAGAGGTTTGAGAATAAAAATATGATAGTTCATAATCATATTCGTGATTTATTTGAATATCCAAAACTGCAAAAAGAATCTCATGTTGAGTTGAGAAATTTGTTTGATTCATTTAACAAACATTTGCGTTCTTTAAATGCATTAGGTGAGAATACAGATGCATGGGATCGTTTAATTATTTATATAATATGTAATAAGTTTGATTCCGTCACCAGGCGCGATTGGGAAAGTTTTAAAATTGCGGGAGACTTACCTGCATTAACTGATATGAATGGATTTCTTAAAAAAAAATGCGAGGTTCTTGAAAAGCTTGAAAATTGCAAATCAGAAGAATCGAAAAGTGATTTTAAAACCAGAAAAGCTCGTAGTTACGGATTCGCGTCCACGGAAAATAAAGACGTGTGTAGGATTAGGTGTTATTATTGCAAGGAAGAGCATAGCATATTTCAGTGTAAAGGGTTTTTAAATTTATCCATTTCTGATCGTATTTTCGCGGTACGGCAGTTGAAACTGTGTACAATTTGTCTTCGGGACACCCATCCGTTCTGGAAATGTAAAGCGCGAAAGTGTCCAAGGTGCCAAAAGTCCCATAATGCTGTTCTTCATTTGGAATCGAAGTTGGACAAAAAAGATTTGAATTCGTCAAACGATGGTGAAAATTCAGTTAACCCGGAAACGAATGGGAACGCCGCAGCAGCCATTACCACGCCGATAAGGGACGACGGCGACAGCAGCGACTTAGAAAAGGATGCGGCGCATGGATTGCATTGCGACGTTGCACGATTGAGTGATAGTTCGCAGGTTTTATTGTCGACTGCAGTGGTTTTGTTGGAAAGCCAAGGGAAAACTTTGAGGGCACGTGCTTTGTTGGATAGCGGCTCTCAGTCGAACTTTATGTCAGAAAAATTATGCAGGGAGCTTGATTTGAGGCGAAGTCCAGTAAAGCATGTGGTTAGAGGAATAGGACAAACTTTATCAAACGTGAATCAACAGGTATCTGTGAGGATTCAATCGTGTGATGGTGAGTTTCACATTGAAGTACGCTGTTTAGTTATGCCAAATGTTATTTGTAAGTTGCCTAGTGTAAGTTTTAATAAAAAATTATTGAAAATACCACCTTGGATTAATTTAGCGGATCCTTCTTTTAATGAAGCTAACGATGTTGATTTGTTGCTCGGATCCGATATTTTTTGGAAAGTCATGACTCCGGGCTATGAAGCGTTGGGATCAAACCTACCGATATTAAAAAATACGTTGTTTGGTTGGGTTGTAGCAGGGAATACCGAGTTATCCAAGTGCAATGCAAAAAACTCGATAAATTGTCATTTAGTTGAAAATACAGATAGAGCAGCTGATGACCTGTTGCAGAAATTCTGGGAAATAGAAGAAATCAGCAAGAATAAAGCTTTGTCTCAAGAAGAAAAGTTTTGTGAACATCTCTTTGAGAAAACAGTGAAAAGAAATGACGAGGGTAGGTTTATTGTTAAAATTCCTTTTAAACCAAATATTAAAGACTTGGGAAATTCTAAGGAGATTGCTCAAAGGAGATTCCACTTACTAGAACGGAAATTAGAAAGAAACCCCGAATTACGACAAGATTATGTCAAATTTATGACCGAATATGAAACGCTTAATCATATGTCAGAAGTTGATGCAGAATCCTCAGAAGGTTACTTTTTACCGCATCATGCCGTTGTTAAGACAAATAGCTTGACCACAAATTGTAGAGTGGTTTTTGACTCATCGTGTAAGACTGATGCAGGCTTGTCGCTGAATGACGTGCAATACATAGGACCTACCTTGCAAGAGGATATTTTTGCAATACTGCTTAGGTTTCGAACTTACAGATATGTCATGACCGCAGACATATCTAAAATGTACAGACAGATTCTTGTTGATCCTGATCAAAGAAAGTACCAGAAAATATTTTGGCGTTCAACGCAAGGTTCAAACCTGAAGGTGTTTTCTCTGAATACCGTCACGTACGGAAATGCCTCGTCACCATATTTGGCAGTAAAATGTTTGTTCCAGGTTGCTGCTGAAGTTGAAGACAAGAATCCTGATGTCAGTAAAATAATAAAACGGGATTTTTACATGGATGATCTTCTTACTGGAGCAAACGACGAAAAGGAGCTTTTGAAAATGCAAAAACAGATTACAGGTAGCCTTAATGCAGCTGGGTTTCCTTTGCGTAAGTGGTTATGTAATGACAGCAACATACTCCGGAAATTTGAATTGAATGAGAACCTGGAAGTCAGTGTAGTGCACATAAAGGAGGGAGAACATAGTAAGACCCTTGGTATATTCTGGGATTCGAATCAGGATACAATATGTTACAAGATTAATACGGAAAGGTTGCCTTTGAAGTGTCCTACAAAACGATCTATATTGTCAGTGATCTGTCAGATATATGACCCATTGGGATTGTTAGGCCCGCTACTGACTGCCGCAAAGCTGATTATGCAAGAGTTGTGGAAGCATAAGTGCGGTTGGGATGAACCCATTTCAAGTGAAATTCTTAGGATATGGGAAGAGTTTCAGTCCGATTTGAAGAACGTCAACAATATTAAGGTGCCAAGACAAGGTATTGTTTCCAATTATATCAAGATTGAAATTCATGGATTTAGTGACGCGTCAACCAAGGCCTACGGTGCGTGCGTGTATATTCGTTGTAGCTTGTCATCTGGACTTTTTGCATCTCATTTGTTTTGTGCTAAGTCCAGAGTTGCTCCTTTAAAGCAAATAAGTTTACCCCGCCTGGAATTATGTGGTGCAGTTTTGTTAAGTCAGTTAATGAATAAAACAATGGAGTCCTTAGGTTTGCGGTTTGATGGGAAGTACTTTTGGACCGACTCCACGATAGTGCTTTGTTGGATAAAGAGTTCACCAATTAGATGGAAAACTTTCATAGCAAATAGAGTTAGCGAAATACAATCATTGACTGATACAAAGGATTGGGGTTATGTAAGATCATCAGAAAACCCGGCAGACTTGGTGTCGAGAGGTGCACTGGCAGAGAATTTGATTCAGACTAGTTTGTGGTGGATCGGCCCAAGTTGGTTTCAACTGAATAATAGCAATTGGGATTTCTCAAGTGACGCCATCGTGGAACCAATTCCTGAAGAACGAGTGACTGTCTCGCACATTGCAACGAAAGAACCTACTTTCGTGCACGAGTTATTGAGTAAGATCTCATCATTAACAAGGGTCTTAAGAGTTTTAGCTTATGTACGACGATTCATTTATAATTTAAGAAGCAAGAAAAAACAAAGCGGGTTATTGGTACCTAGTGAAATTGAGGATGCTTTAATGGTACTTATTGTTGACGCTCAAATGCAAAGCTTTCCTCAAGAATATTCCGCACTGAAAAGAGAAAAACCAGTTCACCGAAGTAGTAGCTTATTATCGTTAAATCCTTTTTTCTATAAGGGTTTAATTCGTGTGGGTGGTCGTTTGAGAAATGCAACTCAACCTTTTGACAAAAAATACCCGATTATTTTGCCCTCTAATCATGAACTAACGTCGCGAATTTTAAAATCGGAGCATGAACGACTTTTGCATTGTGGTGTTCAGTTACTTCTTTGTTCAGTTAGGGAAAGATACTGGCCAATATCAGGTCGCAACTTATGTAAGAAGGTAGTTAGGAATTGTGTTGTGTGTTTTCGATCTAATCCAAGACCATTACAATATTTAATGGGTGATTTGCCTGCTACGCGAGTAAGTAGTACATTTCCGTTTTGTAACGTGGGAACAGACTATGGGGGTCCATTCTTTATTAGGGATCGAAAGACTCGTGGAGCAAAAATTACTAAGGCTTATATTTGTTTGTTTATATGCATGTCAACCAAGGCAGTGCATTTAGAGTTGGTGACGGAACTCTCTACTGAAGCGTTCTTAGCAGCTTTTAAGCGATTTGTTGGCCGCCGAGGTAGACCAGCAAACATTTACTCAGATAATGGTACCAATTATGTTGGCGCCAACAACGAAATTGGTAAGGTTTATGAATTTTTAGAACAGCATTCTGAAGCCATTGCTAATCAGCTCGGAATCGAACGTATTCGCTGGCATTTCATTCCAGCAAAATCGCCAAATTTCGGAGGTATTTGGGAAGCTGGCATAAAAAGCACCAAGAGTCATCTCAAACGCGTAATTGGAACTAGAACGTTAACTTTTGAGGAATTCAGTACGGTTTTGACACAGGTCGAAGGGATATTAAATTCGCGCCCTGTGTGCCCTTTGACATCGGACCCAGAAGATCTGTCTACCCTAACACCAGCTCATTTCCTGATCGGAAGATCGCTGACTGCTCTGCCGGAGAGAGATTTAACAAATGTTCCCGAAAATAGATTGAAGAGATGGCAAACAATTCAATCTATAATCCAACACTACTGGACAAGGTGGCACAAGGAGTACCTAGCTGAACTCCAAACTAGAGTTAAGTGGAGGCAACGGTATCCTGAGTTGTTGCAGGTTGGAGCGTTGGTTCTGTTAAAGGAAGACAATATGTTGTGCTGCAACTGGCCACTAGGACGAGTCACTGAGTTAATTCCTGGAGCAGACGGTATCGTTAGAGTGGCAAGAGTGAAGATACGAAACACTGAAGTAACTCGAGCTATAAACCGTCTTTGTGTGTTGCCAAATGTATCAGGCGATATGAACAGTTGCTGAATTGGACTAACTCGTGTTTCGGGATACCATGATTTATGGCGTTAGATGAAGAAATTTTAGGTTTCCTAATATATTATATTTAAGTTTTTTTTATTATTAATTTTAAGTTGAAGTACTAAGTACTCCAAGGCGGCCGGGATGTTGGAGCCTATTTGAGAAATTAGAAGAAGCGGCAACGTGGCGACCAGGAGAGAGCGAACAATGGCTGTTAACATTGAACGGCTAGTGTCGATTGTCCGTTTTAATCAGAAATAAATGTATGTTAAAAACCCAAATTAATACAGTCCATTAATACCAGCGCAACAGTCGTAATACCCCCCCCCCACACCCTTTAGACATTTAAAAAAAAAATCTGGAAATTTTTTTTTGCTGTTTTTGATCGCAATGGCACGTTGGCGATCTCCTAAGAATGTAACATACTCAATTCGATTGAAATTAATCTCTAAAGAGGTTTTATTTAAAAATGGTCCATAAAAAGCCATTTTAAAAGTGCCATAAAATCGAAGGGGTCTATCTTCGAAAATATTGCACCTACGGAACTTCCGATTGTGGAGGGTGAAAGAGGACATCAAGAAGAGAAAAAAAACAGTTGGATTCACTCCAATCGGTCAAGGCGTTTTCAAGAAACAGGCGCCCAAAGTTGAGCATTGAGAAAAAAGTCGTAATACCCCCCCCCCCTTTGGATATTTAAAAAAAAAATTCTGGAAAATTTTTTTGCTGTTTTTAATCGGAATGGCACGCTGGCTATCTCCTAAGAATGTAACATACTCACTTCGAATGAAATTAACTTACTTCAATAAAAAATGGTCAAAAAACGCCAATTTTGAAGTGCCATAAAATCGACCACCGAAGGGGTCTATCTTCGAAAATATTGCACCTACGTAACTTCCGCTGGTGGAGGGTGAAAGAGGACATCAAGAAGAGGAAAAAACAGTTGGATTTACTCCAATCGGTCGAGGCGTTTTCAGGTTACAGGCGACCAAAGTTGAGTATTGAGAAAAAAGTCGTAATACACACCCCTTTGGACATTTTCAAAAAAATTTTTGGAAAATTTTTGGAAATTTTTTTTGCTCTTTTTTGCAGTTTTTGACTATGTATTTATTTTTTGTTATATTTGTTGTATTTATTTTTGTTGTTTAAGATTTTAAGTTTTAAAATATAAATAATAGAATGTCTACCTTTTTAAACTTCAAACTGTTTGAATCGACATTTTTTTGAGAAAAAACAGTTTTTGGAAAATAAAGAACGAAAATAATAATAGGGGCGGTAAAGTCTCTTTTTCTACGACTGCCTCGAAAATGAACAAATGCGCATTACAAACTACCGTTGAAAATCGCATATTGCAAAGAGCGTGCGCTTTGCACACGCTTCTAATTGTCTTGCACGCGCCTTACATATAGTTTATAATACGAATGTTCACTTTTTAAGGAAAATGGCAATCGTAGAAAAAGTATAGTGTGCAACACACACAAAATCACTCTTCACACTTTTGTGACGTTTTATCACTCGCCTACGGCTTGTGTCCAAGCCGACACACAATTTTTGACACTAGTTTATGTTAAAAAAGTTTTTCGTATTTGATTTTCGATAATTTTTGTGTGTGCGATATAAGTACCGTACGTGTGCATGTAAAGAACATCTTTCCACTCTTGTTAGGTAATTAACTATTATCGTACTAATGCGAGTAAACATTTTTAAACTCACTAGTGCGGTAAATTATCACCGATAACTTGCGGAAAAGACACTTTACCGCACGCAAATAGGAAAAAAATATTAAATGAAAAAATGAAAAAAAAAAGAAAATGTTATTCCCATACCGAAAATTGTGCCACAAAGTTTTGAAAAAAAATTAGTTTTTAAAAAAAAATAGGTGCGGTAAAGTCTCTCTTACTGCACGAATTTGCGAGTAGAGGGTTTACGGTAAAAAAATTTTCATATTTGATTTTCCATAATTTAATTTGCGAGATAAAAGCACATTACCGCGTATAAGGTATAAGTATAAGTGTGTGTGCAAATTTTTACCGCACCTACGCATATAAAGAATATCTTTCCGCACTTGTTATGTAAATAACTATTATCGCACTAATGCGAGTAAACATTTTTTAACGCACGGGGGTGGTAAATTTTCACTCATAACTCGCAAATATGCGGTAAAGAGACTTCGTCGCACACAAATAGAAAAAAATTAATAAATACAAAAAAAGAAAAAGTTATTCCGGTACCGGGAATCGAACCCGAGCCTCCTGGGTGAGAGCCAGGTATCCTAGCCACTAGACCATCTGCGAGACAAGATTGCCGAAATCCAACAGCAAACTACACTTACAGAAGTAGAAAAGCGAAAAGCTATAAAGAATGCTATCTACGTCGCAACAAAAGTTCTCAGAGACTCACTAGTAAGCAAGAAACCAATCAAACCAGCACATAAAAGAACCGAGGACCAGATAACAAGACTGCAAAAACGCATCAACAGTGCTAAGGAAATCCGTGACTTGCACGGAAAAGATCTCCCAAAACGACTGTTCACGCAAGCCAAAATCATAAAAAAGCTGAGAATGTCCATCAGAGACTACATCGCTTCCACTGAAGAAAGGTTGGCAATGCTGAAGGAAAAACTGGGTAAACAAAAAATCCGTGATGAAGCAAATCTACTCAGAAGGAGGTTTCACGAAAGACCATCTATAGACCTGCTGCAGGAGCGCCAAAATGTCGATGGGAAGCTGAGTGTCGAGGACGCGGAGACTTTTTATCGTGGACTCTACTCCAAGAGTGCAAACAACAACCAAACACCAGTATTCAGCGAGTGGCTTTGCAAAATAAGGCGATATTCGAGTGCACAAAACTTTGACCAACAAACAACTCCAGACTACGTCAGAAAAAAGTGCGACGAGGCGTTGGCGCGGGCGGCTCCCTGGAAGGCGGCCGGGGAGGACGGAATCCCTAACTACAGCTACAAAGTGCTGCCTGCGGCCAGAACATATCTGATAAACACTACGCAGAAAATCCTTGCGGGAGAACAGAAGTTGACTGAAACTGATGTGCGCGCCAGACTCGTGCTTATCCATAAAAAGGGCGACGAATGTGATCCTGAAAACTATAGGCCCATTTCGCTGTTAAATACCGACTACAAGATGGTCACAGCCGTAATTACGGCCACCCTTAGGGAGTCTCTTCCGAGCTGGGCAATTCCACCGGAGCAGTTCGCCCAACCAAATATCTGGGGAACAACACACGGACTTCTGGAGGACAAAAGCATCACGGCGTTGGCAAGAAGGCGAAACACCAGGAACCTCTCTGCGTGGTATGACTTTCGCAAGGCGTTTGACTCCGTCCACCACTCGTGTCTGAGGAGGCTTATCGATGCACTTCCTCTGCACCGGGAGATCAAGAAAACAACAAAACTGGCTTTGAAGCTCTGGTCACTCAGAATTCAACTGCAGAAGAAACAGACAGCGCCAATACCGGTGCGGAGGGGAGTGCTGCAGGGAGACTCTATGAGCCCACTTCTCTTCACGCTAGTGACTGCGGGGCTAATCGACCACATAAACACAAGTCCCAAAATCGTTAAAAAAAGCCAAGGAAAGCATCGAATCCTTGCCTACATGGACGATATTAAATGTCACGCTCCCACCGGAAGCAGTCTCAAGTACATCACAGAAGAACTGACGAGTGCCGCCGCAGAACTTGGATTGGCGCTTAACACTGCCAAATGCGGACACTACTCAAGATCCGATGAGGAGGGGGACGAAGATTTGGAACCGTTTCTCCCCCAGGTACGACAGGGCTATAAATACCTGGGCCTAATCCAGTTGGAAAAAGACACCGAAGAAAACTATCAGAAAATGGAGGAACAACTGGAGGACAGACTGAGCCTGGTCTTGGGATCACAACTTACGTCTTCTCAAAAAGTTGTACTTCTAAACTCGACGGTGATTCCAGCGGTTACTTATGTAACAGCAAACATCTTCTCCAACGAAAAAAGGAGCACCACACTGAAACGCTGCAGAGATCTGGACAAAAAGATCAGGAACAAGCTGATCGAGCACAAACTCAAGGGCAAATCCTCCTCCAATGCCTCGGTTTACCTCCCAATTCGGACAGGGGGCCTGGGACTCGCTTCAATCGAACGAACAACCGAAATAAACTACGCCAAAAAAGGTATCTATCTACTGAAACACGAAAGCCTAGAGAAGTGCAGACATAGGTACAGAATCCTCCAGAGGTCTGGCTGGAGAAACCCTCTCACTGACATGGAGTGGGTGCTCCAGAAGTACGACGTCACCGTCCCGGAGGAGGAGAATGACATTAGAAAATGCTGCCACAAGGTGTCAGACGCCATAAAAAAGAAAATAAATCAAGAACTCCTGGAAAAGTGGTCGCAAAACATGCACTATGGCAGACTAGTTATGCGCGAAAATGAAAAGTTGACAGTCCCGGCTCACACGTCCCCAACCCTAGATTCTTGGCGAAGAACAATGCTCCTGAATGCTGCGGAGGAACAACTACACGGGCTGTGCGTTGGGCTTGAGAGGTGGAAATGTAGAAGAGGATGCGGAGCGGAGGAGACTTCCTACCATGTTGCTGCGGCCTGCGTTGAGAGCGCCTACACTACCAGGCATGACTGCGTGGTCCACTGGCTGCTGAAAACACTATACAAATGCCTCCGGGCCCCCCGTGGATGCTTCAGGCGCCTTCAGTTTGGCAGGGCGCATTGCCAGGAGACGTTCCGGTGTGGCCTGAGAAAAGTGACCATCAAAGGTGGGAAAAAACTGGTGACCGAAACTCCACTCTACCATAGTAAGCCGGATGTCGTAGTGTACCTGACAAACCCAGACGAGGTGTTCGTCATAGAGGTGGCGGTATCGCACCTGCAAAATATAAGAAGTCAAGAAAAGTTGAAGAAAACACGATACACTGTAAACTCCATCCTAAAGACTGACAGCTTTGAAACGCAAAATGTGCCGCGCGACTCTAATCTAGTAGACGAACTAAAGCTGATGCATCGATGTCCGGTTACTTTTGCCACCTGCGTTGTGGGCTGCTATGGCGAGATTCTGGCTACGGATGACTTCCTCCACTTCCGGGGCGTCCTCAGGCGAAGCCTCAGAGTGTCGCTGCGAGAGTGGCAAATTCTGACCAATAGGATGAGTCACAGCGTAGCGGTATCTACCACCAATATTCTGTTAGGGAGAATTGAGAGGGGCCGCAGAAGAGGCGAGGGGCGACCACCACGACCGCCTGATGTGGAGACGTAGTGGGGACGGCAATCCGGGGGAGATCTATCCCGACAGGCGCTAGCTCACCACCAAATACTCTAAATATACATGTTTATTCAGTTACATAACTTATTTGTATACTTGTAAATATTGTAAATAAAGAAATTTCTAGACCATACCGGACTATCGTTGAGTGCGGACGTATAGCGAGAAGTTCCGAGCAACCGCCAACGTGTGCGGTAAAATCGGTGTCTTTAGCGCGAAAACGCGACGATAGTCACTTAAGTCAGTCCGGAGAACCCATAATTAGGAAAACAAGCAAATCGGACTGTCCAGCCGTGTGTGATTGCCAGAAGGCAAAAATACAGGCTATCCAGGGTGGTGAGAAATTGAGTGTGCAAACCTCAGAACTGCTTAAGTGTCGAGTGCCGTCTTTCATCGAGTGCGGGTGTATATTTCCCCCGTCTGGTGCCCCCCATAATTCGTGTGTTCCCCAAAACTTAAAGTACGTAAAGTTCTTAATTCTTCAAGAGACTCATTTGACCTTGTTTGCAAACGAGTGTATTCACATTTCGTACCGAACCGTCCAACGCAAAAAAAGGGTAGAGGTACGCGATAACAACAACAAATATGTCTACATGGAAACCGGACGAAATAAACACTCTTCGAGATTTTGCACAGGACCGGACTGTGCTCACAAAAAGGGATTTGGAGGAGGCACAAAACCAACTACCGGGACGATCTCTGGCCGCAATCAAGAAGAAATACCTTGAACTAAAAAATCCCAACCAAGCAGCCAGGCAGGGCAGCAGCAAGTGGACGGAGGCCGAACTGGGGGAACTAATAAGGGCGTACTTGAACAGACCGGAGACTCTCCCAACGGCCCGTATTAGGGCTATTTGCGACAATTTTCCTGGTCGATCAGAGAAAGCAATTGCGGCGAAACTCCGAGAAAGCCACCCAGATATTTATTATATGCGCAATAACGATCCACTACCCGACGCAAACGATGGGGCGGCCCCCGAGGCCGCCGTGGCAGAGCACGAACCGGTGGACGAGGCACCGGAAGAAGAAGCGACCGAAAATGAAGACTTTGACAACCAGCAGGACTTGGCCGACCAGGAACAGCACCTACATGTCGTTCAGGAACCGAGGCAGGAAACCAATTGCAGCAGCGCACCCAACAGGAGCCTTGCAGGAATAGAGGCCGACGGTGAGGAGGGTCACCTACAACCTCCAACACCCGAAACGCCACACCCTGCCAGGCAAGAGCCAATATATCAAAAAATAAAGGCCTACTTTGACAAGTTGTTTGGATGCGTGAGTTGCAGAAAGCATAAAATCAAAAAATTCCTAATAAGACCTCAAAACAAGAGGACTGTTGCACTGGTTGACGGAATTCTGCGAGACAAGATTGTCGAAATCCAACAGCAAACTACACTTACAGAAGTAGAAAAGCGAAAAGCTACAAAGAATGCTATCTACGTCGCAACAAAAGTTCTCAGAGACTCACTAGTAAGCAAGAAACCAATCAAACCAGCACATAAAAGAACTGAGGACCAGATAACTAGACTGCAGAAACGCATCAACAGTGCTAAGGAAATCCGTGACTTGCACGGAAAAGGTCTCCCAAAACGACTGTTCACGCAAGCCAAAATCATAAAAAAGCTGAGAATGTCCATCAGAGACTACATCGCTTCCACTGAAGAAAGGTTGACAATGCTGAAGGAAAAACTGGGAAAACAAAAAATCCGTGATGAAGCAAATCTACTCAGAAGGAGGTTTCACGAAAGACCATCTATAGACCTGCTGCAGGAGCGCCAAAATATCGATGGGAAGCTGAATGTCGAGGACGTGGAGACTTTTTATCGTGGACTCTACTCCAAGAGTGCAAACAACAACCAAACACCAGTATTTCGCGAGTGGCTTTGCAAAATAAGGCGATATTCGAGTGCACAAAACTTTGACCAACAAACAACTCCAGACTACGTCAGAAAAAAGTGCGACGAGGCGTTGGCGCGGGCGGCTCCCTGGAGGGCGGCCGGGGAGGACGGAATCCCTAACTACAGCTACAAAGTGCTGCCTGCGGCCAGAACATATCTGATAAACACTACGCAGAAAATCCTTGCGGGAGAACAGAAGTTGACTGAAACTGATGTGCGCGCCAGACTCGTGCTTATCCATAAAAAGGGCGACGAATGTGATCCTGAAAACTATAGGCCCATTTCGCTGTTAAATACTGACTACAAGATGGTCACAGCCGTAATTACGGCCACCCTTAGGGAGTCTCTTCCGAGCTGGGCAATTCCACCGGAGCAGTTCGCCCAACCAAATATCTGGGGAACAACACACGGACTTCTGGAGGACAAAAGCATCACGGCGTTGGCAAGAAGGCGAAACACCAGGAACCTCTCTGCGTGGTATGACTTTCGCAAGGCGTTTGACTCCGTCCACCACTCGTGTCTGAGGAGGCTTATCGATGCACTTCCTCTGCACCGGGAGATCAAGAAAACAACAAAACTGGCTTTGAAGCTCTGGTCACTCAGAATTCAACTGCAGAAGAAACAGACAGCGCCAATACCGGTGCGGAGGGGAGTGCTGCAGGGAGACTCTATGAGCCCACTTCTCTTCACGCTAGTGACTGCGGGGCTAATCGACCACATAAACACAAGTCCCAAAATCGTTAAAAAAAGCCAAGGAAAGCATCGAATCCTTGCCTACATGGACGATATTAAATGTCACGCTCCCACCGGAAGCAGTCTCAAGTACATCACAGAAGAACTGACGAGTGCCGCAGCAGAACTTGGATTGGCGCTTAACACTGCCAAATGCGGACACTACTCAAGATCCGATGAGGAGGGGGACGAAGATTTGGAACCGTTTCTCCCCCAGGTACGACAGGGCTATAAATACCTGGGCCTAATCCAGTTGGAAAAAGACACCGAAGAAAACTATCAGAAAATGGAGGAACAACTGGAGGACAGACTGAACCTGGTCTTGGGATCACAACTTACGTCTTCTCAAAAAGTTGTACTTCTAAACTCGACGGTGATTCCAGCGGTTACTTATGTAACAGCAAACATCTTCTCCAACGAAAAAAGGAGCACCACACTGAAACGCTGCAGAGATCTGGACAAAAAGATCAGGAACAAGCTGATCGAGCACAAACTCAAGGGCAAATCCTCCTCCAATGCCTCGGTTTACCTCCCAATTCGGACAGGGGGCCTGGGACTCGCTTCAATCGAACGAACAACCGAAATAAACTACGCCAAAAAAGGTATCTATCTACTGAAACACGAAAGCCTAGAGAAGTGCAGACATAGGTACAGAATCCTCCAGAGGTCTGGCTGGAGAAACCCTCTCACTGACATGGAGTGGGTGCTCCAGAAGTACGACGTCACCGTCCCGGAGGAGGAGAATGACATTAAAAAATGCTGCCACAAGGTGTCAGACGCCATAAAAAAGAAAATAAATCAAGAACTCCTGGAAAAGTGGTCGCAAAACATGCACTATGGCAGACTAGTTATGCGCGAAAATGAAAAGTTGACAGTACCGGCTCACACGTCTCCAACCCTAGATTCTTGGCGAAGAACAATGCTCCTGAATGCTGCGGAGGAACAACTACACGGGCTGTGCGTTGGACTTGAGAGGTGGAAATGTAGAAGAGGATGCGGAGCGGAGGAGACTTCCTACCATGTTGCTGCGGCCTGCGTTGAGAGCGCCTACACTACCAGGCACGACTGCGTGGTCCACTGGCTGCTGAAAACACTATACAAGTGCCTCCGGGCCCCCCGTGGATGCTTCAGGCGCCTTCAGTTTGGCAGGGCGCATTGCCAGGAGACGTTCCGGTGTGGCCTGAGAAAAGTGACCATCAAAGGTGGGAAAAAACTGGTGACCGAAACTCCACTCTACCATAGTAAGCCGGATGTCGTGGTGTACCTGACAAACCCAGACGAGGTGTTCGTCATAGAGGTGGCGGTATCGCACCTGCAAAATATAAGAAGTCAAGAAAAGTTGAAGAAAACACGGTACACTGTAAACTCCATCCTGAAGACTGACAGCTTTGAAACGCAAAATGTGCCGCGCGACTTTAATCTAGTAGACGAACTAAAGCTGATGCATCGATGTCCGGTTACTTTTGCCACCTGCGTTGTGGGCTGCTATGGCGAGATTCTGGCTACGGATGACTTCCTCCACTTCCGGGGCGTCCTCAGGCGAAGCCTCAGAGTGTCGCTGCGAGAGTGGCAAATTCTGACCAATAGGATGAGTCACAGCGTGGCGGTATCTACCACCAATATTCTGTTAGGGAGAATTGAGAGGGGCCGCAGAAGAGGCGAGGGGCGACCACCACGACCGCCTGATGTGGAGACGTAGTGGAGACGGCAATCCGGGGGAGATCTATCCCGACAGGCGCTAGCTCACCACCAAATACTTTAAATATGCATGTTTATTCAGTTACATAACTTATTTGTATACTTGTAAATATTGTAAATAAAGAAATTTCTAGACCATACCGGACTATCGTTGAGTGCGGACGTATAGCGAGAAGTTCCGAGCAACCGCCAACGTGTGCGGTAAAATCGGTGTCTTTAGCGCGAAAACGCGACGATAGTCACTTAAGTCAGTCCGGAGAACCCATAATTAGGAAAACAAGCAAATCGGACTGTCCAGCCGTGTGTGATTGCCAGAAGGCAAAAATACAGGCTATCCAGGGTGGTGAGAAATTGAGTGTGCAAACCTCAGAACTGCTTAAGTGTCGAGTGCCGTCTTTCATCGAGTGCGGGTGTATATTTCCCCCGTCTGGTGCCCCCCATAATTCGTGTGTTCCCCAAAACTTAAAGTACGTAAAGTTCTTAATTCTTCAAGAGACTCATTTGACCTTGTTTGCAAACGAGTGTATTCACATTTCGTACCGAACCGTCCAACGCAAAAAAAGGGTAGAGGTACGCGATAACAACAACAAATATGTCTACATGGAAACCGGACGAAATAAACACTCTTCGAGATTTTGCACAGGACCGGACTGTGCTCACAAAAAGGGATTTGGAGGAGGCACAAAACCAACTACCGGGACGATCTCTGGCCGCAATCAAGAAGAAATACCTTGAACTAAAAAATCCCAACCAAGCAGCCAGGCAGGGCAGCAGCAAGTGGACGGAGGCCGAACTGGGGGAAC
Organism: Taphrorychus bicolor; assembly: GCA_951812265.1. Taxonomy (NCBI): domain Eukaryota; kingdom Metazoa; phylum Arthropoda; class Insecta; order Coleoptera; family Curculionidae; genus Taphrorychus; species Taphrorychus bicolor. The sequence continues at coordinate 44,972,842 of OX638300.1, read as the reverse complement.
TAATAAGGGCGTACTTGAACAGACCGGAGACTCTCCCAACGGCCCGTATTAGGGCTATTTGCGACAATTTTCCTGGTCGATCAGAGAAAGCAATTGCGGCGAAACTCCGAGAAAGCCACCCAGATATTTATTATATGCGCAATAACGATCCACTACCCGACGCAAACGATGGGGCGGCCCCCGAGGCCGCCGTGGCAGAGCACGAACCGGTGGACGAGGCACCGGAAGAAGAAGCGACCGAAAATGAAGACTTTGACAACCAGCAGGACTTGGCCGACCAGGAACAGCACCTACATGTCGTTCAGGAACCGAGGCAGGAAACCAATTGCAGCAGCGCACCCAACAGGAGCCTTGCAGGAATAGAGGCCGACGGTGAGGAGGGTCACCTACAACCTCCAACACCCGAAACGCCACACCCTGCCAGGCAAGAGCCAATATATCAAAAAATAAAGGCCTACTTTGACAAGTTGTTTGGATGCGTGAGTTGCAGAAAGCATAAAATCAAAAAATTCCTAATAAGACCTCAAAACAAGAGGACTGTTGCACTGGTTGACGGAATTCTGCGAGACAAGATTGTCGAAATCCAACAGCAAACTACACTTACAGAAGTAGAAAAGCGAAAAGCTACAAAGAATGCTATCTACGTCGCAACAAAAGTTCTCAGAGACTCACTAGTAAGCAAGAAACCAATCAAACCAGCACATAAAAGAACTGAGGACCAGATAACTAGACTGCAGAAACGCATCAACAGTGCTAAGGAAATCCGTGACTTGCACGGAAAAGGTCTCCCAAAACGACTGTTCACGCAAGCCAAAATCATAAAAAAGCTGAGAATGTCCATCAGAGACTACATCGCTTCCACTGAAGAAAGGTTGGCAATGCTGAAGGAAAAACTGGGAAAACAAAAAATCCGTGATGAAGCAAATCTACTCAGAAGGAGGTTTCACGAAAGACCATCTATAGACCTGCTGCAGGAGCGCCAAAATATCGATGGGAAGCTGAATGTCGAGGACGTGGAGACTTTTTATCGTGGACTCTACTCCAAGAGTGCAAACAACAACCAAACACCAGTATTTCGCGAGTGGCTTTGCAAAATAAGGCGATATTCGAGTGCACAAAACTTTGACCAACAAACAACTCCAGACTACGTCAGAAAAAAGTGCGACGAGGCGTTGGCGCGGGCGGCTCCCTGGAAGGCGACCGGGGAGGACGGAATCCCTAACTACAGCTACAAAGTGCTGCCTGCGGCCAGAACATATCTGATAAACACTACGCAGAAAATCCTTGCGGGAGAACAGAAGTTGACTGAAACTGATGTGCGCGCCAGACTCGTGCTTATCCATAAAAAGGGCGACGAATGTGATCCTGAAAACTATAGGCCCATTTCGCTGTTAAATACTGACTACAAGATGGTCACAGCCGTAATTACGGCCACCCTTAGGGAGTCTCTTCCGAGCTGGGCAATTCCACCGGAGCAGTTCGCCCAACCAAATATCTGGGGAACAACACACGGACTTCTGGAGGACAAAAGCATCACGGCGTTGGCAAGAAGGCGAAACACCAGGAACCTCTCTGCGTGGTATGACTTTCGCAAGGCGTTTGACTCCGTCCACCACTCGTGTCTGAGGAGGCTTATCGATGCACTTCCTCTGCACCGGGAGATCAAGAAAACAACAAAACTGGCTTTGAAGCTCTGGTCACTCAGAATTCAACTGCAGAAGAAACAGACAGCGCCAATACCGGTGCGGAGGGGAGTGCTGCAGGGAGACTCTATGAGCCCACTTCTCTTCACGCTAGTGACTGCGGGGCTAATCGACCACATAAACACAAGTCCCAAGATCGTTAAAAAAAGCCAAGGAAAGCATCGAATCCTTGCCTACATGGACGATATTAAATGTCACGCTCCCACCGGAAGCAGTCTCAAGTACATCACAGAAGAACTGACGAGTGCCGCCGCAGAACTTGGATTGGCGCTTAACACTGCCAAATGCGGACACTACTCAAGATCCGATGAGGAGGGGGACGAAGATTTGGAACCGTTTCTCCCCCAGGTACGACAGGGCTATAAATACCTGGGCCTAATCCAGTTGGAAAAAGACACCGAAGAAAACTATCAGAAAATGGAGGAACAACTGGAGGACAGATTGAACCTGGTCTTGGGATCACAACTTACGTCTTCTCAAAAAGTTGTACTTCTAAACTCGACGGTGATTCCAGCGGTTACTTATGTAACAGCAAACATCTTCTCCAACGAAAAAAGGAGCACCACACTGAAACGCTGCAGAGATCTGGACAAAAAGATCAGGAACAAGCTGATCGAGCACAAACTCAAGGGCAAATCCTCCTCCAATGCCTCGGTTTACCTCCCAATTCGGACAGGGGGCCTGGGACTCGCTTCAATCGAACGAACAACCGAAATAAACTACGCCAAAAAAGGTATCTATCTACTGAAACACGAAAGCCTAGAGAAGTGCAGACATAGGTACAGAATCCTCCAGAGGTCTGGCTGGAGAAACCCTCTCACTGACATGGAGTGGGTGCTCCAGAAGTACGACGTCACCGTCCCGGAGGAGGAGAATGACATTAGAAAATGCTGCCACAAGGTGTCAGACGCCATAAAAAAGAAAATAAATCAAGAACTCCTGGAAAAGTGGTCGCAAAACATGCACTATGGCAGACTAGTTATGCGCGAAAATGAAAAGTTGACAGTCCCGGCTCACACGTCCCCAACCCTAGATTCTTGGCGAAGAACAATGCTCCTGAATGCTGCGGAGGAACAACTACACGGGCTGTGCGTTGGACTTGAGAGGTGGAAATGTAGAAGAGGATGCGGAGCGGAGGAGACTTCCTACCATGTTGCTGCGGCCTGCGTTGAGAGCGCCTACACTACCAGGCACGACTGCGTGGTCCACTGGCTGCTGAAAACACTATACAAATGCCTCCGGGCCCCCCGTGGATGCTTCAGGCGCCTTCAGTTTGGCAGGGCGCATTGCCAGGAGACGTTCCGGTGTGGCCTGAGAAAAGTGACCATCAAAGGTGGGAAAAAACTGGTGACCGAAACTCCACTCTACCATAGTAAGCCGGATGTCGTGGTGTACCTGACAAACCCAGACGAGGTGTTCGTCATAGAGGTGGCGGTATCGCACCTGCAAAATATAAGAAGTCAAGAAAAGTTGAAGAAAACACGGTACACTGTAAACTCCATCCTAAAGACTGACAGCTTTGAAACGCAAAATGTGCCGCGCGACTTTAATCTAGTAGACGAACTAAAGCTGATGCATCGATGTCCGGTTACTTTTGCCGCCTGCGTTGTGGGCTGCTATGGCGAGATTCTGGCTACGGATGACTTCCTCCACTTCCGGGGCGTCCTCAGGCGAAGCCTCAGAGTGTCGCTGCGAGAGTGGCAAATTCTGACCAATAGGATGAGTCACAGCGTAGCGGTATCTACCACCAATATTCTGTTAGGGAGAATTGAGAGGGGCCGCAGAAGAGGCGAGGGGCGACCACCACGACCGCCTGATGTGGAGACGTAGTGGAGACGGCAATCCGGGGGAGATCTATCCCGACAGGCGCTAGCTCACCACCAAATACTTTAAATATGCATGTTTATTCAGTTACATAACTTATTTGTATACTTGTAAATATTGTAAATAAAGAAATTTCTAGACCATACCGGACTATCGTTGAGTGCGGACGTATAGCGAGAAGTTCCGAGCAACCGCCAACGTGTGCGGTAAAATCGGTGTCTTTAGCGCGAAAACGCGACGATAGTCACTTAAGTCAGTCCGGAGAACCCATAATTAGGAAAACAAGCAAATCGGACTGTCCAGCCGTGTGTGATTGCCAGAAGGCAAAAATACAGGCTATCCAGGGTGGTGAGAAATTGAGTGTGCAAACCTCAGAACTGCTTAAGTGTCGAGTGCCGTCTTTCATCGAGTGCGGGTGTATATTTCCCCCGTCTGGTGCCCCCCATAATTCGTGTGTTCCCCAAAACTTAAAGTACGTAAAGTTCTTAATTCTTCAAGAGACTCATTTGACCTTGTTTGCAAACGAGTGTATTCACATTTCGTACCGAACCGTCCAACGCAAAAAAAGGGTAGAGGTACGCGATAACAACAACAAATATGTCTACATGGAAACCGGACGAAATAAACACTCTTCGAGATTTTGCACAGGACCGGACTGTGCTCACAAAAAGGGATTTGGAGGAGGCACAAAACCAACTACCGGGACGATCTCTGGCCGCAATCAAGAAGAAATACCTTGAACTAAAAAATCCCAACCAAGCAGCCAGGCAGGGCAGCAGCAAGTGGACGGAGGCCGAACTGGGGGAACTAATAAGGGCGTACTTGAACAGACCGGAGACTCTCCCAACGGCCCGTATTAGGGCTATTTGCGACAATTTTCCTGGTCGATCAGAGAAGGCAATTGCGGCGAAACTCCGAGAAAGCCACCCAGATATTTATTATATGCGCAATAACGATCCACTACCCGACGCAAACGATGGGGCGGCCCCCGAGGCCGCCGTGGCAGAGCACGAACCGGTGGACGAGGCACCGGAAGAGGAAGCGACCGAAAATGAAGACTTTGACAACCAGCAGGACTTGGCCGACCAGGAACAGCACCTACATGTCGTTCAGGAACCGAGGCAGGAAACCAATTGCAGCAGCGCACCCAACAGGAGCCTTGCAGGAATAGAGGCCGACGGTGAGGAGGGTCACCTACAACCTCCAACACCCGAAACGCCACACCCTGCCAGGCAAGAGCCAATATATCAAAAAATAAAGGCCTACTTTGACAAGTTGTTTGGATGCGTGAGTTGCAGAAAGCATAAAATCAAAAAATTCCTAATAAGACCTCAAAACAAGAGGACTGTTGCACTGGTTGACGGAATTCTGCGAGACAAGATTGTCGAAATCCAACAGCAAACTACACTTACAGAAGTAGAAAAGCGAAAAGCTACAAAGAATGCTATCTACGTCGCAACAAAAGTTCTCAGAGACTCACTAGTAAGCAAGAAACCAATCAAACCAGCACATAAAAGAACTGAGGACCAGATAACTAGACTGCAGAAACGCATCAACAGTGCTAAGGAAATCCGTGACTTGCACGGAAAAGGTCTCCCAAAACGACTGTTCACGCAAGCCAAAATCATAAAAAAGCTGAGAATGTCCATCAGAGACTACATCGCTTCCACTGAAGAAAGGTTGACAATGCTGAAGGAAAAACTGGGAAAACAAAAAATCCGTGATGAAGCAAATCTACTCAGAAGGAGGTTTCACGAAAGACCATCTATAGACCTGCTGCAGGAGCGCCAAAATATCGATGGGAAGCTGAATGTCGAGGACGTGGAGACTTTTTATCGTGGACTCTACTCCAAGAGTGCAAACAACAACCAAACACCAGTATTTCGCGAGTGGCTTTGCAAAATAAGGCGATATTCGAGTGCACAAAACTTTGACCAACAAACAACTCCAGACTACGTCAGAAAAAAGTGCGACGAGGCGTTGGCGCGGGCGGCTCCCTGGAGGGCGGCCGGGGAGGACGGAATCCCTAACTACAGCTACAAAGTGCTGCCTGCGGCCAGAACATATCTGATAAACACTACGCAGAAAATCCTTGCGGGAGAACAGAAGTTGACTGAAACTGATGTGCGCGCCAGACTCGTGCTTATCCATAAAAAGGGCGACGAATGTGATCCTGAAAACTATAGGCCCATTTCGCTGTTAAATACTGACTACAAGATGGTCACAGCCGTAATTACGGCCACCCTTAGGGAGTCTCTTCCGAGCTGGGCAATTCCACCGGAGCAGTTCGCCCAACCAAATATCTGGGGAACAACACACGGACTTCTGGAGGACAAAAGCATCACGGCGTTGGCAAGAAGGCGAAACACCAGGAACCTCTCTGCGTGGTATGACTTTCGCAAGGCGTTTGACTCCGTCCACCACTCGTGTCTGAGGAGGCTTATCGATGCACTTCCTCTGCACCGGGAGATCAAGAAAACAACAAAACTGGCTTTGAAGCTCTGGTCACTCAGAATTCAACTGCAGAAGAAACAGACAGCGCCAATACCGGTGCGGAGGGGAGTGCTGCAGGGAGACTCTATGAGCCCACTTCTCTTCACGCTAGTGACTGCGGGGCTAATCGACCACATAAACACAAGTCCCAAAATCGTTAAAAAAAAGCCAAGGAAAGCATCGAATCCTTGCCTACATGGACGATATTAAATGTCACGCTCCCACCGGAAGCAGTCTCAAGTACATCACAGAAGAACTGACGAGTGCCGCAGCAGAACTTGGATTGGCGCTTAACACTGCCAAATGCGGACACTACTCAAGATCCGATGAGGAGGGGGACGAAGATTTGGAACCGTTTCTCCCCCAGGTACGACAGGGCTATAAATACCTGGGCCTAATCCAGTTGGAAAAAGACACCGAAGAAAACTATCAGAAAATGGAGGAACAACTGGAGGACAGACTGAACCTGGTCTTGGGATCACAACTTACGTCTTCTCAAAAAGTTGTACTTCTAAACTCGACGGTGATTCCAGCGGTTACTTATGTAACAGCAAACATCTTCTCCAACGAAAAAAGGAGCACCACACTGAAACGCTGCAGAGATCTGGACAAAAAGATCAGGAACAAGCTGATCGAGCACAAACTCAAGGGCAAATCCTCCTCCAATGCCTCGGTTTACCTCCCAATTCGGACAGGGGGCCTGGGACTCGCTTCAATCGAACGAACAACCGAAATAAACTACGCCAAAAAAGGTATCTATCTACTGAAACACGAAAGCCTAGAGAAGTGCAGACATAGGTACAGAATCCTCCAGAGGTCTGGCTGGAGAAACCCTCTCACTGACATGGAGTGGGTGCTCCAGAAGTACGACGTCACCGTCCCGGAGGAGGAGAATGACATTAAAAAATGCTGCCACAAGGTGTCAGACGCCATAAAAAAGAAAATAAATCAAGAACTCCTGGAAAAGTGGTCGCAAAACATGCACTATGGCAGACTAGTTATGCGCGAAAATGAAAAGTTGACAGTACCGGCTCACACGTCTCCAACCCTAGATTCTTGGCGAAGAACAATGCTCCTGAATGCTGCGGAGGAACAACTACACGGGCTGTGCGTTGGACTTGAGAGGTGGAAATGTAGAAGAGGATGCGGAGCGGAGGAGACTTCCTACCATGTTGCTGCGGCCTGCGTTGAGAGCGCCTACACTACCAGGCACGACTGCGTGGTCCACTGGCTGCTGAAAACACTATACAAGTGCCTCCGGGCCCCCCGTGGATGCTTCAGGCGCCTTCAGTTTGGCAGGGCGCATTGCCAGGAGACGTTCCGGTGTGGCCTGAGAAAAGTGACCATCAAAGGTGGGAAAAAACTGGTGACCGAAACTCCACTCTACCATAGTAAGCCGGATGTCGTGGTGTACCTGACAAACCCAGACGAGGTGTTCGTCATAGAGGTGGCGGTATCGCACCTGCAAAATATAAGAAGTCAAGAAAAGTTGAAGAAAACACGGTACACTGTAAACTCCATCCTGAAGACTGACAGCTTTGAAACGCAAAATGTGCCGCGCGACTTTAATCTAGTAGACGAACTAAAGCTGATGCATCGATGTCCGGTTACTTTTGCCACCTGCGTTGTGGGCTGCTATGGCGAGATTCTGGCTACGGATGACTTCCTCCACTTCCGGGGCGTCCTCAGGCGAAGCCTCAGAGTGTCGCTGCGAGAGTGGCAAATTCTGACCAATAGGATGAGTCACAGCGTGGCGGTATCTACCACCAATATTCTGTTAGGGAGAATTGAGAGGGGCCGCAGAAGAGGCGAGGGGCGACCACCACGACCGCCTGATGTGGAGACGTAGTGGAGACGGCAATCCGGGGGAGATCTATCCCGACAGGCGCTAGCTCACCACCAAATACTTTAAATATGCATGTTTATTCAGTTACATAACTTATTTGTATACTTGTAAATATTGTAAATAAAGAAATTTCTAGACCATACCGGACTATCGTTGAGTGCGGACGTATAGCGAGAAGTTCCGAGCAAACGCCAACGTGTGCGTTAAAATCGGTGTCTTTAGCGCGAAAACGCGACGATAGTCACTTAAGTCAGTCCGGAGAACCCATAATTAGGAAAACAAGCAAATCGGACTGTCCAGCCGCGTGTGATTGCCAGAAGGCAAAAATACAGGCTATCCAGGGTGGTGAGAAATTGAGTGTGCAAACTGCATCTGCACCTCAGAACTGCTTAAGTGTCGAGTGCCGTCTTTCATCGAGTGCGGGTGTGTATTTCCCCCGTCTGGTGTCCCCCATAATTCGTGTGTTCCCCAAAACTTAAAGTACGTAAAGTTCTTAATTCTTCAAGAGGCTCATTTGACCTTGTTTGCAAACGAGTGTATTCACATTTCGTACCGAACCGTCCAGCGCAAAAAAAGGGTAGAGGTACGCGATAACAACAACAAATATGTCTACATGGAAACCGGACGAAATAAACACTCTTCGAGATTTTGCACAGGACCGGACTGTGCTCACAAAAAGGGATTTGGAGGAGGCACAAAACCAATTGCCGGGACGATCTCTGGCCGCAATCAAGAAGAAATACCTTGAACTAAAAAATCCCAACCAAGCAGCCAGGCAGGGCAGCAGCAAGTGGACGGAGGCCGAACTGGGGGAACTAATAAGGGCGTACTTAAACAGACCGGAGACTCTCCCAACGGCCCGTATTAGGGCTATTTGCGACAATTTTCCTGGTCGATCAGAGAAGGCAATTGCGGCGAAACTTCGAGAAAGCCACCCAGATATTTATTATATGCGCAATAACGATCCACTACCCGACGCAAACGATGGGGCGGCCCCCGAGGCCGCCGTGGCAGGGCACGAACCGGTGGACGAGGCACCGGAAGAAGAAGCGACCGAAAATGAAGACTTTGACAACCAGCAGGACTTGGCCGACCAGGAACAGCACCTACATGTCGTTCAGGAACCGAGGCAGGAAACCAATTGCAGCAGCGCACCCAACAGGAGCCTTGCAGGAATAGAGGCCGACGGTGAGGAGGGTCACCTACAACCTCCAACACCCGAAACGCCACACCCTACCAGGCAAGAGCCACTATATCAAAAAATAAAGGCCTACTTTGACAAGTTGTTTGGATGCGTGAGTTGCAGAAAGCATAAAATCAAAAAATTCCTAATAAGACCTCAAAACAAGAGGACTGTTGCACTGGTTGACGGAATTCTGCGAGACAAGATTGCCGAAATCCAACAGCAAACTACACTTACAGAAGTAGAAAAGCGAAAAGCTATAAAGAATGCTATCTACGTCGCAACAAAAGTTCTCAGAGACTCACTAGTAAGCAAGAAACCAATCAAACCAGCACATAAAAGAACCGAGGACCAGATAACTAGACTGCAAAAACGCATCAACAGTGCTAAGGAAATCCGTGACTTGCACGGAAAAGATCTCCCAAAACGACTGTTCACGCAAGCCAAAATCATAAAAAAGCTGAGAATGTCCATCAGAGACTACATCGCTTCCACTGAAGAAAGGTTGGCAATGCTGAAGGAAAAACTGGGTAAACAAAAAATCCGTGATGAAGCAAATCTACTCAGAAGGAGGTTTCACGAAAGACCATCTATAGACCTGCTGCAGGAGCGCCAAAATGTCGATGGGAAGCTGAATGTCGAGGACGCGGAGACTTTTTATCGTGGACTCTACTCCAAGAGTGCAAACAACAACCAAACACCAGTATTCCGCGAGTGGCTTTGCAAAATAAGGCGATATTCGAGTGCACAAAGCTTTGACCAACAAACAACTCCAGACTACGTCAGAAAAAAGTGCGACGAGGCGTTGGCGCGGGCGGCTCCCTGGAAGGCGGCCGGGGAGGACGGAATCCCTAACTACAGCTACAAAGTGCTGCCTGCGGCCAGAACATATCTGATAAACACTACGCAGAAAATCCTTGCGGGAGAACAGAAGTTGACTGAAACTGATGTGCGCGCCAGACTCGTGCTTATCCATAAAAAGGGCGACGAATGTGATCCTGAAAACTATAGGCCCATTTCGTTGTTAAATACTGACTACAAGATGGTCACAGCCGTAATTACGGCCACCCTTAGGGAGTCTCTTCCGAGCTGGGCAATTCCACCGGAGCAGTTCGCCCAACCAAATATCTGGGGAACAACACACGGACTTCTGGAGGACAAAAGCATCACGGCGTTGGCAAGAAGGCGAAACACCAGGAACCTCTCTGCGTGGTATGACTTTCGCAAGGCGTTTGACTCCGTCCACCACTCGTGTCTGAAGAGGCTTATCGATGCACTTCCTCTGCACCGGGAGATCAAGAAAACAACAAAACTGGCTTTGAAGCTCTGGTCACTCAGAATTCAACTGCAGAAGAAACAGACAGCGCCAATACCGGTGCGGAGGGGGGTGCTGCAGGGAGACTCTATGAGCCCACTTCTCTTCACGCTAGTGACTGCGGGGCTAATCGACCACATAAACACAAGTCCCAAGATCGTTAAAAAAAGCCAAGGAAAGCATCGAATCCTTGCCTACATGGACGATATTAAATGTCACGCTCCCACCGGAAGCAGTCTCAAGTACATCACAGAAGAACTGACGAGTGCCGCCGCAGAACTTGGATTGGCGCTTAACACTGCCAAATGCGGACACTACTCAAGATCCGATGAGGAGGGGGACGAAGATTTGGAACCGTTTCTCCCCCAGGTACGACAGGGCTATAAATACCTGGGCCTAATCCAGTTGGAAAAAGACACCGAAGAAAACTATCAGAAAATGGAGGAACAACTGGAGGACAGACTGAACCTGGTCTTGGGATCACAACTTACGTCTTCTCAAAAAGTTGTACTTCTAAACTCGACGGTGATTCCAGCGGTTACTTATGTAACAGCAAACATCTTCTCCAACGAAAAAAGGAGCACCACACTGAAACGCTGCAGAGATCTGGACAAAAAGATCAGGAACAAGCTGATCGAGCACAAACTCAAGGGCAAATCCTCCTCCAATGCCTCGGTTTACCTCCCAATTCGGACAGGGGGCCTGGGACTCGCTTCAATCGAACGAATAACCGAAATAAACTACGCCAAAAAAGGTATCTATCTACTGAAACACGAAAGCCTAGAGAAGTGCAGACATAGGTACAGAATCCTCCAGAGGTCTGGCTGGAGAAACCCTCTCACTGACATGGAGTGGGTGCTCCAGAAGTACGACGTCACCGTCCCGGAGGAGGAGAATGACATTAGAAAATGCTGCCACAAGGTGTCAGACGCCATAAAAAAGAAAATAAATCAAGAACTCCTGGAAAAGTGGTCGCAAAACATGCACTATGGCAGACTAGTTATGCGCGAAAATGAAAAGTTGACAGTCCCGGCTCACACGTCCCCAACCCTAGATTCTTGGCGAAGAACAATGCTCCTGAATGCTGCGGAGGAACAACTACACGGGCTGTGCGTTGGGCTTGAGAGGTGGAAATGTAGAAGAGGATGCGGAGCGGAGGAGACTTCCTACCATGTTGCTGCGGCCTGCGTTGAGAGCGCCTACACTACCAGGCATGACTGCGTGGTCCACTGGCTGCTGAAAACACTATACAAATGCCTCCGGGCCCCCCGTGGATGCTTCAGGCGCCTTCAGTTTGGCAGGGCGCATTGCCAGGAGACGTTCCGGTGTGGCCTGAGAAAAGTGACCATCAAAGGTGGGAAAAAACTGGTGACCGAAACTCCACTCTACCATAGTAAGCCGGATGTCGTAGTGTACCTGACAAACCCAGACGAGGTGTTCGTCATAGAGGTGGCGGTATCGCACCTGCAAAATATAAGAAGTCAAGAAAAGTTGAAGAAAACACGATACACTGTAAACTCCATCCTAAAGACTGACAGCTTTGAAACGCAAAATGTGCCGCGCGACTCTAATCTAGTAGACGAACTAAAGCTGATGCATCGATGTCCGGTTACTTTTGCCACCTGCGTTGTGGGCTGCTATGGCGAGATTCTGGCTACGGATGACTTCCTCCACTTCCGGGGCGTCCTCAGGCGAAGCCTCAGAGTGTCGCCGCGAGAGTGGCAAATTCTGACCAATAGGATGAGTCACAGCGTAGCGGTATCTACCACCAATATTCTGTTAGGGAGAATTGAGAGGGGCCGCAGAAGAGGCGAGGGGCGACCACCACGACCGCCTGATGTGGAGACGTAGTGGGGACGGCAATCCGGGGGAGATCTATCCCGACAGGCGCTAGCTCACCACCAAATACTCTAAATATGCATGTTTATTCAGTTACATAACTTATTTGTATACTTGTAAATATTGTAAATAAAGAAATTTCTAGACCATAGATAGACCATGGGGCGGCCCCCGAGGCCGCCGTGGCAGAGCACGAACCGGTGGACGAGGCACCGGAAGAAGAAGCGACCGAAAATGAAGACTTTGACAACCAGCAGGACTTGGCCGACCAGGAACAGCACCTACAAGTCGTTCAGGAACCGAGGCAGGAAACCAATTGCAGCAGCGCACCCAACAGGAGCCTTGCAGGAATAGAGGCCGACGGTGAGGAGGGTCACCTACAACCTCCAACACCCGAAACGCCACACCCTGCCAGGCAAGAGCCAATATATCAAAAAATAAAGGCCTACTTTGACAAGTTGTTTGGATGCGTGAGTTGCAGAAAGCATAAAATCAAAAAATTCCTAATAAGACCTCAAAACAAGAGGACTGTTGCACTGGTTGACGGAATTCTGCGAGACAAGATTGTCGAAATCCAACAGCAAACTACACTTACAGAAGTAGAAAAGCGAAAAGCTACAAAGAATGCTATCTACGTCGCAACAAAAGTTCTCAGAGACTCACTAGTAAGCAAGAAACCAATCAAACCAGCACATAAAAGAACTGAGGACCAGATAACTAGACTGCAGAAACGCATCAACAGTGCTAAGGAAATCCGTGACTTGCACGGAAAAGGTCTCCCAAAACGACTGTTCACGCAAGCCAAAATCATAAAAAAGCTGAGAATGTCCATCAGAGACTACATCGCTTCCACTGAAGAAAGGTTGACAATGCTGAAGGAAAAACTGGGAAAACAAAAAATCCGTGATGAAGCAAATCTACTCAGAAGGAGGTTTCACGAAAGACCATCTATAGACCTGCTGCAGGAGCGCCAAAATATCGATGGGAAGCTGAATGTCGAGGACGTGGAGACTTTTTATCGTGGACTCTACTCCAAGAGTGCAAACAACAACCAAACACCAGTATTTCGCGAGTGGCTTTGCAAAATAAGGCGATATTCGAGTGCACAAAACTTTGACCAACAAACAACTCCAGACTACGTCAGAAAAAAGTGCGACGAGGCGTTGGCGCGGGCGGCTCCCTGGAAGGCGGCCGGGGAGGACGGAATCCCTAACTACAGCTACAAAGTGCTGCCTGCGGCCAGAACATATCTGATAAACACTACGCAGAAAATCCTTGCGGGAGAACAGAAGTTGACTGAAACTGATGTGCGCGCCAGACTCGTGCTTATCCATAAAAAGGGCGACGAATGTGATCCTGAAAACTATAGGCCCATTTCGCTGTTAAATACTGACTACAAGATGGTCACAGCCGTAATTACGGCCACCCTTAGGGAGTCTCTTCCGAGCTGGGCAATTCCACCGGAGCAGTTCGCCCAACCAAATATCTGGGGAACAACACACGGACTTCTGGAGGACAAAAGCATCACGGCGTTGGCAAGAAGGCGAAACACCAGGAACCTCTCTGCGTGGTATGACTTTCGCAAGGCGTTTGACTCCGTCCACCACTCGTGTCTGAGGAGGCTTATCGATGCACTTCCTCTGCACCGGGAGATCAAGAAAACAACAAAACTGGCTTTGAAGCTCTGGTCACTCAGAATTCAACTGCAGAAGAAACAGACAGCGCCAATACCGGTGCGGAGGGGAGTGCTGCAGGGAGACTCTATGAGCCCACTTCTCTTCACGCTAGTGACTGCGGGGCTAATCGACCACATAAACACAAGTCCCAAAATCGTTAAAAAAAGCCAAGGAAAGCATCGAATCCTTGCCTACATGGACGATATTAAATGTCACGCTCCCACCGGAAGCAGTCTCAAGTACATCACAGAAGAACTGACGAGTGCCGCCGCAGAACTTGGATTGGCGCTTAACACTGCCAAATGCGGACACTACTCAAGATCCGATGAGGAGGGGGACGAAGATTTGGAACCGTTTCTCCCCCAGGTACGACAGGGCTATAAATACCTGGGCCTAATCCAGTTGGAAAAAGACACCGAAGAAAACTATCAGAAAATGGAGGAACAACTGGAGGACAGACTGAACCTGGTCTTGGGATCACAACTTACGTCTTCTCAAAAAGTTGTACTTCTAAACTCGACGGTGATTCCAGCGGTTACTTATGTAACAGCAAACATCTTCTCCAACGAAAAAAGGAGCACCACACTGAAACGCTGCAAAGATCTGGACAAAAAGATCAGGAACAAGCTGATCGAGCACAAACTCAAGGGCAAATCCTCCTCCAATGCCTCGGTTTACCTCCCAATTCGGACAGGGGGCCTGGGACTCGCTTCAATCGAACGAACAACCGAAATAAACTACGCCAAAAAAGGTATCTATCTACTGAAACACGAAAGCCTAGAGAAGTGCAGACATAGGTACAGAATCCTCCAGAGGTCTGGCTGGAGAAACCCTCTCACTGACATGGAGTGGGTGCTCCAGAAGTACGACGTCACCGTCCCGGAGGAGGAGAATGACATTAGAAAATGCTGCCACAAGGTGTCAGACGCCATAAAAAAGAAAATAAATCAAGAACTCCTGGAAAAGTGGTCGCAAAACATGCACTATGGCAGACTAGTTATGCGCGAAAATGAAAAGTTGACAGTCCCGGCTCACACGTCCCCAACCCTAGATTCTTGGCGAAGAACAATGCTCCTGAATGCTGCGGAGGAACAACTACACGGGCTGTGCGTTGGGCTTGAGAGGTGGAAATGTAGAAGAGGATGCGGAGCGGAGGAGACTTCCTACCATGTTGCTGCGGCCTGCGTTGAGAGCGCCTACACTACCAGGCATGACTGCGTGGTCCACTGGCTGCTGAAAACACTATACAAATGCCTCCGGGCCCCCCGTGGATGCTTCAGGCGCCTTCAGTTTGGCAGGGCGCATTGCCAGGAGACGTTCCGGTGTGGCCTGAGAAAAGTGACCATCAAAGGTGGGAAAAAACTGGTGACCGAAACTCCACTCTACCATAGTAAGCCGGATGTCGTAGTGTACCTGACAAACCCAGACGAGGTGTTCGTCATAGAGGTGGCGGTATCGCACCTGCAAAATATAAGAAGTCAAGAAAAGTTGAAGAAAACACGATACACTGTAAACTCCATCCTAAAGACTGACAGCTTTGAAACGCAAAATGTGCCGCGCGACTCTAATCTAGTAGACGAACTAAAGCTGATGCATCGATGTCCGGTTACTTTTGCCACCTGCGTTGTGGGCTGCTATGGCGAGATTCTGGCTACGGATGACTTCCTCCACTTCCGGGGCGTCCTCAGGCGAAGCCTCAGAGTGTCGCTGCGAGAGTGGCAAATTCTGACCAATAGGATGAGTCACAGCGTAGCGGTATCTACCACCAATATTCTGTTAGGGAGAATTGAGAGGGGCCGCAGAAGAGGCGAGGGGCGACCACCACGACCGCCTGATGTGGAGACGTAGTGGGGACGGCAATCCGGGGGAGATCTATCCCGACAGGCGCTAGCTCACCACCAAATACTTTAAATATGCATGTTTATTCAGTTACATAACTTATTTGTATACTTGTAAATATTGTAAATAAAGAAATTTCTAGACCATATCGGACTATCGTTGAGTGCGGACGTATAGCGAGAAGTTCCGAGCAAACGCCAACGTGTGCGTTAAAATCGGTGTCTTTAGCGCGAAAACGCGACGATAGTCACTTAAGTCAGTCCGGAGAACCCATAATTAGGAAAACAAGCAAATCGGACTGTCCAGCCGCGTGTGATTGCCAGTAGGCAAAAATACAGGCTATCCAGGGTGGTGAGAAATTGAGTGTGCAAACCTCAGAACTGCTTAAGTGTCGAGTGCCGTCTTTCATCGAGTGCGGGTGTATATTTCCCCCGTCTGGTGCCCCCCATAATTCGTGTGTTCCCCAAAACTTAAAGTACGTACAGTTCTTAATTCTTCAAGAGACTCATTTGACCTTGTTTGCAAACGAGTGTATTCACATTTCGTACCGAACCGTCCAACGCAAAAAAGGGCAGAGGTACGCGATAACAACAACAAATATGTCTACATGGAAACCGGACGAAATAAACACTCTTCGAGATTTTGCACAGGACCGGACTGTGCTCACAAAAAGGGATTTGGAGGAGGCACAAAACCAACTACCGGGACGATCTCTGGCCGCAATCAAGAAGAAATACCTTGAACTAAAAAATCCCAACCAAGCAGCCAGGCAGGGCAGCAGCAAGTGGACGGAGGCCGAACTGGGGGAACTAATAAGGGCGTACTTGAACAGACCGGAGACTCTCCCAACGGCCCGTATTAGGGCTATTTGCGACAATTTTCCTGGTCGATCAGAGAAAGCAATTGCGGCGAAACTCCGAGAAAGCCACCCAGATATTTATTATATGCGCAATAACGATCCACTACCCGACGCAAACGATGGGGCGGCCCCCGAGGCCGCCGTGGCAGAGCACGAACCGGTGGACGAGGCACCGGAAGAAGAAGCGACCGAAAATGAAGACTTTGACAACCAGCAGGACTTGGCCGACCAGGAACAGCACCTACATGTCGTTCAGGAACCGAGGCAGGAAACCAATTGCAGCAGCGCACCCAACAGGAGCCTTGCAGGAATAGAGGCCGACGGTGAGGAGGGTCACCTACAACCTCCAACACCCGAAACGCCACACCCTGCCAGGCAAGAGCCAATATATCAAAAAATAAAGGCCTACTTTGACAAGTTGTTTGGATGCGTGAGTTGCAGAAAGCATAAAATCAAAAAATTCCTAATAAGACCTCAAAACAAGAGGACTGTTGCACTGGTTGACGGAATTCTGCGAGACAAGATTGTCGAAATCCAACAGCAAACTACACTTACAGAAGTAGAAAAGCGAAAAGCTACAAAGAATGCTATCTACGTCGCAACAAAAGTTCTCAGAGACTCACTAGTAAGCAAGAAACCAATCAAACCAGCACATAAAAGAACTGAGGACCAGATAACTAGACTGCAGAAACGCATCAACAGTGCTAAGGAAATCCGTGACTTGCACGGAAAAGGTCTCCCAAAACGACTGTTCACGCAAGCCAAAATCATAAAAAAGCTGAGAATGTCCATCAGAGACTACATCGCTTCCACTGAAGAAAGGTTGACAATGCTGAAGGAAAAACTGGGAAAACAAAAAATCCGTGATGAAGCAAATCTACTCAGAAGGAGGTTTCACGAAAGACCATCTATAGACCTGCTGCAGGAGCGCCAAAATATCGATGGGAAGCTGAATGTCGAGGACGTGGAGACTTTTTATCGTGGACTCTACTCCAAGAGTGCAAACAACAACCAAACACCAGTATTTCGCGAGTGGCTTTGCAAAATAAGGCGATATTCGAGTGCACAAAACTTTGACCAACAAACAACTCCAGACTACGTCAGAAAAAAGTGCGACGAGGCGTTGGCGCGGGCGGCTCCCTGGAAGGCGGCCGGGGAGGACGGAATCCCTAACTACAGCTACAAAGTGCTGCCTGCGGCCAGAACATATCTGATAAACACTACGCAGAAAATCCTTGCGGGAGAACAGAAGTTGACTGAAACTGATGTGCGCGCCAGACTCGTGCTTATCCATAAAAAGGGCGACGAATGTGATCCTGAAAACTATAGGCCCATTTCGCTGTTAAATACTGACTACAAGATGGTCACAGCCGTAATTACGGCCACCCTTAGGGAGTCTCTTCCGAGCTGGGCAATTCCACCGGAGCAGTTCGCCCAACCAAATATCTGGGGAACAACACACGGACTTCTGGAGGACAAAAGCATCACGGCGTTGGCAAGAAGGCGAAACACCAGGAACCTCTCTGCGTGGTATGACTTTCGCAAGGCGTTTGACTCCGTCCACCACTCGTGTCTGAGGAGGCTTATCGATGCACTTCCTCTGCACCGGGAGATCAAGAAAACAACAAAACTGGCTTTGAAGCTCTGGTCACTCAGAATTCAACTGCAGAAGAAACAGACAGCGCCAATACCGGTGCGGAGGGGAGTGCTGCAGGGAGACTCTATGAGCCCACTTCTCTTCACGCTAGTGACTGCGGGGCTAATCGACCACATAAACACAAGTCCCAAAATCGTTAAAAAAAGCCAAGGAAAGCATCGAATCCTTGCCTACATGGACGATATTAAATGTCACGCTCCCACCGGAAGCAGTCTCAAGTACATCACAGAAGAACTGACGAGTGCCGCCGCAGAACTTGGATTGGCGCTTAACACTGCCAAATGCGGACACTACTCAAGATCCGATGAGGAGGGGGACGAAGATTTGGAACCGTTTCTCCCCCAGGTACGACAGGGCTATAAATACCTGGGCCTAATCCAGTTGGAAAAAGACACCGAAGAAAACTATCAGAAAATGGAGGAACAACTGGAGGACAGACTGAACCTGGTCTTGGGATCACAACTTACGTCTTCTCAAAAAGTTGTACTTCTAAACTCGACGGTGATTCCAGCGGTTACTTATGTAACAGCAAACATCTTCTCCAACGAAAAAAGGAGCACCACACTGAAACGCTGCAAAGATCTGGACAAAAAGATCAGGAACAAGCTGATCGAGCACAAACTCAAGGGCAAATCCTCCTCCAATGCCTCGGTTTACCTCCCAATTCGGACAGGGGGCCTGGGCCTCGCTTCAATCGAACGAACAACCGAAATAAACTACGCCAAAAAAGGTATCTATCTACTGAAACACGAAAGCCTAGAGAAGTGCAGACATAGGTACAGAATCCTCCAGAGGTCTGGCTGGAGAAACCCTCTCACTGACATGGAGTGGGTGCTCCAGAAGTACGACGTCACCGTCCCGGAGGAGGAGAATGACATTAGAAAATGCTGCCACAAGGTGTCAGACGCCATAAAAAAGAAAATAAATCAAGAACTCCTGGAAAAGTGGTCGCAAAACATGCACTATGGCAGACTAGTTATGCGCGAAAATGAAAAGTTGACAGTCCCGGCTCACACGTCCCCAACCCTAGATTCTTGGCGAAGAACAATGCTCCTGAATGCTGCGGAGGAACAACTACACGGGCTGTGCGTTGGGCTTGAGAGGTGGAAATGTAGAAGAGGATGCGGAGCGGAGGAGACTTCCTACCATGTTGCTG
This sequence comes from Taphrorychus bicolor, assembly GCA_951812265.1. Classification (NCBI taxonomy): domain Eukaryota; kingdom Metazoa; phylum Arthropoda; class Insecta; order Coleoptera; family Curculionidae; genus Taphrorychus; species Taphrorychus bicolor. The sequence goes on along the minus strand of OX638300.1, from coordinate 44,953,452 downwards.
CGGCCTGCGTTGAGAGCGCCTACACTACCAGGCATGACTGCGTGGTCCACTGGCTGCTGAAAACACTATACAAATGCCTCCGGGCCCCCCGTGGATGCTTCAGGCGCCTTCAGTTTGGCAGGGCGCATTGCCAGGAGACGTTCCGGTGTGGCCTGAGAAAAGTGACCATCAAAGGTGGGAAAAAACTGGTGACCGAAACTCCACTCTACCATAGTAAGCCGGATGTCGTAGTGTACCTGACAAACCCAGACGAGGTGTTCGTCATAGAGGTGGCGGTATCGCACCTGCAAAATATAAGAAGTCAAGAAAAGTTGAAGAAAACACGATACACTGTAAACTCCATCCTAAAGACTGACAGCTTTGAAACGCAAAATGTGCCGCGCGACTCTAATCTAGTAGACGAACTAAAGCTGATGCATCGATGTCCGGTTACTTTTGCCACCTGCGTTGTGGGCTGCTATGGCGAGATTCTGGCTACGGATGACTTCCTCCACTTCCGGGGCGTCCTCAGGCGAAGCCTCAGAGTGTCGCTGCGAGAGTGGCAAATTCTGACCAATAGGATGAGTCACAGCGTAGCGGTATCTACCACCAATATTCTGTTAGGGAGAATTGAGAGGGGCCGCAGAAGAGGCGAGGGGCGACCACCACGACCGCCTGATGTGGAGACGTAGTGGGGACGGCAATCCGGGGGAGATCTATCCCGACAGGCGCTAGCTCACCACCAAATACTTTAAATATGCATGTTTATTCAGTTACATAACTTATTTGTATACTTGTAAATATTGTAAATAAAGAAATTTCTAGACCATACCGGACTATCGTTGAGTGCGGACGTATAGCGAGAAGTTCCGAGCAAACGCCAACGTGTGCGTTAAAATCGGTGTCTTTAGCGCGAAAACGCGACGATAGTCACTTAAGTCAGTCCGGAGAACCCATAATTAGGAAAACAAGCAAATCGGACTGTCCAGCCGCGTGTGATTGCCAGAAGGCAAAAATACAGGCTATCCAGGGTGGTGAGAAATTGAGTGTGCAAACTGCATCTGCACCTCAGAACTGCTTAAGTGTCGAGTGCCGTCTTTCATCGAGTGCGGGTGTGTATTTCCCCCGTCTGGTGTCCCCCATAATTCGTGTGTTCCCCAAAACTTAAAGTACGTAAAGTTCTTAATTCTTCAAGAGGCTCATTTGACCTTGTTTGCAAACGAGTGTATTCACATTTCGTACCGAACCGTCCAGCGCAAAAAAAGGGTAGAGGTACGCGATAACAACAACAAATATGTCTACATGGAAACCGGACGAAATAAACACTCTTCGAGATTTTGCACAGGACCGGACTGTGCTCACAAAAAGGGATTTGGAGGAGGCACAAAACCAATTGCCGGGACGATCTCTGGCCGCAATCAAGAAGAAATACCTTGAACTAAAAAATCCCAACCAAGCAGCCAGGCAGGGCAGCAGCAAGTGGACGGAGGCCGAACTGGGGGAACTAATAAGGGCGTACTTAAACAGACCGGAGACTCTCCCAACGGCCCGTATTAGGGCTATTTGCGACAATTTTCCTGGTCGATCAGAGAAAGCAATTGCGGCGAAACTCCGAGAAAGCCACCCAGATATTTATTATATGCGCAATAACGATCCACTACCCGACGCAAACGATGGGGCGGCCCCCGAGGCCGCCGTGGCAGAGCACGAACCGGTGGACGAGGCACCGGAAGAAGAAGCGACCGAAAATGAAGACTTTGACAACCAGCAGGACTTGGCCGACCAGGAACAGCACCTACATGTCGTTCAGGAACCGAGGCAGGAAACCAATTGCAGCAGCGCACCCAACAGGAGCCTTGCAGGAATAGAGGCCGACGGTGAGGAGGGTCACCTACAACCTCCAACACCCGAAACGCCACACCCTGCCAGGCAAGAGCCACTATATCAAAAAATAAAGGCCTACTTTGACAAGTTGTTTGGATGCGTGAGTTGCAGAAAGCATAAAATCAAAAAATTCCTAATAAGACCTCAAAACAAGAGGACTGTTGCACTGGTTGACGGAATTCTGCGAGACAAGATTGCCGAAATCCAACAGCAAACTACACTTACAGAAGTAGAAAAGCGAAAAGCTATAAAGAATGCTATCTACGTCGCAACAAAAGTTCTCAGAGACTCACTAGTAAGCAAGAAACCAATCAAACCAGCACATAAAAGAACCGAGGACCAGATAACTAGACTGCAAAAACGCATCAACAGTGCTAAGGAAATCCGTGACTTGCACGGAAAAGATCTCCCAAAACGACTGTTCACGCAAGCCAAAATCATAAAAAAGCTGAGAATGTCCATCAGAGACTACATCGCTTCCACTGAAGAAAGGTTGGCAATGCTGAAGGAAAAACTGGGTAAACAAAAAATCCGTGATGAAGCAAATCTACTCAGAAGGAGGTTTCACGAAAGACCATCTATAGACCTGCTGCAGGAGCGCCAAAATGTCGATGGGAAGCTGAATGTCGAGGACGCGGAGACTTTTTATCGTGGACTCTACTCCAAGAGTGCAAACAACAACCAAACACCAGTATTCCGCGAGTGGCTTTGCAAAATAAGGCGATATTCGAGTGCACAAAACTTTGACCAACAAACAACTCCAAACTACGTCAGAAAAAAGTGCGACGAGGCGTTGGCGCGGGCGGCTCCCTGGAAGGCGGCCGGGGAGGACGGAATCCCTAACTACAGCTACAAAGTGCTGCCTGCGGCCAGAACATATCTGATAAACACTACGCAGAAAATCCTTGCGGGAGAACAGAAGTTGACTGAAACTGATGTGCGCGCCAGACTCGTGCTTATCCATAAAAAGGGCGACGAATGTGATCCTGAAAACTATAGGCCCATTTCGCTGTTAAATACTGACTACAAGATGGTCACAGCCGTAATTACGGCCACCCTTAGGGAGTCTCTTCCGGGCTGGGCAATTCCACCGGAGCAGTTCGCCCAACCAAATATCTGGGGAACAACACACGGACTTCTGGAGGACAAAAGCATCACGGCGTTGGCAAGAAGGCGAAACACCAGGAACCTCTCTGCGTGGTATGACTTTCGCAAGGCGTTTGACTCCGTCCACCACTCGTGTCTGAGGAGGCTTATCGATGCACTTCCTCTGCACCGGGAGATCAAGAAAACAACAAAACTGGCTTTGAAGCTCTGGTCACTCAGAATTCAACTGCAGAAGAAACAGACAGCGCCAATACCGGTGCGGAGGGGAGTGCTGCAGGGAGACTCTATGAGCCCACTTCTCTTCACGCTAGTGACTGCGGGGCTAATCGACCACATAAACACAAGTCCCAAAATCGTTAAAAAAAGCCAAGGAAAGCATCGAATCCTTGCCTACATGGACGATATTAAATGTCACGCTCCCACCGGAAGCAGTCTCAAGTACATCACAGAAGAACTGACGAGTGCCGCCGCAGAACTTGGATTGGCGCTTAACACTGCCAAATGCGGACACTACTCAAGATCCGATGAGGAGGGGGACGAAGATTTGGAACCGTTTCTCCCCCAGGTACGACAGGGCTATAAATACCTGGGCCTAATCCAGTTGGAAAAAGACACCGAAGAAAACTATCAGAAAATGGAGGAACAACTGGAGGACAGACTGAACCTGGTCTTGGGATCACAACTTACGTCTTCTCAAAAAGTTGTACTTCTAAACTCGACGGTGATTCCAGCGGTTACTTATGTAACAGCAAACATCTTCTCCAACGAAAAAAGGAGCACCACACTGAAACGCTGCAGAGATCTGGACAAAAAGATCAGGAACAAGCTGATCGAGCACAAACTCAAGGGCAAATCCTCCTCCAATGCCTCGGTTTACCTCCCAATTCGGACAGGGGACCTGGGACTCGCTTCAATCGAACGAACAACCGAAATAAACTACGCCAAAAAAGGTATCTATCTACTGAAACACGAAAGCCTAGAGAAGTGCAGACATAGGTACAGAATCCTCCAGAGGTCTGGCTGGAGAAACCCTCTCACTGACATGGAGTGGGTGCTCCAGAAGTACGACGTCACCGTCCCGGAGGAGGAGAATGACATTAGAAAATGCTGCCACAAGGTGTCAGACGCCATAAAAAAGAAAATAAATCAAGAACTCCTGGAAAAGTGGTCGCAAAACATGCACTATGGCAGACTAGTTATGCGCGAAAAGGAAAAGTTGACAGTCCCGGCTCACACGTCCCCAACCCTAGATTCTTGGCGAAGAACAATGCTCCTGAATGCTGCGGAGGAACAACTACACGGGCTGTGCGTTGGGCTTGAGAGGTGGAAATGTAGAAGAGGATGCGGAGCGGAGGAGACTTCCTACCATGTTGCTGCGGCCTGCGTTGAGAGCGCCTACACTACCAGGCACGACTGCGTGGTCCACTGGCTGCTGAAAACACTATACAAATGCCTCCGGGCCCCCCGTGGATGCTTCGGGCGCCTTCAGTTTGGCAGGGCGCATTGCCAGGAGACGTTCCGGTGTGGCCTGAGAAAAGTGACCATCAAAGGTGGGAAAAAACTGGTGACCGAAACTCCACTCTACCATAGTAAGCCGGATGTCGTAGTGTACCTGACAAACCCAGACGAGGTGTTCGTCATAGAGGTGGCGGTATCGCACCTGCAAAATATAAGAAGTCAAGAAAAGTTGAAGAAAACACGGTACACTGTAAACTCCATCCTGAAGACTGACAGCTTTGAAACGCAAAATGTGCCGCGCGACTTTAATCTAGTAGACGAACTAAAGCTGATGCATCGATGTCCGGTTACTTTTGCCACCTGCGTTGTGGGCTGCTATGGCGAGATTCTGGCTACGGACGACTTCCTCCACTTCCGGGGCGTCCTCAGGCGAAGCCTCAGAGTGTCGCTGCGAGAGTGGCAAATTCTGACCAATAGGATGAGTCACAGCGTAGCGGTATCTACCACCAATATTCTGTTAGGGAGAATTGAGAGGGGCCGCAGAAGAGGCGAGGGGCGACCACCACGACCGCCTGATGTGGAGACGTAGTGGGGACGGCAATCCGGGGGAGATCTATCCCGACAGGCGCTAGCTCACCACCAAATACTTTAAATATACATGTTTATTCAGTTACATAACTTATTTGTATACTTATAAATATTGTAAATAAAGAAATTTCTAGACCATACCGGATTGTGTAAAGCAGTGAACTTAGCGCTTTAATTTCCGAGTATACAGCGAATGCGTACATGTGGTTAACGATCTCAAGGTGGCTAAAGGCTAAAGTACTAAAAATTGTACTAAATCAACTTCTTTCCAGTGATGGGCGCGTATTCTACGTGGTGTATATTACACCATTATCTACACGTAGACAATAACATTTATCTACATGCCAAAAGTCACGTAGGGAATGCATATAATGTAGAAAATCAAAAGAGCAATAATATAACGTATAACCTGGTCATTGTTAAATTATTGCTTTTTTTTTGATTCTGTATATTTGTTAGGTAGTTTATTCATTACTTGATTGATCACTCGACTCTCATAGAAATTGAAAAGCAATCCAATAATAAATGTATAAAATTCTTATTCGAGAATATAACTAAAAAAATTAAGTAAAACATAAAGCCACTTTAGTGTTATGTTATATTATTGCTTTTATAGTAGAATAATTTAAACATTTTGCAAAATATTTGCCAATTTTTCAACAAGTTTTCAACAAAATGTAGCCCAGATCATCAGTCTCTTGACTTGGGTACCTCTCGCTTGACATGATTAAATTAATATTTCGTAACTTTTGAATGGTTTTGCATAGGTTTTAAATTTTAAATTGAAATACACTACAAGACAAATAGTTAATAACGTAACAAAACAATAACAATACCATATCATAACTCCACAAAGCTTGTTACTCAGTTGTCAGTTGTCATCAACGTAACCTCAAATTTATAAAATCTACATAGATTACATGATTTTCTACATGAAAGCTTTATCTACATTATCTACGCATTGTATACGTCGTAAACGTAAAAAATAAATTCTACGCGTAAACGCCCATCACTGCTTCTTTCGAGACAGTTTGTTGGAAAAAAATGTACATTTCTTTTACACAAAAAGAAACATTGTTCTAAATCTGATTCTCTCCTGAGTTTGTTGGGAAAAAGTTTACGTATCAAGAGAGGGGATCATAATTATAAATTGAAACTTAGCTCTCACTTGATAAGAATTAAATGATTCTAATGGTTTTTAATTATTCCGCGCTCAGTGCAGGGAAATTATTTTTTTTGCGTGCGTCTCTTTGCTGCACCTTTGCTATTAATCACAAATGTATGATCACACTTTAATTATTTCCCTAACTCACCTGAACAGTTTCTTCTTCGGTGAAATACTGTATGGACGTCTCCCTCATGCAATTTTTACAAATCAACTTTAAGCTCATTTTGCCCTAGGTAACAACAACATTTGTCGCTTCTTCTCTTAGGTAAAAAAATAGGTCCAACCCGATCTATTTACATGTCACGACTAAAGCCAGATTTAGAAAACCAAAGTGTTGGGTCCGCCTAAAAATGCCGGCTTTCGCTTGTTAATGACGATTAGTCTTTTCCGGTTTCTGATGGAGATCATATTAGTTAGGACATGAAAAAAATATGTTTTTTTCGAAATAATTGCGTCGGGCTGCTTTAGTTACATTTTAACATTTGCATAAAATATAAAACGATAAAAGTGCGTTTATAGCAAGGAAGTGGATGTCGTTATTGAGGTGCTAAGAAAGGAGAAATTGTCAAAAGTTTATTTTTATCAAAAAAATATGGAAATTTTTTGATAAAAATCATAAGATTTTCTTTTTATATATTTAAAAGGTATATAGATGTAGAGTCGAGACTCAATGAGTTTTCCAGGTGGTGGATCAATTTTCGGTACCACCTTATTCACTGCGTAAAACGAGGCACGTCCACCAAGCTCGTACCCTTCGAATGTCGCCTTAATCGCCCACTTCCCGACTCGTGTCAAAGCTATTGTCTTACAATATGCTTTCGGTCTTTATAGTTGATTACGTCGAATGAACACTTCCTTTTTAAGAAACAGAAACGACGCTTAAACGGTTTCTCTTTGAAAATTTCCGGCGTTTAAGTACAACTTTATGTTAATTTTCCGAAGAAATCAGTTTTTGTTATCAGCAGAAATGCATCTATCTTGTGGACGATGACCTGATTAGATTTGTGATTACGTCACAACGGTCAATAAGCGCGAAAGGTAACAAAGATTGCTCGATAGCACTGATACGATTCTCAACGATTGTATATCTATTCTTTGATAACTCATGCGAAATTTGAAGATTAGATGTCAACTACCCAAGTTGAATAAAACTTATTCTTATACAGTACCATTTCGTCATTTAGTGTTCAAGGATTTTTCCCAATAAGTAAACAATGTCAAAGTCAGGGTTGTTACAGAAAGGCAAGAAAGTGTCCCCGTATCGTCGACTAAATTGTACTTTTTATGGTTAGAATGTACATTAGCCTGGCGCATTCGCCATATTTCAAATAGGAGAATTTTACATTTACATCAATTTTCATTTATCTTTTGTTATTTTATATCTACTTCTATATAATTATTATTTCCTCGAACTCTCTCAGTGACACTTGTTGCGTTTGCTCGTCGTTCTCCTCAATCCTGCTCCATTTTAAGTTTGTGAATTGTACTATTTTTTGATCAATTATACATGGTTCTTGTACATTGAAACAAAGTACATAGGCGTGACATTCCTGGGGTAGTTATAGGCAGAAACAAAGTGTGGCTAAATTGTACTTTTTGTCGTCAGAAGGTACTTTAGCCGGGCGCATTTGCCTTATTCTGAATTTGTGAATTTTTGCATTTTAAACAATTTTCATTTTTCTCTTGTTATCTTATATCCACTTCGATATAATTATTATTTCCTCAAACTCGACTGTGACACTTCCTGCAATTGCTCGTCGCGCTCCTGGATCCCGCTCCTCTCCAACTTTCTGATTGTACTATTTTTTGGTCAACTGTACTGTGTAGTCTCATATACCCAAATGTACGTTTTTGAGTACAAAGTATCATGCGTTCATTTAAAGGAAACCTGAAGTAGGCCATGGAATTGGAACAGTGGGTCTGAGATAACTAAAAAAAACTGTAATGATGTCATAAAATGTTCCAACTTTCTTTTTTTGTATGAACTTATCTTAGACAAGTAGTGTTATTACAAGGTTTTTTTATGAACACCGGTTATAGCTCATTTACTTATTTTTTACGTTACTTTACTCCTCACCTTACTCGTTACCTTTATTTTTCTCCTTTCTGCACATGTTAAGAAGATACGATAAATATGTCAAAGTGAGATTTCTAACGTCTACTTGATGTCAATAATAAGTGAATGGTTTTTACATCGGCGTAACATCTCTGACGTCAGTTTGCTTGTTTTTTTTATGTCTGGTTGCCAAGTTTTTTTCTGTTCAAGTCATTTTGCTTTTTTATGTACATCCTTTTGATTAGGTTAGTTCAGGTCAGTTCAGTTACGATTTTCCTTTCTTTAAATTACTTCGTGTTAGTTCAGTTATATTTTTCCTATCTATATATATATCTACATATCTATATTAACCTAACCAGTTTAGGTTAACCCAGTTTTGTCATGCCAAGCGGCTTCGTTCTTTTCCTATGGGGAGCAAAGCTGCTCTGATTCTCTATGAGAAGCTCTTTGATTAGATTAGTCTAGTTCGTTTCTGTTATGTTTTTCTTTTGTTCAAGTTAGTTTAGGTTAGGTCACTTTTTACCCTACTACTTTGAACAAGTTTTAGTTTTTTTGGCCACTCGGTGGTTTTGTAGTCTTTAAAATTCCTGTCAAGATACAATTCGAACCTCGATGTCACTGTAGCCTTTAAAACTTTAATGCAGTTTTTCCGGACAATTAATTAAGATTGTAATTAAGTTTGTGTTAGTTTCAATGGGATTTCACTGTTCTGTAGCCTTAGCAATGGATTTAGAAAGACTACCGAGACATTATGTTGCCCGAATAACCTACCTAGAGATGTTTTTTACTCTTGTTGTTGAACATTGAGTCAATTATTCTACTTTGAACAATCTTAGATTTTTTTGAAAACTCGGTGGCTTTGTAGCCCTCAAAATTTCTGTCAAGAAACACTTTGAATCTCGATGTCTCTGTAGTCTTCAAAACTTGAATGCGGTTTTTTTTCGGACAAATAGTTAAGTTTGTGTTTCAATGGGATTTTATTGATCTGAAGGCTCAGCAATGGATTCGAAAAGACTACAAAGACATCAAAGCCATTATTTTGCCCAATTAACTTGCCTAGAGACGTTTTTTACTCTTATGGTTGAAAATCCAATCAATTACACTACTTCGAACAAATTTTTTTTTGAAAACTTCGTATCTATGTAGTCTTCAAAATCCCTGTTAAGAAACAGTTTAAACCACGATGTGTTTGTAGTCTTTAAAATTTCAATGCAGTTTTTTCGGACAATTAATTAGGATTGTGATTAAGTTTGAGTTAGTTTCAATGAGATTTCACTGTTTTGTAGGCTTAGCAATGGATTTAAAAAGACTACAGAGACATTACATTACCCGAATAACTTTGGGCATTTTTTCTTAAGAAATTGTTTTTTAATAACAAATTAGCTTACAAAATCCACGCTTAAGTGAACAAAAAGTCGGCAACAGCGAAATTTTAATGACGCATCTTGACAAATTTGTCTTGGCGACAAGTAAACAAACAATCGCTGTCGATGTTATACTGGTGAAATTCCATGGCATGGGTTGATGCCAAAAATAACTGAATGGATTATAGAGACGTTTTTTGCTCTTGTTGTTGAAAATCCTGTCAATTACACTACTATAAACAAATTTATTTTTTTTTAAACTCGATGTCTCTGTAGTCTTTAAAGTCCCTGTCAGGAAACAGTTCGAATCTTGATGTCTCTGTAGTCTTTAAAATTTCAATGTAGTTTTTCGAACAATTAATTCAGATTGTGATTAAGTTTGTGTTAGTTTAAATGGGATTTTACTATTCTGTAGGCTCAACAATGGATTTAGAAACGCTACAGAGCATTATATTGCCTGAATAACTTATCTCGAGACGTTTTTTACTCTTATTAACTACAAAACTACAAAGACATCAAATACATTATTTTGCCCAATTAACTTGCCTAGAGACGTTTTTGATTCGTATGGTTGAAAATCCAATCAATTACACTACTTCGAACAAATTTTTTTGTTGAAAACTCGGTATCTCTGTAGTCTTCAATATCCCCTGTCAAGAAACAGTTTAAACCTCGATGTCTTTGTAGTCTTTAAAACTTTAAGGCAGTTTTTTCGGACAATTAATTATGATTGTGATTAAGTGCGTATGTGTTTCAATGGGATTTTACTGATCTGTAGGTTTAGCAGTAGATTTAGAAAGACTAGAGACATTATATTGCCCGAATAACTTGCCTATAGACGTTTATTGTTGAAAATCTAGTCAATTACACTACTTTGAACCAACTTTCTTTTTAAAAAAACTCAGTGCCTCTGTTGTCTTCAAAATCCCTGTCAAGAAACAGTTCGAACCTCCATGTCTCTGTAGTATTTAAAATTGTTTGTAGTTTTTTCGGGCAATTAATTAAGATTGTGATTAAATTTGTGTTTCAATTGGATTTTACTGTTCTGAAAGGTTAGCAATGGATTCAAAAAGACTACAAAGGCATTATTTTGCCCAAATAACTTGCCTAGAGACGTTTTTATTCATATTGTTGAAATTGCAGTCAACTACATTATAAACTGCTTAGAATCAATAAAACTTTAAACAAATTTATATATTTTTGAAAACTTGGTGTCTCTGTAGTCTTCACAATCCCTGTCAAGAAACAGTTTAAACCTCGATGTCTTTGTAGTCTTTAAAATATCAATCAAGTTTTTTTGGACAATTAATTAAGATTGTTATTAAATTTTTGTTAGTTTCTTAGGCTTAGCAGTGGATTTCAAAGACTATAGAGACATTATATTGCCCGAATAACTTGCCTCGGAACCAGTCAATTACACTACTTTAAACAAATATATTTTTTCAAAACTCGGTGTCTCTGTACCCTTTAAAACTTCTGTCAGGAAACAGGTTGAACCTCGATGTCTTTGTAGTCTTTAAAACTTCATTCTTTGGACAATTAATTAGGACTGTGATGTGGAAGTTGAAAGTGTGTTAGTTTCAATGGGATTTCACAGTTCTGTAGCCTTACTCAAGGATTTAGAAAGATTACAAATACATTATATTGCCTGAATAACTGGCCTTGAGACTTTTTTTTACTCTTTTTGGAAAATCTGTCTATTACAAGTTTTAATTTTTTTTGAAAACTTGATGTTTCTGTAGCCTTTTGCCACGATAAGTATGTGAATTTTGGCATTTTCAACTAGTTTTATTTTTTTCCTTGTTATTCTATATCCACTACTCAAACTCCTTCACTTTTTTTTGACATCTCATTACCTTTGAAAATGCCTAGTTGATGTTAATAATAAGTGAATATTTTATAATTATTTCCTGGCACTCTGACAGTGACACTTGCTTGGATTGCTCGTCGTGCTCTTGACTCCTTCTCCACTCCAAGCTATTGTACTATTTTTTGGTCATTTTTATTTGTGTACTCTCGTATACCCAAATGTGCGTTTTTAAGCAAAGTACATAGGCCTAACATCCCTGGTCAAAGTCGTAGTCTCATTAAAATTGACAAACTGTTATCAGAGAATGTTATCAAGTAACGTACGAAATAAAGATGGGAGGTGATGAAGATCCACTAGAACATAAAAGTGATTATCAGATGTTTGTAATAATGATATTTATAAAACTATTTCAATATTAGACTTATAAACGATCATCAGAATGTACCGCAGCACACTGGCGACATTTAGATAAGATTAAGATGACGGGGTGATTGACATTCGCGATCCCTTCTGCAGGTTAATATATCTCATTAATTTATTATTGCCATCCAGTTGGCGTTGGAAATCTGACTTTGATATTTTTATCATATCTTTTGAAAGAGTTCCGAAAGGAGATAGGCATAACAAAAATAAGTGAATTAGGTATAGCTATACATATCATAAGCTCTGCAAATACTTTCGAAGTAGTAGAATCCCCTCATTCATACATTTTTGACAATAATTTGATACATAAAAAAACCTACCGGAAGTCACAAAATTGGTGTCGGTGGAGATAAGGACACTAAAAATTAATATTTGACCTAAATATAGGAACCAATAAACAGAGAACCGGCAAAATTTCTCATATTTTAAACTGTATAATTTTCATTCAGAGAGAATTTATCAGAGAAATTATTGATCGGCATGTCACTTTTTGGAGTCTAAAAGGCTTAAGCCCCTCCTGAGGTGTAAACCTTGAGAAGGAAAAATATCTATTAGGTAAAGTTATATCCACTATATGTCTTGGTGCTTTTTTAGCTATTTATGAACTTGGGGGAGAAATTACGAAAGGGTGCTTTGCATTCTCCATAAAACACGTGTGCCACACGCTAAATGCCGACTTCCGGAGCCGTTACGTGAATATCACGTTACTACTGCTTTATGGGCCCCCGTGACAAACCGACTCCCCTTTAGGCACGTCTACACCTTTAAAAAGGATTTAGAGTTTGCTAATGGATAAAACCTTGTCCATATAGGAATACCGGTTTCTGTATAGGTAGTTAAAAAGATTGTGCCTTATTAGTTAGAAACAGCAAGTAAATCAACATCATCAAGAATGGGCTAAAGAAACTATCTATATTGAGTTATTGTAGTGGAACATAAGTTATTTGATTTAAATGGAACTTTGTTGCATTTTTTGTCAGAACTGGAATTTCAAGCAATGAATAACAAAAAAAAAAGATCTAAATTGGTCAGATCTAGAGTAGACAGTCACATGTATGTAGGGACTAGTTTTGCATGTTTGTTTGTACAGTGAATTCTTTGAATTAAAATAATTCTGGAATAAGACGAAAGACTATAGCTTTCAAACAATTCGGAAAATCGGATTAGTATTTTCTGAGAAATTCTGGATCATAGATAAAGCCAAAATCTTTGGCTTTATCTATGATTTATATTTATCCATGACATTAATTTGCAATTTTGATCACTATCTGAAACTAACATTAGTGCACCACCAAGACTACCAAGAAAATTTGCAGTTAATCTGTCTTTGACCATTTCAGATTTTTGGCCCTTCTTTTTAGTTTAAATTTTTAAAAAAAGAATATTATTTTTTTCTATATAAGAGACTTCGGTATTAATATCTTCCTTTGTTCTTTCTTGCTCACGTCGTCCGGACGCCATATACCACGACGTGCGCCCCTCTTGAAGTGGTGCACCTGGACGTTATTCAATTTCACGTGCAACAGGATGTGAGGTCTCCTTTTTTGTGTCGGGCACGAGCGAATGCTCTACATCATTTTAAAATTATAAATAGGCATCTCTTCTTTCCAGACAGGTTAGCTCAAATGCTTAAAAGCTTCTGCAAGCGTACCCCTGCAAGCTGCCCTGCTGCTAGTACTCACGTCTGAAGAGATTTCTTGTAGCTTTTAGCGACATTTAAAAGTGATGTCTTCGTCATTCATACACATATTTTAATTATGCGTTTTATTACTTTGCTGGTAACGTTAGTTCTAAGGGAAAAAGGGAATTAAGTCAGTTTTTGCACATTCGGTATCGGCGTTGATTTTAATAATTTGCAAAAGGGCTAAAAGAAAAAAACACTAATTTTTTGAAACCCAGCTGATGAAAGAATAACACCAGATTTGGAATAACTCTGTATAACTTTAGTGTTTCTACAAATTTTTTTTTTACAGAAATTCTATTACAAATGAGTTCTAAAACTGGGGTTTATATAATCCTTATTTGCCTTCCCACCTGGATGATGACTTTTTATCCAGCTTTTGTCTTCTTAGACATTGTCATGCTAAAACATGTGTCTGTAATTATAACAATTTTATTTCAAATTAATTCTTTATTGCATTTTCACAATAAACTACTCCTTTGCTTGCTAACAGCTGTACCCACTGTATAGAAGCGCCATTACCGTCTGACTAAAGAACAAAACAAAGACTTCGTTTTATACGTCATTTCAATGCCACTCGGCTTAGTTTAATACCACTTTTATCTTAGAGTCTTATCTGCAGCAAGGAATATCCTTAACACCAAGAATAAATTTGTTTAGGTTTTTGGTATAAGCGAAGGTCGCTGAAAACGATCTACATTACTATGTACATACATAATATGCTGCTAAGTTTTGCCCGGATCAAGCAGATTTACAAGCCATAAATCTTAGGCATTTCATAAAACAGGAATTTAGGGATAGTTTTTAGGATTCACTCGGAATTGTGGTATAACATGAATTTAACTAACTATTTAATTTAATTTAGTAAATAAACTCTCTTACTAAACGTAAGCGAAGCCCTTCCGAATTCTCAAAAAATTGCAATTCCGGGAATGCAATTCAAAACGAAAAAAATAATCCGTTTTTGATTCAATAACGATACAACTCCTTATAAATAAATTCCAAACCTAAAGTGAGAAATTAAAAATTTTTTCGACCGCAATTAATCAAATTATAATAATTAAAGTAGAGTACAAAGGGACTAGTCACTCGTGCAATTTTAGTAGTCCAAGGAAATATAATTATTGAAGAGTTTTGGGACACCCTATACTATAAGAAACGTAAATCGAGGACCTATTTATCAAAAAAATTCTAGCACCAACGAATAGAATTGATTGATTACGATAGATTTATATGGAAAAAATTAAGATTTGCCTGTTGGGAATACTGAAACTCTTGACTGAAAACCCAATTTAGAGATTAAAATCATGCATTTCGCACTTTGATATCTTATATGTCATTTTGATGAAGTTTTAGCAGAAATTTTATAATAACAGCTAAAGGAGTAGATGAACAAAGTTACACGTTGAGCCTATTTTAAAAGATCGACCTGTAGTAGTAACTAAACACGGGTGGCCCAAAAATTTAGTACTATTTTTGATCCTTGATTATTGATCTACCTTTTAGTTCTTAATTACCTCTTTATACCGCCTATTTACTTGAATTTTGAAAAGTCTTATCATTTTCAAGATAAGGACAAAAATCTGAAATTTTCAATAATTTTAAAGGAAACAGATCATTGAAACTTTCAACCGATTTCGATTGTCACAGCTTTTGATAAAAATGACGTAACAAAAACACTTTTTGTCGTAAAATTTTTCGTATTTAGACCACTGTTATTGGAGAGCTACCAAGCAACGAAGGGGGCAGCTAGATGGCGCCGGATGACACAGGTTCGACCCAGTGGTGACAAATATCAAATCTTACTGACAAATATGGTTTTTATAAAAGAAAACTTATAAACATAAAGAAAAAAAAAGTTTTGAAAAATAATATCACTAGTAAAGTCTAGTCTCTAAAAAATCGCTAAAAATGCTTGATTTTTAACTGCTTTTTAAGTTTATGTCTATTTGTGGCATCTTTAAATTACTTTTTGACATGTTTCGGTAGATTCACTGACCAAAAAAGCCCTGAAATTATTCAATCAATTTATAATAGCGTGGAGGAAAAAGCAACTCGTCGTAACCCATGCGACATGCGATTTAGTAGTTCCTGAAAATAAAATTATTGCACCTTTTTGGGACGCACTATAAACATAAATAACGCAATATAAACATAAACCTAATAATAAATTTGGATATAAAAATCGTGCATCACGCAACTTGAGCGTATAACTCGTCTCGATGAAAATTTCACCAAAATTTTATAATAACAGCTAAAGAAATAGAGAAACATAGCTACCTGTTGAACCTATTTTCAAAGGTCCATCTGTAACTGTAACTGAGCACGGTGGGCCTAAAAATAAAGTACAAATTTTGCACTTCCTTTTTACTTTTTTCGAAAACCGTCAAGGGTAGATTTGTTTTGAATGATTTATCTAGTAGTCCTTAATGACCTCTTTATACCACCTATTTATATGCATGTTGAAAATTGGTGCTGTTTTCAGGAAAAAAAAATAACATTATTAATGGCAACGGTCGTCGAAATTTTCAACCAAAAAAATCGATTGTTATAGATTTTGATAAAAATGACGTCAGATCGTAGAAGGTAAAAAAATCTGTCATAATAAAAAGAAAAAATGGAATTTTTACTGATTTTCCAATGTAAAAACAACTTTCAATGGTAACTCTCGTAATAACAGTTAAAACGACGAAATTTGTGCTCAGGAAATGAAAACACTTTTTGTCGCAAACATTTTCATATTTGGACCACTGTTCATGGATAGCTGATAAGTAATTATGGCGGCCGCTAGATGGCGCCGTATGGCACACGTTCGACACAGTGGTGGCAAATGTCGAATCTTACGCACCAATACTGTTTTATAAAGGAAACAATTTAAGAAAATAACTAAACAAAAAAAAAGACTTTAGAAGTAATATTATTGGCAACTTATTTCTGGTGTAAGCTTGCTATTTAAAAGTTTGAGTCTATTCGTGGCATATTTAAACAATTTTTTGCCAAGTTTCGGTATGTAAACCTGACCAAAAACCGTGAAACGTCTTCCAGTTCCTGTGAAATGTCCAAAGAAAAGGGTAAAAAAACAAAACTACATTTATTTTGATCATGTCATCCTTTTCTGATAACAATTCATAGCCTTCTAGATGACGTTTTCCAATGAACACGGGGTTGATGAATAAGCTTGACACCTGAAGAAATGAGCGGTCAAAGTAAAGGGGATGTTCAATAGAAAAGAATCAATTAAGTTGGCGCCGTTGGCGATATGTCGTTAAAAAAAAATGTAGTAACAAAAATTATACTTTTTGACACATTTGATAAAGTTTTCTATAGAATATAGCATAACGAAACCAGACATTGTGTGCCAAGTGAATTATTTGGTGGTTAATTGGCGGATGGAACAATTATACTACAATTTCGCCGATGTTTCGCTTGATCTACTTAAACATCTTCAGGCCTACATTCATAAAAAAAAAACATTTGTTGTTGCGGTTGCATATTTTTGTAGTACGAATCTTCCCCTGCATTTTGCAACCTTACAGCGGTTTGGGGTGGCCGCTCTGGACTGCTCTGAGAGTATTCTCATCCTTGCATTTTTATTGAGAAAACAAAGGATGAGAAGACTTTCGAGATGTCACACGTAAACGCTGTTACTCTCGGGTAAACCTCTTGTGTGGTAAATAATCTGTGTTGTTACGTTAACCTAACGGAATAATAGAAAAGATAAATGCTCAAAGAGTGTGTGGGTCTCAACAACTGAAAAATATTGTGTCACATTTATTCTTTTGGCGTGGGCGAAGCATTTCTGCTCCTGACCCATTCTTTTTAATTAACCATTAATACGGTAGAGGTATACAACAATATTTTTAGATCAAATCGAATTTGGAGCACGTTTGTCATTCGTCAGTCTTTAATAGAGCAGTTTCTTCTCGTTTCCTTTGAAGGCAAAATGTTAGAAATTTTGTAGAAAACATTCGGTATTAACACCCTTTTAGTCTTTCTATTCAATAGTTAAATAAATAAAATACAAAGTGGTTAAGGGGGTTCATATATAAAAAGGGGTAAATATGAATAATGCATTTTTATTACAAAAGGTTAAAAGGAAGTGGACTAGAAACAAGAAAAGGAGGAAATATCCAGGTGGCGACGACAGGGCCATTCTATTTTTGAGATTTTTAGTGGTAGTTTAGTAAACACTTTTATGCAGGCGTTTAGACGAGGGAACAACACACTTTGTAGTTGTATAAACCGTGTTTAAAGCCTAAACAAATTATTTATTTATTGTACCTAATTTAGAGAGAAATATGAAACAAAAAATGAGGCCACTTTGAAATCTGAGATGATAATCTCATCACTTATCATTTATTTATTTTTTTTTTAAGAAATATGTTTAGTATTTGGCAACACTGCATGCTTCTATGACAGCTTGTTTTGCTGTAGTTTTTCTCACATATAAAGAATGCAATCTAAATTCAGGCAGATCAAGACTACGTTACCATTATCAGATGATAATATTTATTCTGCTATTCTAAAAATCATGGATCTTCCTTGTTTTTGTTCAAGATTTATATCCTACTTTTCGAGCTTCGAACAGAAGATGAAAAGTGATGTTAATCATTATTGTTAAACCAGACCAGTTTTATCTAGAGCACATTTGAAATAAATTATGCACTAAAAGGTTGCCCTTAAAGCACTTTCAACTTCAACAAAAGGTTCTCGGTTTTTGCCTAATTTCACGCCGGTAACAACACAATGAAATGAGCGAGGGCACTTCCTTATCGCATAAATCTTGTGATGACAAAGAGCCAGAAAACATATATTATACCAAAGCAAAGCATCAGCCATATAATATGCGGGTAAACGAACTTCCTGTTCAGAAAGAAAAAAAAATTAGAACGATACAGTTCTTCAAAAAAATAAAATTTTGTGTTACTTTTATAGGCGAAAGCACCATGTTTCTATAGTCACACAAAGACTTGAGGTTCTCTGCTTAATAAAGGATAAAGGCCGTAATTAACATGAAACTATGAGAACTGTTTCTTTGGAAAAAAATGTCGTCACCTGTGTGTGAGAATTGTTTGCGTTTTTTCCCAGTGGAATGAGGTTGCCTTGTAAGGTCGAATGAAGGCCTTTTGTTAGCAGCTGTTGCACATACATGGAATAGAACATAAGAAAGTAATAAGAGGATCAGCAGGGTGACGTATTTTAGAGAAAAACGATAGCAAAGCACACATATTAAGCGAACGGCAGCTTTGGGTTTGTTGAGAGCATGAGAGCTAGGTCGTGGTTCGTATTAATGAAACCTATGAATTGGACGCCACTCAAGTTATATAAGTACACGCTCGGAACTTCCGATGGTGGGAGGTGAAAGAGGACATCAAGGTGAGAACAAAACAGTCGGACTCACTCCAATCAGTTCTAGACGTTCTCAAGTTACAAATGGTCAAAGTTGAGAAATGTGAAAAAAGTCGTAATACCCCCAATTTGGACATTTTTAAAACAAAATCGGAATTTTTTTTTGCTGTTTTCGAACGGAATGGCTTGCTTGTAATTCCCTAGGAACTCAATTGGAATAAAATCGCCCTCTAAAGAGGTTCTTTTAAAAAGGGTCCAAAAACGCGATTCTAAATGTGCCTAAAAATCGATCTCCGAAAGGGTTTATCTCCGAAAATATTGCACGCTCGGAACTTCCGATGGTGGGAGGTGAAAGAGGACATCAAGGAGAGAACAAAGCAGTTGGATTCACTCCAACCTGTCCAGGGGTTTTCAAGTTACAGGCGGTCAAAGTTAAGATATGTGAAAAAAGTCGTAATACCCCCCTTTGAACATTTTCGAAAAAATTTCGGAAAAATTTTTTTGCTTTTGCAATTCCCTAAGAACGTAATAAACTCAATTAGAATGAAATTACCCTCTAAAAGGGTTTTTTTAAAAATGGTCCAAAACCGCGATTTTAAATATGCTTAAAAATTGATCTTCGAAGGGGTGTATCTCCGAAAATATTGCACGCTCGGAACTTTCGATGGCGAGAGTTGAAAGAGGACATGAAGAAGAGGAAAAAACAGTTGAATTCACTCCGAACTGTCGAGGTGTTCTCAAAGGCGTCAAAGTTGAGAATTGAGAAAAAAGTTGTAAAACGATCGAGTCGATCGCCGAAGGGGTCAAAGGCGTCA
Source organism: Taphrorychus bicolor (assembly GCA_951812265.1). Classification (NCBI taxonomy): domain Eukaryota; kingdom Metazoa; phylum Arthropoda; class Insecta; order Coleoptera; family Curculionidae; genus Taphrorychus; species Taphrorychus bicolor. Next base: position 44,933,770 of record OX638300.1, on the reverse strand, counting down.
AGTTGAGAATTGAGAAAAAAGTCCCCTTTGGCCCCCTTTGGACATTTTCAAAAAAGTTTCGGAAAATTTTTTTGCTGTTTTTGATCGGAATGGCACTCTTGCAATTCCCTAAGAACGTAACAAACTCAATTCGAATGAATTTAACCTCTAAAGAAGTATTTTTAAAAACGGTAAATATGCTTAAAAATCGATTTTCGAAGGGGTCTATCTCCGAAAATATTGCACGCTCGAAACGTCAGATGGTGGGAGTTGAGAGAGGACATGAAGAAGAAGAAAAAACAGTTGAATTCACTCCGAACGGTCGAGGCGTTCTCAAAGGAGTCAAAGTTGAGAATTGAGAAAAAAGTCTCCTTTGGCCCCCTTTGGACATTTTCGAAAAAATATCGGAAATTTTTTTTTGCTGCTTTTGATCGGAATGACACTCTTGGAATTCCCTAAGAACATAACAAACTCAATTCGAATGAATTTAACCTCTAAAGAGGTTTTTTTAAAAATGGTCAAAAAACGCAATTCTACATATGCTTAAAAATCGATCTTCGAAGGGGTCTATCTCCGAAAATGTTGCACGCTCGAAACGTCCGATGGTGGGAGTTGAAAGAGGACATGAAGAAGAGGAAAAAACAGTTGAATTCACTCCGAACGGTCGAGGCGTTTTCAAAGGCGTCAAAGTTGAGAATTGAGAAAAAAGTTGTAAAACGATCGAGTCGATCGCCGAAGGGGTCTATCTCCGAAAATATTGTACCCTCGGAAGTTCCGATGGTGGGAAGTGAAAGAGGACATCAAGGAGAGGACAAAACAGTTAGATTCACTCTAATCGGTCTTAACGTTCTCAAGTTACAGGCGGTCAAAGTTGACAATCGTAATACGCCCCTTTTGGAAATTTTTGAAAATACTTCGGAAAAAAATTTGTTGCTGTTTTTGATCGGAATGGCACGTTTGCAATCCCCTCAGAATGTAACAAACTCAATTTGAATGAAATTACCCTCTAAGAGGTTCTTTTAAAAATGGTCCAAAAACGCGATTCTAAATGTGCCTAAAAATCGATCTCCGAAGGGGTCTATCTCCGAAAATGTTGCACGCTCGGAACTTCCGATGACGGGAGGTGAAATGGGATATCAAGGAGAGGACAAAACAGTTGGATTCATTCCAATGGGTCTAGGCGTTCTCCAGTTACGGGCGGTCAAAGTTGAGAAATGTGAAAAAAGTCGTAAAAAGTCCCTTTGGACATTTTCGAAAAAGTTTCGGAAATTGTTTTTTGATATTTTTGATCGGAAAGGCACGCTTGCAATCCCCTAAGAACGCTTGCAATCCCCTCAATTCGAATAAAATTACCCTCTAGACAGGTACTTTTAAAAATGGTCCAAAAGCGCGATTCTAAGTGTGCCTAAAAATCTATCTCCGAAAATATTGCACTCTCAGAACTTTTGATTGTGGGAGGTGAAAAAGAACATCAAGGAAACTCAATTCGAATAAAATTACTATCTAAAGGATTCTTTTTAAATACATAAATTGAATAGTGGAGTGAAAAGCAATAAATTTAACTATGCTAAAACACTGGATAACTTTGATTATATCACCATCTGCTGTAAAAATTTATACCCTTCTAGATGACGTTTCCTAATGAACACGGGTTAGTTTGCGGGATAGTTGATGGTTGCAACTTGCAACCGCACACCCACCATTTATTAAAAAATTAAACAGGTCAGTGTCCTTCCTCCCCGAAGCACCTAATCGAATTAATGAAATTCGGTGTGGGAGCGAAGAAAGGGCCGTAACGTGCGGCCACCACATGCCACTCGACACCATGGGAACATCCGATGGGAATTCCATTCTTTGGCTTCAGCCTTTCCTTTATGCGTACTATTTGGCGCTAGATGCAAGGTTGAAGCGGATGGTGCTGCAGGTAGTTAGGTACCATCCGATGGGAAGAACGACAAAAAGTAGCGCTGGCATTACGACATTGTAGGAAATTAACAGACCGTTAACGCGCCATTGCGTAAAGAATCTGAGAGACGAAGCAAGTGTTGTATCTATCACAATTACGTAGACATAGATTATGGATTTATTTGTTTTTGTTTCCTACGAGGTTGATTTTTTTTTTACCCTTACCTGGAGGGACGATTCGTTCAACGAGGAATAACTGGAAGATCTGCTGCCCAAAGGTTCAGGACTGAGACTTCCATAAGAAGTAGTTGAACTCAGCGATACTGTGTCGGCCCTACTCCGATAGGGCGACAGCTGCACGTGTTTCATCATCTGAAAAAAAAACAATAATGACCATCAATTTTTCTAATTCACTAATTGGGTGTTTTATATTATTGCGTTTATAAATTTATTTTGTCATCTCGTTGATTTACAGAAAATCGGAGAGATACTGAAGAGTTTTCGTAGTTCCAAATATTGTGGCTCAAAGTGTCAAAAACTGATAATTTTTAGTTTTTCTTCTTTAAATAGCAATGCAAAAGTGCTTCATAACATTACATAAAAAAACTTTAATATTCTGGACTATTTTGGGAAATTGGTAAGGCGCGGAAAGAATTCTAAGTGCAAAAAACACAAATTTTACTTTATTGAAAAAAGTCAGGTCAAAATTATGTACAAAAGCGGTTAAAATTGACTCAAATCATCAAAAAATGCAAGTTTGGAACTTCGGAAGAAACTCAGATTAGATTAGGCTAGAATTGATTGTGCATGTCGAAGTGTAGAAAATTAACTATGTTTTAATGGAATACAATTGCTTTTGTTGAACCAGATAAAAGAGATCTGTTTTATTGAGAGAGGACAGCAAAAAAAAACCGTTGGATGCGCTCTAATTGCTCTATCATTTCTCAAGCTATAGAGGTTCAAATTTGAAAGTCGTTAAAAAAAAAGGAATAACCTCCCATTGGTCAATTCAAAGAACATTTTTTTATTTTTTTTATGCTATTTTTCATCCGAATGAGAGGATTTCAAACCTCTATGAACGTAGCAAACAGAATTTGGAAAAGGTTATAGATTTCTTTTAAGATTCTCACAAACATGTGAAGGGCTTGTGTACGTCTTTGAGGAAGAACATGATTAAGTGAAGTTAATCTGTCCTAATTTTGTAATAAAACACGACTTTTGTCATTGTCAAATGGATTTTAGGATCTGGAACTTTTTGAAGAACTCCCCCCAACCCCTCCCCATGGAAGCTGAATATTTGTCCTTATGCAAAACATTAGCGTTCAGATCTTCTTTGAAAAGTGGAGGATTACGCAGCAGAACTGCCGACAGATTTTCGGTCCAATTAAAATAATACAAAAAAATATATTATTTGGGGTTGTTTGCCTTCCTCTTTTGCTGTAACTATTTCTGCCTTCTGTTGCCTTTTTCTTTTTCCAATTTTTATTTCTCATTGTTTATGTCTTGATTTTCTGTTATTCTTTCTCATGTTTCGTACAACATTTAGTTATCCGCTTTTTTTTTCAAAACTGAACTTTTTGAACTAATTAACAAATTGATTTGTAATGAGACAAATTAGACCTAAAATTTTTTTTTCGATCATTAATGATTTTCAATTTTTAAAGTTTTTTTTTATACGTCTCGAAACTTTCAAATGAGTAAAACACCGCTTTTTTTGGAAGACATATTGATGTTTTTTTTTAACATTTTACATGATTTTGGCTTAAAATTATAAATATTTTAAATTTGCTTTTTAACTATCTCTTTGATATACTTACATTTTTTTCTAGAATTGTCTTATTGCAAATTCTTTTGTTTAGGTGTTTTTCGTCATTTATCATTTAATATTTTCATCTTTTATTGTCACTAATTTTATATTCTCATTCTCTATGATTTCCTTAGCATTTTTTTGTATTTTTTTTTAATTTTCTTTTTCAATTATCAAAAATAATCTTTATTAGCGTTCTATTCTTTCGAGGTATTTTATGGCCCAAATATTGAAGTTTTCAGAAGAATTAATTATAATTGTGACATAAATTTAATGGCATTTTTTGCCCAAAACTGTGTTGTTAAAATAATGAACTTGATTTTTTTAAGTTTTATTATATTCGGCAGGAAATAAAACTTTCTCAATAAGTCAAAAATCTATTTTTATAGAGATAATCTTAGTTTATAAAGAAGATTTAATTTTTAGACTATTGAAGTTTTAGAGGATTTTGGCCCAAAAATTGGTGCCTTTTATTTCCTTTGGAATTTTTATGATTTATATATTTTTCAGATTTTCCATTTTTCTTAGCTTGTAGTTTTTAACTTGTGATTTCGCAGTTTTTATTTTTTTTTCCTTTCTTATTGCTCTTTTATTCTTCATATTTCTCCATTGTAATTATGTGTCATGTTTGGTTAAACAATTTGTTCTTTAATATTTTTTTTTAATCGAATTAAATTGCACTTTGCGTTGTTTTCAATCTTCACCAAGATTGGACTTTCCCAACAACTGAATACTTGCAATATAAATGAGTTTCTTTTTGGGCAATTCTAGCCCAAACATTGTGTCTTTTTTATGATTAATGATTCCTGATTTTTAAATTTTTTTATACGGTATTGACCAGAAATAGGACTTCTCCAATGAGCCAAAAATCTTCTTTTTTTTTTGAAAAAGAAGCATAAAAAGAAAAGCCTTTTAACAAATTTTTAAAAGCTTTTAAAATGTTTTGGCGCACAATATGAAATAATTTAATTTTAGTCTTCTAACTAACTGCTTCTTTAGACGTATTTTTTCTTTAATTCCTAACAATTTCAGATTTGTTTACTTTCCATGTCTCTGTTCTGTAGTTTTTTATTTCATTTTATTGTTTCTTACGGTTTATTGTTATATTTTTCTCTTCCTTTCCTTTGGCACGTTTCGTTTAAATAAAACTGCTATTAGATTTATCCTTTCGACGTAATTTTGACCGTAAATTGAGTTTTTCTAACCGGAGAACAATTGTAATGTAAATTGTTTTGCCTTGACAATTGTTGGCCCAAAACTGTGTCTTTTAATCTGTTACCTAATTTTTCAAGTCTTTATACAATTTTGGCCAGAAATAGAACTCTACTATAGACTACTACTAGAATTTTATTGAAAAAATTTGGATCCAAAAGGGAAACATTTTGAGCAACGTTATAGAGGTTCAAAGTTGGAAATTGCTAAAAAGGAGAGAGATCTTTGATGAATTTGAATTTTTATTTTTTGTGGTTTTTTCATCTCAACGTAGCGAACCTCTGAACTTTGCAGATCGAATTTGAGTTGAAAATGACAAGATTTCAAAGAATCGTGGAATCCCATTGGATTAGAAGATCTAGAACATCTTGAAAAATTCTCTAGAAAAATTGAATGATTGTCCCTATGGCGCTTTTTCTAGATTTCATATATAAAACACTAAAATCTAGTAAAGATGGAACTTCAAGGCTGAAAAAAAGGACTAAGATTTGGGGCAAAAAAAATGGTATAGTTCTTGTTAATCAAAACGGTTGTAGATTTTTTTTTAAGATTCTTACAAACATATGAATGGCATGTGCACGTCTTTGAAGAAGAACGTTATTAAGTGAAGGAAATTACAGAAATTCGAAGAATCTTGGCATCTGTCCTAATTTTGTAATAAAACACGACCTTTGTCATTGTCAAATGGATTTAAGATCTGGACCTTTCTGAAGAACCTCCCCCCCATGGAAGCTGAATATTTGTCCTTATGCCCAACATTAGCGTTCAGATTTTCTTTGAAAGGTGGTGGATTACGCAGCGAACCTACCGAGAGATTTTCGGTCCAATTAAAATAAGACAAAAAATTTTTTATTTGCGATTGTTCTTTTGCTGTAACTATTTCTGCCTTCTGTTGCTTTTTTCTTTTTCCAGTTTTTATTTCTCATTGTTTATATCTTGATTTTCTGTCATTCTTTCTCATGTTTCGTACAACATTTAGTTATCTGCTTTATTTTTCAAAACTGAACTTTTTCAACGAATTACAAAATTGATTTGCAATGAGACAAATTAGACCTAAAATTTTTTTTTCGACGATTAATGATTTCCAATTTTTTTATTTTTTTTATACATCTCAAAATTTTCAAATGAGTCAAAAACCGTTTTTTTTTTTTAAGATATTGATGTTTTTTTTTGTTGAAACATTTTACAGGATTTTGGCTTAAAATTATAAATAATTTAAATTTGCCTTTTAACTATCTTTTTGATATATATATATATATTCTGCAATAAGAGCAGATTCTTTTGTTTAGGTGTTTTTTGTCATTTTTTATTTAACATTTTCATCTTTTATTGACAGTCATTTTCTATTCTCATTTTGTGATTTTCTCTGCATTTTTTTTTTGTTTTTTTTTATTTTTTTTTTAATGATTCTTAGAGAGATCTTTATTAGGATTCTATTCTTTCGAGGTATTAGGCCCAAAGCAATCATTTTCGGGCATTAGGCCCAAAAATTGAAGTTTTCAGAAAAATTTATTTTGACGTAAATTTAATGGCATTTTTGCAGAAAATTTTTTTGTTAAAACAATGAACTTAATTTTTTTAAGTTTTATTATATTCGGCAGGAAATAAAAAATTTTCAATAAGTGTTTCACGTACATTTTAGACGATTGAGGTTTTAAAGGATTTTGGACCAAAAATAGAAATATTGAAAAATTGGTGCGTTTTACTTCTTTTGGTTTTTTTTTTATGATTTATATATTTTTCAGATTTTTCCACTTTACTTAGCTTGTAGTTTTTAACGTGTGCTTTCGCAGTTTTTTATTTTTTTCTTTCTCATTACTCTTTTATTCTTCATATTGCTCCATTGTGATTATTTGTCACGTTTTGTTAAACAATTTTTTCTTTAATATTTTTTTTAATCGAATTAAATTGCACTTTGCGTTGTTTTCAATCTTGACCAAGATTGAACTTTCCCAACGACCGAATACTTGCATTGTAAATGAATTTCTTTTTGGACAATTCTGGCCCAAAAATTGTGTTTTTTTTACGATTAATGATTCCTGATTTTTCAATTTTTTTATACGGTATTGACTGGAATTAGAACTTCTCTGAGTTTGAAACTAGTCTGAAAAGAAACGCTTTTAACAAATTTTTTAAAGCTTTTAAAATATTTTGGCCCACAATATGAAATAATTTAATTTTAGCCTTCTAACTAACTGATTCTTTAGACGTATTTTTTTTTTAATTCCTAACAATTTCAGATTTGTTTACTTTCCATGTTTGCGGTAGTTTTTTATTTCATTTTATTATTTCTAACAGTTTATTGTTATATTTTCTCTTCCTTTCCTTTGGCACGTTTCGTTTAAATAAAACTTGTATTAGATTTATCTTTTCGATGTTATTTTGAACGTAAATTGAGTTTTTCTAACCGGAGAACAATTGTAATGTAAATTGGTTTGCCTTGAGACAATTGTTCGCCCAAAACTGTGTCTTTTAATCTGTTACCTAATTTTTCAAATTTTTATACAATTTTGGCCAGAAATAGAACTCTTCTAAAGAGACAAAAAGTGATTTTTATTAAAAAAATTTGGATCCAAAAAGGAAACATTTTGAGCAACATTTTGCTCTTTGCGTCCTATCAATACCTAGAAAGGTGTTGGATAGCAGGTGTAGGACAAATAGCCACTCCACTTTCTCGAAATCGCCAACGTTTCGACCTTTATTTTTAGGTCTTCCTCAGGGGTTGGATATGTCGAAAAAATCCCCCGTTAACTGTCATCATATTGCGCTTTGCGTCCTATTCGAGAAAGTGAAGTTTCTAGTTGTTGATAGGACGCAAAGCGCAATATGATGACAGTTAACGGGAGATTTTTTCGACACATCCAGCCCCTGAGGAAGACCTAAAAGTAAAGGTTGAAACGTTGGCGATTTCGAGAAAGTGAAGTAGCTATTACTTGTCCTGCACCTGCGATCCAACACTTTTCTATTTTGAGCAACGTCATAGAGGTTCAAAGTTGGAAATCGCTAAAAAGGAGAGAGCTCTTTGATGAATTCGAAATTAGATTTTTTTTGTGGTTTTTCATCTCAACGAGGAGATTTTGGTCCTCTCTGAACGTAGCAAATCGAATTTGAATTAATAATGACAAGATTTGAAAGAATTCCTTTGGATTGGAGGATCTAGAACATCTTGAAAAACTCTATAGAGAAATTGAATGTTCGTCCTTAGGCCACTTTTTCTAGATTTCATATATAAATCACTAAAATCTAGTAAAGATGGAACCTCAAAGCTGAAAAAAAGGACCAAGATTGGACCAAAAAACAGGTTTGAAAGGGTGACAAGTATAGTTCAATAGTTCCTGTTAATCAAATTAAATCAGCGTGTAGGTATGTAGGAACTTACTTTCAACGTCAGGTACAATATCTCAAAAACTGGTCAATTCTACGAGTTTCTTTAAATGAAATTTTTCAAAGAACTGTTCATTAAATTACAGCCAAAAAGGGTAATTATTGGATCCGCCAATAAGTTATGTTTTAATGTCAAAGCGTGCAATCTATCAGCAATTTCTTTCTGCTATTGTTTCTTAAAGTTGAAGTTACAAGGTCAACACATAGTGCTAATTGCAAAAATCTGGTCGCGTTCGAAATACTTATTGCTTATTTTACGTATAAATTGTACATACAATTTCTTCGAATCTGAGGTAATAAAGGATACAAGGAACAGCCATGCCACGAGGTGTAGAAATACCCGTCCTAATTGCTTTTAATTGGCTGTATAGATTTTTCAATCTAAATGTCATTGCTCGGCCAAACGACGCAATGCTACACTGGAATTCCGTAGGTACTAATCTCGATTTGGTAAAACGATTATTATTAAACAGGTAGTCGATCAGCATCCTGCCCAAAACAGGATATTGTGCAGTTATTTATCTGCCATTAGGTGACTGCCTCTGCATATATGCGAACATTTGGTGTAGTAATAATATTATTTATATCATTGCCAATTAGAGGAGTTACTTCATAATAAGTGGGCGAATGCGTAATATGCCAAATATGGGATTAATCCTTTGATGGAAGAACCATACTTGACCATTTTTGTTGTACCAGTTTAACTGTAGATCAAGTCCTTTTTCACAAAAACAAATGTACTACCTAAATATTACGCTTTTGTTACACATTGATGGCCACCCGGGTTTTATACAATATAGCAAACAACAATCGAACCATATAATTATGTTATATTTGTTTTTTAAAGTCAATTTAGATTGGATTGATTTAGATAAATTGCCTCGCCGATGTTTGTGTAATAATAGAATACATTCATCCATTGTAGACTAAGGTTATCGGTCACAGATAGTTATTTGTTTATAACATCGTCAATAGTAAACAAACTTGTGTCGTACCCTCGATCGATATGCATTAACAACTATAAAAAAAATTCCATAAAGAAAACTTCGCTTTTACTTTACTAAAAGTATTCTCCAAGAAAAATTAGTGCCCTATATAACCTGATGACCTCTGAGCCACATATATACATCAACAACACTTATAGTGAACATGGGGCCAAACCTGCTCTTCTCGGAAGTCATCCCACACACCCTCGGCAAGTTCTTATTGTTGGTACCGTTGTTTTACCATCGTGACAGGCGTTGTTGGGACATAACAAGAGATATAAGACCCTAAACGAGATAGGGCTTGAGGGCATTATCTTTGTTTCTTATAGTTCTATATAAAATTTGATTAGTTTTCACTAACCCAAATAAAGGTACTGTTCATTTCTTGCTTATCATTTATTAAGAACAATAACGCCTTGGTGGTATTCCCACCAATAATAGGTATGCAATTATTATTTAATTAAGCCGGTGGCAGAAACATTCCGAAGACATTTTACTACGAAAATTATCAATCCTATGTCAACAGTGGTTGAAATTTTACCAAATGCGTCATATACAAGATTTCCGCTTATAACTTGCAAAACCACCATATGAATGTAGTTTCTGCTGCAGTGACCTTGGTATGGTATACAAATTCTTCATCCAATAAACACTCTTTTTGCACACGGTGCCTTGCTAAGCAAACAATTAACTATCAACTTTAATTACGTTTTACTCTTTTTTAATTACTTTTCAATCAGCCAGTACACAACAGCTATTGTATGAGAAATGACTCGATGAAAGTCATAATAGAAAAGAGCAATTTGGTTTTAATTGGACCATGATCCAAAGTAATGATGCTGAATGCGAGTACGCAGCAGTATTTTGTACTTTTTTTTCTATATAGCAGCATGAGCGGGGAGAAAAAGTAATTAAAACATATCATTTAGGTTTAGTCTAAAAAAATTAAAATACATAGAGAAACATTAAAACATCAAAATTAAAAGAAGTGTTTTGGTTGCGGCTTGATGGTGCCTTTTTAGGCGAAACATGTAACCGTGAACTGCAATAAAAATTATTTGACATTGCCGACTTGAGTGTTCTGTATTCTCGATTATGAATTTCAGTCGTCTTTTGCAGAGGAAAAAGAACTTCTTTGACAAGGAAAAGCCATTTTTTACATAAACTTTAGTGTGTCTTTGATAAAGTCAAGTATTCAAAATCAACAAATTTTTTCATACTATTTTTCTTTAAACTATGAGCATATTCGAATGGTCTTGGGAATCCCTTCAAATGTAACCGTTGTTCGAGGCTTTTTTCTTATGCCTCTTTAGTAACAATTTCTTGTATTACTTGTTGTATTACTAAATTTTTGACAACTTTCTTTTCAATTACTTATACAATTTTTCCATTGTATTTGCTGTGACGGTTCTTCAACAAGAGCTTCCGGTCATTTAGGTATTTCTTCTACTTCGAAATAACCAGCAAAATACCTAAACAAAATTTATTGTTATTTGGGGTTGTTTGCCTTTCTCTCCTACTGTAACTCTTTCTGCCGTCTCTTGTCGCTTTTTTTGTTCCATTTTTACTTTCTTATTGTTTTTTTTCGTTCTTTCATTGTTTTTTGTCATGTTTGATAATTTTTTGTTCTTTTTTTTTCATAACTAAATTTTTCCTACTGAATTAACAAATTGATTTGTAATGAGACAAGTAGTGATCGACCGATATGAATTTTTGGGCCGATACCGATAATCGGCCGATACCGATAATTCTACAGCCGATACCGATATATATCGGTCTATCGGCCGACTTTTTTGTACCCAAGAAAATTAAGATAACTCCTAACTCACAAACAGCGATAGCAGGCGGGCGATCAAAAAATGCCTCTTTAGCAACTTCCCAACCGTCACACGCACCGCTACTCGGTCATACAGATCATATCTGACGGTAGTCAGCACTCCCAACACAGTCTTTTTTGGATGACCCATGAAGAATTTGCAGAAGAAGGTACTAGCTTCATGGAAGCAACCAAAAAATATGGTAAAGCCTCCTGCCAAAATTCCAGTACGTGGTCAATTAAAATGTGAAATTGCATTATATAAAAACTCGCCTGTTGCCAGAAAAACCAACCCCATTCTATGGTGGAAGGAAACACAGAAGAATTCTCCCATGTTGTATTCGCAAGCAATTATATATTTTTCTGCGAACAAATGTTCTCAGAGGCTGGAATTGTGAAATCAGCAAAACAGAATAAGCTAAATCCAGATACAACCGAAAGTTTAATTTCCCTACATGATAATTGGCCAAAACTGAATTACTCATATTAGTACTGATTCGTTTTATAGTGTTTACTATGTCAGGTTGTGTCATTAAGTACATTTTTGTACTTTTTAAAGTTGACTTCTTGTTTTATAAATATGAATAATAAATATCTTACTTTGATGATGTTTTACTTTTTTTTTGCAGATATAACTTTTTTCAGTATTCATTATTTAAAAAACATATATCGCCTAGAAAGCCGATATTTTATATGTGTATCGGCCGATATCGATAATAATATAGCCGATATATCGGTATCGGTATCGGTATCAGTCGATCACTAGAGACAAGTTATACCTTAAATTGTGTTATTCGACGCTCAATTAATTCCAATTTTTAAGTTTTTTTTTTATACAGCTCGAAATAGAACTTTACACAACATGAGTCAAAACTCGCTTTTTTTAGATGATTTTTGGCTTAAAATTATAAATATTTAAAATTTGGCTTTTAAACTCTTTTGGATATATTTTTTTCTAAAATTTCTCCTACTGCAGATTCTTAGGTTTCCGTGTTTTTCGTCATTTTATATTTCAAATGTTTATCTTTGTTTAGTGTCCCTAATTTTCTACTTTTATTAATTTAATTTTCTATTCTCATTCAATTCTAATTTTCTATTCTTATTTCACTCTTATTCATACATATTTTTTACAAAACTGTGTTGATAAAATAATGATCTTGATTTTTTAAGTTTTCTTATTACGGTTTTGGCAAGCATAAACTTCTCCAATGAGTCAAAATTTAATTTGTATTGAGAGAATTTTAGTTCGGAACGAATGTTTTCGAATTTTTAGATGATTTTGGCCCAAAAATATAAATATTTAAAATGTCTGCCTTTTACTTCATTTGGACTTATTTTTTTATGATTTTTATATTTTCCACGTTTCTGGGCTGGTGAGCTTTTTTTAACTTATGCGTTTGCCGTTTTTATTTTTCTTTCTTTTCCCAATGTACTTGTATTCTTCATATTTTCTGTGCGGATTATTTACCAAGTTTTATTAATTTTTTAATATGTTTTTTTAATCGATATAAATTGCACTTTGCACAAAACCTTGGACTTTTCCGCTTGTATTGTAAACTAATGTAAAGTTCGGTCTTTTCTGGCTATTTTAGCCCGGGAGCATGTGACCGATTAATAGTATAAACGGCAAGTGATTTCAATAAAAATCATAACAAACACGACAAACTTACTCTTTGATGCTTCTGTGGGCCATAACGAAGCCATCAATCGGTGGTTTTAGTATAATTCAAATAGAGACGTCGATAGAGAAGACTCGGGAAATATGCACATGAAAATAATGAAACAGTTACTGTTCTGCGTCAAAATAGCAATAAATCATACTACTCACAAGGGGTCCGAAGCACCCCCGCGTCAGGCCTCTCTTACACTACTAACTCCCTCAATCCATGTACCGTCTAGTACTAATATACACTCGTAACATGGACCAGGAAAATGTAAAAATAAATAATATAAATGCTCTCAATATAAGTCACCAAGTACTTTGTTACCTTCTGATCTTCGACAACTAGCTAGTGCCCCCCTAAAATTGATTAGTAAACGAGCTGAGGCTCGCACCCGAGAACTCAGAAGCCGTTAAGCAGTGAGTATCTCTAACCAGCAGGTACGGTCATCCGGCTGACACTACATACCCGCTAGTGTCGACTGGAAAGCATAAGAGGTACCCCCAAAACTCTTATGTATCCGCAACCCCAGAAGCATAATACTATCCCCACCACTCGAGGTGTCGCCGGGGTTTTTCCTTATCAGTATATGCATATACCCTTACCAACTTAACACCCCCCTTCGGTAGGGCCCCCAACCACTTATCACACATTGCTACTTTCACACAACCACTTCCTTTCGATGCCGGCACCATTCTCCTCTTTTTCGCTCAATCTCGCACACATCCAACATTCACCCTCTCTTCCCTCCTACATTCCAGAGCCCCCCTGTATTCTAGGCATGTGTCCCTTATTCCTCTTATCGACTTTGGTCTCCAGTTTTACCATTTCACTTTTACCAGTATTTAATTATCTTGAGACGTAGGCCTGACTGAATTAGGTTATTAAAACAGCTAGAGTAAGCAAAAGTTGTATACTGATTATAAGCGAATTAATGGGAATATAAAAGTAGTAATTAAGTTTATAAAAATAGAAAAATATTGAAATATATAAAGAATACTTAAGTAAAAAAATAGGTTTTACACTAATTGCTATTAAGACAAATTTGGCCCAGAACTGTTTTTTTACGATTAATGATTCCTGGTTTTTCAACTTTTTAAAACAAATTGGACCGAACAGAACTTTCTCAATGAATCAAAAATTAATTTTTAATAAAAAAAACCTCCCACCATTCCCAAGCTAATGTTTAATTTAAAATCAAGCGAACTTAAAATCAGAAGTGGAAGCCTATAAACATTGAATTTTTGTAGGCCTTGATAGCGTAGTTTCTATGACAACCGCAGGCTCATCCAATAAGAATCCCTAACGGCGTGCGTCAAACTCCAATATGTTTTAGGCTTTCTCACTTCTGTTAAAACCTCCGCTCGATAACAACTATTTTTTTTCCTCTGAATGAACGCATCCTTTGATCACACTAATCTTTATTGCCGTGCATTATGATAATAAATGCTGAATGCATATTGTGCATTTTGCAGCGTTCTCACTCTCCATTATCGCTTCCACTGGCGCATAGTTGTCGGGATAATTCAAAGATCGTTGTTGTTGTTTGCCATTTATAGTGTTTAGTCTTTATAAGTAAAAACAAATAACGATTAAAAATTATACTTAATTGGAATACCGCGAACGGTGCCTATACCTAAAATATCGGCAGTTTTTGATCTTAGAACAATAGCAATCAACTGTACTTAGCCGCAGCAATACAGACAAAAACTTATACAAAGCCGATGTGCAGTTACGTGATTTAGTAAAAAACTACGATTAGCACCATCAACCGTAAAATTAATTGTTGTTAACAAGGTTTCCAACAGCTTCTGTTTTGTCCGATAAATTAGCCATAAGTTTGTGCTTTTTGAAAAATAATTGTTAACGCCCTTTAGTATAACACGTATAATACAATAAAATAACATAAATAACCTTTTCCTTAGTTTTTTTTGTCAGTATAATTCTAGTTACTCGCCATCTTCCTTATTAAATAATAGAGAGATACGTGAGAAGAGTGTTGATTATCATAGGCATGTTTAAAAAGAAAATTTCTTGGTTTTTAAAGAAATATTTCAGTTTACCCAATTCTTTTTAAGAGTTAAAATTTCTTAACTCTCCTATATGAAAAAACAAATTTGCATTCTAATACAATTAGACATTTAAACTTGCACACATTTCTCATTTATGGGGAATTATAGCATCACTGCTTACGTGTTCTAATTTGTAATTAAATATATAGAAAGTTTTCTCTGACTTTATAGCTTTTATTAGAAAATGGTATTTGGTCACGCTGCCTTATAGCAACACTAACAATTTTATTAGTAAGCCTACAACTTGTTCGAGGTTGACGCCAGATGCCAGGACTTTCTATTGGCTGTGGCGCCGGTTGCCATAGAAACGTTATTGACAAGGTCTACGACACCTTAAGGTTTACGGGCTTGATATCGAAATTAGTTTTGAGATTGCGACCACTTTAAAGTTGCGTTTTTTTAGGTATTAAAATATTGTGAAGGCTTTCACGGCCGGTGAAAATACAATATAAAGTGTTTTCCGGGCTTTGAAGCCGTGGTCGGCGCACTTGAAGTGTGTCGTAGAGCTCACTTTCGAAACGGAATTTCCTCGTTCCTGTTGAAATTGTTGTCGTGTTTAGACTAGGAACAAGCCATTGAATCTATTAATCAGGAATTTCCGCAAGATATCTCTAAGTTGTTCCAAACCTGTCTAATCACTTCATATTTTCAATGGAAGGAAGATTTCTACAAACAAACGGATGGTATAGCTATGCGCAACCCCCTTAGTCCAGTAGTAGCCAACTTTTTATGCAAGTTTTCGAGCACAACGGCAAATAAGAGGCCGGAAAAAATGCTGGTTTCGATATGTCGACGACGCATTTTAACCCAAAAATTCAATTTTCTATGGAGATAGAAAAGGAAGGAAGCCTACCGTTTTTGAATGTTTTAGTATCAAGGAGGCCGAATGGGAAGCTTACGCACACCGTTTATAGAAAACCAACAGGCACTGACCGACATGTCAATAACGGATCAAACCATCATCCCAGGCAGAAAAAGGGAGTCACAAAGACTCTGTCTGTGAGAGCCAAGAGATTTTGTGAGCCGGCTGAATTGGAACGGGAAATGAAGCAGCTGGAAAGAGCCTTTGCTAGGAATGGATACAACAAGCACAAGCCGTCCGTTCAGAGGAAGAAGGACGTCAGGGAGAAGATAAAGAAAAGCGCGGTTAGACTAGTCTACCATACATCCACAAAGTAACCGACAGGATCGGCAGGCTAATGGAAAAGCAAAAAGCACAGTGTTAAAACTGTCTTTAAATCCACTCGTATAATACAACAGAGCTTGAGATCTCTCAAAAACCGCAGAGATCCCCTATCGGCATCTGGAGTTTACCGAGTTCCACGCAGCTATGGCTCGGTATACATTGGCATCACAAAACGCAGGGTCGACACGAGGATTTCGGAACACAAGAGGAGTTGCAGGCTGGGACAAACACAAAAGTCAGCTGTAGCAGAGCACGCTCTCTCCGAAGAGCACGACATCTTTTTCAACAAGGTGGATATCTTATATCAATCGCAGCGTTTCTATCCGAGACTAACGAGAGAGCCCATTGAGATCTTTAAACACGACCACAATTTCAACAGGAAGAAGGAAATTATTTTTCTAAATGCAGACTAGACGCGAGTTCTACGACATACTCCAAGGACGTCGAAACCCCACGCCACTACTACCCCTACCCCAGTCCCTCCACTGCAGCGCGACGGCGGGGAAATAAATACCACAGAGCTCACCACAGTTGAATCAGTCAACGTCGGGAAGAACGGGTGATCTCTTGGCCCATTGCCTCATCGCCTTTGATAATGCCTACCGCAGTTGTAGACAAAACGTCAGGAAAAATTCCATTGGACCAGGGCTTCAAAGCCCCGGAACACTTTCGATTGTATAAAAATATTGATTGTTCTATATGACGGCCAGAATGAAGAGACATTTATCGCAAAATTTCAAAATGTTGTATTTAAGGATGCAAAAGTGCTATTTTTTCTACAAAAATGTTTGAGAATTAAAATATTATATTATTACATCACGTCTCCTTATCCGCACTGAAACAATTCATTTATCGACGACACAGTTGTAAAAATGTCTTTCTGCTTATTTAGATGCATAAATAATGCTTCCAAACAGGATGTTCTCAGGCATTCAGCGGGGACCGCCATGTTGGCATCGCAATATCATAAATAATTCACTCGCACTTTCTCAACAAAACAGTCGGATTGGTCAATTATTTGGTGCGAATTATACAAATTTGACTGAGATAGATAGAAGCAGCATTTATAGGGAATTTACCAAAAATAAAACTCTTTTCCAATGGGAATTCCCAACTTTTTGCCTAGAAGTCCTCTAGTTTTACATAATTGCTTAAATATAAACTTAAAACAAAACGAGATTTTAAAATGTAAGATGATATATTAAGTGAAATGATGTTGCTCAAGACCCTCTGGTATAGGCCTAAGAAACTTAACATCTGTTCAGCAGTTTTCCCTTGAACATCGCCTTAAAAATGGAGCCCACACCAGCTGCTTGCTTTATTTTTTTTTGGCATTAATTGAGTGATTGTTTACTAATTTAATTACGACAGCCGTTTTGGAATGGAATTTACTACATACTCGATAAAGATCGCTAATATTATTGGGTCATTCGTTTCACCTATTAACGCTTGTTCGATCCCGCAAGTAGGCAGGTTGTGGGCTTCAATGAAGTAACACTTACGCCTTTAAAGACGGTTATTAACATTTATTTTCACATATGTTTAAAAGAGACATAAAAAAAAATTCGCCTTTGATCATCAAACTCAGCCTACAGAGAAATTGGGTTCGTTTACACCTAGCACATTTATTAATATTAGTGTCTGATGACGCAAATGAAGCAGTTTAGGTACAAGAACAATTATTGCACAATTCATCATTTTTGGGTTTGGCCAAACTTTATTATTTCGAAACGCAAACTGCGATGTAAACTGAGTCAGCCAACCAAGTAAAAGTGCTCGTTTAATTGGTTTTTGATTTATACCATGGGGGCGAGTGATATCCAAAAATACGAAGGTGTATGGTGTAAATAAACAATAACGAAATATTTTTAGGTAGGTATTGAGGTCACCAAGAACCAGGTTCAGACTGACATGACATTGATGACTCTGCTATCAAAACGTCTTCTATATGGCTGAGAAATATCAAAAGAAAAGGAGGAAGAAAGAAAAGGCCATTTACTTTTCTTTTCTGTGAAAAATTCTAGTATTCTAATGAGCACCCTGTACATAAATATTATTTAAGGCATTTAGAAATTTAGTATTGAGTTTTTTTGGTACACTCTATACGCGTGCAGTCGAGGAATTCAGTATGGTAACCTAATGAAGATATGTATAAGGATAACAATGACATAGCTTGCATTCTTTTCTCTCTTTTTGTCTCAATACATTTCTCAAAATATCGACGGTGTTCTCATAATTACCGTGGAATAATTTCCTAAAGCTTATTCTAAGCAAAAAAAATAACAAAAAGTAGGTCTTTAAGCGTTTCGTTACCTAGATACATTGTGTTAAACTTTAATATTGTTTTATATATTTCGTTCAGTTTTAAAGATGATCACTATATAGATATACTCACCGACTGGATATCAAAATCTTCAAAAATCTTTTATATATCAAGCTACTTTTTATTTCCCGAATTTTTTTATTATACGAAACTGTATTTTCTAAGATTTATACTTAACTTTAACCGTTTCCGAGTTTTTTGCAAAGATTAAACACAAAAGGTTAATTTTAGTCTGTAAAATAGTTCCTACCAACTTCAACACGTTAAACGATTCGATCTATAAACGACATTTAATAAGAGTTTGGTGCCCCGCAAAAAAAGTCTAGAGGTGTCAAATCAGGTGACCTCGAAGGCCATGCAATGCCTTCTTTTATCCATCCATCAATGATTTTTTTAAAGTTTTATTTCTACTAAGCTGCTGAAGGAAATTAAAAAACCTTTTTAGGAACAATATAAAAATTTAAAATCAATCAATGTTAAAGATAGTTATAATAAAAAATATGTTCCATTTTTGTACGTCACACATTTGTGAAAAAGTTCTTTTGTGCAATAGTTATACTCCACTTTGTTTGAACACTGATGGAATGTGTTCAAGGCTAGAGGATCTAGGTTTTCAGTTTATCTGATTCCTGTCAAATCGATCTGGTATAATTTAAATCGGTGAACTGTTCGTTTGAAAACGACATCTAGTGGGCCATACAATATTGTTACGATGAGCGGGCGCACAGTGGGAGAAACCATCAGTTTACGCGGTCATAATTAATTGGGCCCAAGCTATGATATATTTTAAGGATGTGTTTTATAGCTACAATCAACTGGATACAAGTACACAAAAGGGGGGTCAGAATTCGACAAAAAGTAACTAAAATGTAAATTTGATTTTTTTTCGAAATTTGGGTTAGAAATAGGGTCGAATTCGGTTAAAATAGACTCAAAACGTCCAGAAATAAAAATTTTGGTGTTTTCGGAAAAAACCAATTTTAGGACAAAATTAGGCCAAACTGACTCTTATCATCTGATTTCTTGTTTATGGTAACTTGTCTATACCGGGTGTCCAGCAGAAACCTGGACATAGGAAATTAACATGGTAAATCGGTTTTTATTTTTTTTGCGCCTGTACGGTTGATTTGATTGAAAAACTTTTAAGAGTTTCAGTTAAGTCAGCTCTCATCCTGTAATTTTTTCAATATCTCAGTTTTGGCTGTTTTCTAGAAAAACGCCTCGAAAAGTGCAAGAATTTTGGATTTGGCGCGTCACCCCCGCCATGCATGTGCAGTGTCGCCAACATAATAATTTTTTATGTCAGAGTCAGAGCCGATTTTCCTTTCTTATTTATTTTGAGGGACTATCATTTAGTAATTAACGTGATTATGAAGTGAAAATTTATCGAAAACCTGACGATAATGTTCTTAAATCATGGTGGGGGTGATGCGACGAATTCCAATTTTTGTACTTTTCGAGGCGTTTTTCCAAAAAACGGCCAAAACTGGGGAATTGAAAAAATTACAGGATGATAGCTGACCATACGCTCTACAACTTTACTCTTAAAAGTTTCTCAATCAATTCAACCGTACAGGCGCAAAAAAATAAAAATCGATTTCCCATGTTAATCTCCTATGTCCAGGGTTGTGCTGGACACCCGGTATCAAAATAACTTAAATTTTACTCAAAAAATAACTATGGTATTTTTCGTGATACTCAGGTTGAGATTAGGGCCAAAAACATATATCAAAGCATGTAAAAACACAAATTTGTGGTCCTTGAAAAAAAGCTTCAAGTTAGAATTAGAGCCAAAAGTGGTTAAAAGTAAGTCAAAACGCCTAAAAATACAAGTTTGGAGTTTTTAAATAAACTCAGAATAGGATTAGAACCAGAACAAATTAAAAATTCCCGAAGCGTCAAAAAATGCATATTTGCGGTTCGAAATAGGGCAAAATCGATTAAAAATAGCTCATTGTGCCTAAAAATGCAAATTTCGAGTTTTTCCAGAAATTCAACTTAGGATTGTCGGTTAAAACTTATCCTCAAAGTGTTCGAACAAAAAGTTGGGTTTTTTTGCCAAATGGGCTTAAGCTTAGGGACAAAAAATTGTAAAATTGTATTATTTAAAGAAATTTAGCTAGAGTTAGGTTAAAAATTTATTAAAAATGATTCAAGACATCTAAAAATGGAAATTTTGAGAAACTTGGGTTACTAACATTCTCTAAAAAAGTTCTATTTGAAGCTTCTGGAGAAAGTCAGACTCAAAGTGTCTAAAAATGCCAATTTGAAAAATTTCAGATTAAGATTATGGTCAAAATTGGTTGAAAATGACTCAAGGCGTCTAAAAACAAAGATTTTGAATAACTTGGGCTTGTACCATGGCCAAAATCGGTCAAAAATGGATCAGAGCTTCTGAAAATCCAAAAAGATACTTTTTGGAGAAATTCTGGCTATAATTAGGGAGAAAATAGGTAAAAATTTACTCACAGAGTATATAAAAATTGAATTCTGAAAAAGTTCAGTTCCTGTGGTATTTTAAAGGTAATGCCCTGAATTCTGGAAGTAAATGACACAATGTTTATGTACGGGCTGTTCATTATAAAACTTCATCTAGCAGGCTATGAAATTTTGACGGAAAAGGATGACATAATCAAAGTAATCAAAGTACTTTTGCTTCTCCATCGTTTTCTTTTGACATTTCATAGCCAACTAGATGACGTTTTCAAATAAACCCTCTGTAGTCTGAGGGGGTACATTAGAAAAAGTCATCTAATTTTTTGATTTAAAAGGATGACATATTCAAAGCAAATGGACTTTTGTTCTTTCCGTACTATTATATTAACATTTTTTGGACTTTTTAATAAAGAAAAAAAGCTTGCGCTTATTTTCAAACCTGAAGAAGACTGAATGTACAGTTGAAACGTCAGCATTCAAAAAACAGTGCACTTTTTGGCAAAAACATTTTTTTTCAGCGGAACACCCTGTATTTTTTCTTATTTTTAGACTCGATTTTGAGTTCTAATAATATTTTATGTTTCATATAAATTTTTCAAAATAAATTCAATGATCTATTTTGACACCTTTTTGGTCTTTGGTAGACGTCAAATTAAAGCTTTGAGTTTATTTTAAAAATTTCAGGCAGAAATGTAAAAACCGTTACACTTTAATTCAAACCTACATATTCTTTTCGAAGTTTCAAAGGCGAATCCAAAATTAAGAAAATATATAGGGAAAATATTGAATTTCATGTCAAGAAGTACACTTTTGTATCATCCGGTGTACATAAACAAACTCCTATTAAAAGTAGTTTAAAAAATGCAAATTGGGATTAACGATAAAATCAGTTAAAATTGAATTAAACAGTTTAAAAATGGCTCAAAGAGTTTAAAAACGCAAATTTAGAGTTTTGTAGAAATTCAGGTTAGAATTAAATTATTAATATAATTACATTTTCTGTACTTAGAATAAAAATGCAAAATTCGAGTTTTTAGAGAAACTTAAATTAGAATTGGGGTCAAAATCTGTTAAAATTATCTCACGATGTTTTTGAATCGGCAGACAGCGTGCGGGAAAGTATCACTTTCCGCACTAGTTAGGAAAATAACTATATAATAAAAAGTATTTTCCATTTTTGGTTCGTCACACTTTTGTGAAAAAGTTTTCCTGAAATAAGTTCTTTTATGCAGTAGTTATACTCCACTTTGTTTGAACACTGATGGAATATATTTAATGCTAGAGGATCTAGGTTTTCAGTTTGAAAACGACATTTAGTGGGCTGTAAAATATCAAAAAGGATGAAGGAGCAAAAGTCCATTTACATTGATTACGTCATCTTTTTCTGTCAAAATTTCATAGTCTTCTAGATGACTTTTTCTAATGAGCACGAATCAAATTATTCATTTTTAATATTAGTGGTCAGTAATTGTGTCAGCCAACTTTAGATAAGATACGGAATCTTTCCAGGGAAGGATCAAAGTAAAGTTTACCAGTTTGTTACCCCAACTCCCTATAATATATACACTGCGTGGCACCTTTGTTGGCAGTTCATATAAGGGGTAGAAAATTTATCGTAGAAAGTGCAGGGTGGGGCCTCTGGACAAATGCATTAAGGAAATTAGCTACGAGGGGATTACTTGCCCCTTAAAAGCTTTTGTTTTATTACTATCGTTTTTATGAAACTAATTCATAAAAAAAACTTATTTTACGGAGTTTATTAAAAGTCTTGATGCATGAAAGAAATATTTCGTTCAATAGAGATTCCATCGAGAAAAATGAGCCCACTTTTCGTAATTGATACGACACAGCAGTATGGTATTTCCCCTGTTTGAATTTTTGTAACCAACTTCTGCGGTTTAGCCAACTATGCAACTTGCGGTTTCAGGATTGAAAAAAGGTGATTTGGGTCAATGTATCGAAGAACGTGGATTTTATGTTGAATTTTACTGGCGAAGACATTGCAGCAGGATAATCTCGTGCGATGCAGATGCTGTTCCCATCTCTCAAATGCTTTGAAAGCATATTATAATGCATTTTGTTCTTTGTAGACAAACAAACATATGCATATCTGTCTCGTACACATGTATTCTTGTTGATTTTTTGCCTGTTTGGCTTTTATTTGAGTTACTTAGTGTTCCCATTACACTAGGCAAGGCATTATCGTATTTCACTGACATTTTTCATTATCAGACACTAGAATTACCAATAGTCGCAATTAATTTTTTTGTTATATAAAGCAAAAGTTTCGGTTACATAAAACCCAGTATCACCTGTCTTACTATACTAGGCCAGATTATGTCGAATACCTTTTTCGATTTTACCTTGCTGCAGGGCATGAAAATTACTCTCACCGCGCTTCTCACATCGGATTCCACAGATAACATCGGTCGCATCACGTAACTTCTTTATTAAAAACCATTTCCGATACACATTATTCATGTAGTATCGGTTCAGTGCCTTTTAACCTGTTTACGGGTGCTATTGCGACAGTACCAAAAGCGAGATACTGGGTATAGATATTACGACTAATTACGGCGGTATCTGTCTTGTTATGTAGTAACGCAATAAAATTATGTCTGGCATGTTAGTAGAGCACGTATTTTAATTAATCGAATTTGATCGACAGTATTTTTGACATCTTGTAGGCGAAGAAGTTAGAAAAAATAGTTCAAAATGTTAGCTCGGACAGCCACAGACACGGCAATATTTCTTTCATTATAAAAATTATTAATTTTTCATGGTTAATTCACACTACAGGCGCAACATCTTCTCAAACAATATTTGCTGAGCATTTGCCTTGCCTGTTCAATGTTGGGTTGAGTGGATTTTGAGTATATTTGGGTTTGTGAAAATGAAACGACAACAAAGGCCAACCTTCAATTTGCCCCAATACATTGTCAAACTCATCAGATGACATTCGGTAAAATTTAAAAACTTGGTTTGATCATCTAAAAGTTCCAAGTGCAACGTTGCAAGCTCTACCTTTCATTGCGTTTTTGTAGCATCTTATGCACCCAAAAACGTTTTTTTCTCTTCTTGCTCGTTCTATGTCGGAAACATAGTAAACATGACCTACGCAAAACTGAAATTAAACAAACATTTGTTTAATCCGCGGTAAGACTGTTACAGTGTGTTGTAGCATAGCGTATAAAGTGAGCCCCACTCCATAGGGAATTTGCATTAGCTGTGAGGTCCGCGTCAAAGTGAGGACCAAATACGCTAAAACGCATCAAACCATATATGTGATTTATGCTAAATTTAACCGGACCTCAGAATAGGGTTCCATGGCAAAATTGTGTGTACTTCAGTTCGGAAAACTTCCGTAGAGGCGCTGCAACTCGCGTATTCTCTAGCATACATTAATTTCCGCCAGTGCCCAGCCAATCAGAATTCGCCGGCACTAGCCGTCTAGTTCGTTCGACGTCCGACACTCCGTGGTGGCGTCTCCACACATTGTCACTTGTCATTACTGTCAGTTTGAGCGGGCCAAAATTTGTTTGTCTTTGTTGTTTGTTTATATACTGATTACTAATCCATCTTTATTAGGAAATAACAGTTAACGCGAAAGAGATATTTATTGCTAAATATTAATAATTACTTTCCATAGAAGTGTCTGTGTGCATAATAGAAATGTCTGTGAGCAATTTTCATTGCTAATATAAACAACATTTCGGTTTTGTGTGTAGGAGTAGTCAGTAGTTCAAGACTGTCGCAAGTACTCGCAAGGAGGTTTAGGGCATTGTTGATACCAAAGAGCTAGTTGATACATTATCAGTTTTGTAGAATGGATAAAGTAGCCTGCTAGTTTTGTAAAACTGAATTTTCAAGTACTGGTATAAAAAATAAGCATATGAGGTTCCAACCACCACCCACCCAGACTCTGCACTTCTGCACATGAGAAGCCGACAAGGCATATTACATGCCCAATGTGTATAAATGAAGGAAAGTTCTCATTTCACATTGATTTAATTAGACATTTGAGTTTTATTCATAGTGCAAGTTTTAAAGAATTGATTTTAAATTTTAAGAGTTTGCTGCATGGAGAGGACAAGAAAATAGAGAAGCTGATTATGCATATCGCAGGAAACGAAAACTTCGAAATGGTGATGAAAGTACATTATGTAATTGCAACAGAACAGATTCCAAAGGTTTGTACCCTTTCTCTGCTTATAAGTTGAACATACTTTCGTGGTTATTTTATTTTTAGGATTTACCAGCTTATGTAAAAGTCACATGTAATGATCACAGTAGTAGAAAGCAAGTGGTAGTATTCATATTCATGGAACATGCCCTTGCTCTGTCCCAATTATGGCAATTGGTAATTAATTTTATCCACGACCATACTATAATAATCACATTATTCTTGTACATTCTCAAGACTAACGATAATCATTATTCACTTGTGAATAATGAACATTATTCACAAGTGAATAATGAGTTGTCATGGAAACGAAACATGTCGTAGGCAACTGACAACTCAAAAAGTAAACTGCCCTAAACATGAAATCGGTAGTTACCACTGGTTCATTCAAATAATTATCCTTCTATTAGGATGTATTGAGGCAAATGTAGGTTACAGTGTCTCTTTTTCACTAAAATATGTACTTTTCACTGAAAAATACTTAAAATAGGCCATAAAATGAAGTAATTTACCGTCCACCCTCGTAGCATTGAAATTAACATGCGGTGACATGCGCGGGTGACTAGACCGTCATCTATCGACAAGACGCATCAAACGTCGCGCCATTGAATAGCGAAACCAATCGTGGTCGTGGTTTTAAAACTGTAAATTATCTTTGTGGCACCTATAACCTATCATATTTGAGAAAACCCAGAATCTTGGTCTTGGATAAAGTATAGTATTCAACGCGCATTTAATGAGCGTTATTCTCTCGGGCAACTTGTGCCACTCGCTTCGCTCGTGGGCTCAAACGTCACTCTCGAGAATAACGACTCTCATTAAATGCTTGTTGTATAATATACTAACCTCTATGGTATAAAAAATAAGGGTATGAATAATTTGTGTAGGTATTCTTTTGTTACAAGGAGAGGTCAATGTGAAATTCATTGAAACACATGTAGGACATCTTGATGAACTCAGAATTAAGTGTTTGTCTATAAAGGTGAACTATTTTAGGTATTTAAAAGAGGTTGGTGAAAATAACTTTCTGCATTATTTGCAAAGGTAAGAGCAGTGACACATGTAGTTTGCAAACAATGTTTCAATGCAATTAATTGTGTCATTGTTTCATTCTGCATCATTTCTTTATGTTGTTAATTATATGGTAAGCGTCTTGAATACTTTATTTTTGTTTCACCTAGTTCCTGAATATTCCTATATAGGCAGGATATCCAGCTGCCGTTTAAAAACTGTTCACAATGGAGGAGTTGGAATAGTATATGTTATTTTCTGTTATGCTATCTCATCTAGTATGGTCTGGCTCTGGAATGGTCTAGTTCTAGTATGATGGTATGGTCTGGTTCGGTATGCCTCATATACATATATTAAATATATTACTTTTGTTTAATTCCGTCAGTGTGTATAATCGCTGAGAGTGTTGTTGTTCTTCTTAATACTATTCATGTAGCAGGGGAAGCTGAATAGTATTAGTTATTTCACACTGCCCAGGCCGAATGCCCAAGAACACTCTCACCTGTTCACACTAGTCGGTCAAGAATACTGTCTGCAGTGTGTATAATGTTATATTTGAATTTTTAATAAACACCGAGATAAAACTTATTTTATAAATAAATGTAGTTATATATGTAATATGTAACATACTTTGGTGTATATATTTTCTAAGGCCTGATTTGAAATAAAGTTTATTATTTTATATGTGTTTTTATTTTCCATTTTTAAATTAGGGCATTATTTATTTACAGAAAAAAAGAGCATAGACAAAGAAAACTATAATTTCACATGTAGAGCTGATAAGTACCTACTTATTTGAAATCAAATATATTTCTCAATCTATCAAACTTAAAACTTTAATACATTCTTATAAATGCAATACCTACATTTTCTTAGGGTAAAATAGATATGTTTAGTTTACCAAGAAAGAGATATAAATCTATTTAACTCTCTGAAACTCATAATCTATCGATCAATATTCTAACCTAGAAACCTAACCACAATATTTTACCAAAAATCCCACTTCATAATATCTCATTTTTGGAGTCTGTTTTTGGAACTATAATAAGTATTGAAAAGTAAACAACAAAAAACACCAATTCTCAAAAATAAATAACATAAAATGCCACTATTCAGCAATATTAATGTTTCTGTTAAGTGAGTTTCACTTAGGGTGACTTTTACAAGTTCAAGTAAAACTTCAGATTGAAGATAAAACTCCAGATATAACCTACATTGCATTGTTTATTTGGCAGGTAAACAATGCAATGTACATCAAGTCTGGTGTTTTATCTTCAATCTGAAGTTTTACTTGAACTTGTAAAAGTCGCCCTTAACAGCCAACAAACATTCATTTTAAATTTGGCGCTACGATACATCATAGCCGCTGAGCACCCTGTGTTTTGATTGACTGGGCACTGGCGGAAATTAATGTATGCTGTATTCTCTTCAGCCGTGGGTTTTGGCATCTCTTTAGGTTTACGGCCTACACGAGTTGTGAGGGCCGAAGAATTGGCAATAACGCCCGGACCTCATTGAACGCGTTACACAGATATAGAGGTTATTAGATATATTTCAAGTTGTCATTTAGCACATTTTCGCATGGATAGACGATAAATGTTATCATTGATTATTACAACAGTTCAATTACTGAAAATTATTGTATGAAAATTGCAAATATCTGACCGATATTAGACGGATATTTTTTAGTAACAGGTGGCTGGAGATATGATAAGACATTTCGGAAATGACATAAAGCGAATTGATTTTTTTGGCTTGAACAAGAATTTGTGTATGTCCAAGATAAGAATTACTCCCATGAGGAGCGTGTAAACCTCAATATTAGTCTTAGTTCTAGTTTAAATGGGAGAAAAGTATCGCATTCGAAGTAGTAGTTTTAAGGTGAAAGCACCCAACTACAAAATTATTTTAGAATTCGAATTTGGTTTTACACCCCGGTAAGTTTCTTGCCAATTTTTTATTTCATTTTAATAAAATTATTCATATGACATATACTATAAGTACCTTCAATCTCTATATGTTCCACTACATTTTAAATTTAAAAAATGGTAACATGTTAAATATGACCTTAGTAATGTGAAAATATAAAGTAAAAAATTCCTTAAAAGAGTAACGTATGACACTAGACATTGCTCTTGACACTTGACACCTGACAACCAAATTCATAGATAAGTTTGTAATAAAATTGTCTTAAAATCCGCACAAAAAATGTTAAAGCTGCATTTAAAAAAAAGTTGATTATACTTGAAAATCAAAACGTCTCATAATAAAACCAAGAGAGTCATGTTGAAATTTATTAAAACTTTCAATGAAAAGAACTTTTAGTTTTTGTCGATCTTTCACTATAACTCAAAAAAATATTTAAAACAAAATTCAAAAGTTTTGTTTCTTTATCGCTTAAAAACCTATAATAATTTTGAAGATTTATTGATACCCTAAAACTACTTTTTGAATGAGCACCTTTTGTCACATTTAAGAAAATCTGGGTCTATTAAGGTTCGCGAGATCCTCATGGTGGCCTTTTTATATTGGATACTTTTATCTGTAGAGTTGGCCAATGTCATTTTTTTATGGAAATAAAGGTAAGTATTTTTAATTATACAGGACCTTTCAGAAATACGCTAAAACAATTTTAAAACAGATTATGCTTATAAAAATAAGAGCAAAACATCATGAACAGGAATAAGAAAAATTAGAAATTACGGAAATCGCGGGCGGTAAAACAATTAACCGTTTTATTATGTGATTGTAAGACAGATATTGTAAGGACGGCTTGAGGTTTTATTCTGTGAAGACCATTCGGATGCGATTTTAAAATAATCGACCTAGGAAGTGCGGAAAGTGATACTTTTCAGCAAGAGATTGCCTGCCGTTGTTGTGTGACAGCAGAGGGGCTTTTCGAATATGTTCGGCACAATCCACTTTTCTATGGATTGTCAGTTTTACTTTTTCTAATTGCATAAATATTTACATAAAAAAGAGAAGCTTTTATTTTACTAGATTTTATCTAAAGTGCCTTTGTAATCAGTCATAAAATATAAGTTTTTTTTTCGTGTTTGCGTGCGCTATAGACCCTTTATCGCAAACACTAGTGCAGTAAAACATTTTTCCTACGCGCGTGCAGTAAAGTGGCTTTACCGGACGCATTTGCATGCGGCAGGTAGCACTTTACCGCACGTGTGCGGTAAAAATTTTTTCCTCACGCAAAATAAGATTACATACAGTTTGAAGCTTTATTAATCTGAGCGTCACTTTTGCATAATTTTATTCTCCTTGTGTTGTTGTTTTTTTGTTCAGTTGAAATAAGATCATTGCGTTTTTTCTATACTTATCTGAATGCTTTAGGGTTCAGAGGATATTTAGCACTATTAATAAGGTACCTACTACACATGCGTCCGTGTAGAGGTTAACCCACGTTCATATTTATTTGAGTTTACAGAAGACAACAAAATCAACACACATGCGCTCGTAGGATATTAACTATCCACGCCGATTAATTAAAAGAAAAGTTGGTCCTCACCGATATTCGAACCCACGACATTAATTTCACAAAGTACGAGGTGTTCATTATAAAACTTCATCTAGTTGCCTGTGAAATAACAAAAGAAAAGGATGGAGAAACAAAAGTCCATTTACTTTGATTATGTCATCCTTTTCTGTCAAAATTTCATAGAGAAAAATTTCTAGATGAAATTTTATAATGAACACCCCGTAGATGTGTCAACCACTACACCATGCATTTCTTATGTTGATATGTGTTAAACCAAAATAAGTTCGGATTAATTACAGTTTGACAAATGTCAGTTTTGGTATTTAAAAATAAATAAATTTGCAGACAAAATAAAAAGTAAGGACAAAAACCTTCAAAACATATAATCAGAAAGACCTTATCAGGCTAAATTTTAGATGCAGCAAATAAGTACCGTCTTCCAGTCACTTATTGTAAAAGCACTAACATATATAAATAATTTCATGACGTTGACAGGCGTGCGTGTAAAAATTTGTAGCGCACGCAAATTTAAAGAACTAAACTAGGGAAGACGAAAAAGATTAAGAGAAATTGGCTCGTAGGAAAAATATTATACCTAACATGTGCGGGAAGTGCTCTACCGCACTCGATTGCTGACCGAACGACGCATAGAGACGTGTTAGGTACAATATTTTTCCTACGAGCCAATTTCTCTTAATCTTTTTCGTCTTCCCTAGTTTAGTTCTTTAAATTTGCGTGCGGAAAAAACTTTTACCACACACAAGTGAGATCCTAGCCTAGGTCAGTATCAACATATTGCTCTGACCTGCAATCTCGGTTCTTCGTCGAAGATTCCAAAAAATTTGCTGTACTTCTGGGATTTATAAAATCTTTTAAATTTACCTTTTTTATGATAACATTAAATTAGTTATGTTATTCAGATTTGGTTATGTTTCAGGCTAGTTTTTTTCTACATTTTTTTAATATTTCTATTATACTTCTACATGCTCAGATTAGGATTCCTTTCCCTTTCCTTCCTGCCTATGAACGTTTTCTTTTGCAGAAGACAAAGAGATAATCTCTACCTAATAGGAGGTGAATCTCGATATCGTAATCCATAATTAAGTGTTCATTTTACGTTTCCCCAAATTAACAAAAAATTAAAACACTTTTGTATTGCCCATAACCTAAACACCTTCGTGTGACCTGCACGCATGTCAACGTCATGCAATTATTTATAAGTGTTAGTGCTTGTACTATAAGTCACTGGAAGACCGTACCTATTTGCTGCATCTAAAATTTCGTCTCATAAGGTCTTTCTGATTATAGGTTTTGAAGGTTTTTGTCCTTACTTTTGATTTTGTCTGCAAATTTATTTTTAAAAACACCAAAACTGACATTCGTCAAACTGTAATCAATTGCCTTCTGCAAAAAAAACGTTCATAAACAGGAAGGAAAGGGAAAGGAATCTTAAGCGGAGCGTGTAGGAATATAATAGAAATATAAAAAAAACAATGTAGAAAAAGAAGAACTGAACTAGCCTTAAACATAACCAAATCTAAATAACAGAACTAATTTAATATAATTATAAAAAAGCTAAATTTAGAAGATTTTATAAATTCCAGAGGTGTGGCAATTTTTTTGGAATCATCGACGAAAACCGAGATTGCAGGTCAGAGCAATCTGTTGATACTGACCTAGGCTAATATCTTACTCGTGATAGGTATTAGTACGACCAGTTATTTATTTTCCTGCAATAATGCACAAAATAAACATGGCAACATCGACGGCCCTCATAACAATGGTTACGTAAAAGAAAATTTCCTAAACCGTCCTCATAAAATCGATCGAACGAAAAAATTAATGAAAGAATCCATGGACTTCACTTTAATAGTGGCTTAGAAGGACCTCACTTTGATGAGGTATACACGGGCAATGTTTTCTTAAAAACTTAAAGGTTATTCAAGTATATTTGTGGGAAATGTGCTGCTACCTACCCCCAAATGGTTATATTAAAATATGAAAACTAAGAAATGGCGGGAAACGGTGGTCCTCATAAAAGGGTAATTCAAATGGTCCTCAGAAGTTTAGCTGGGCGCGTATTTATGAATTGGTTTGAAAAATCTTGCTCGTGCCGAGCGTGTGACTTGTCTTTACCGAGCACGAGCTTTGCAGAAAAGTGAGAATCGACCTTAAAATTAAACAAAAATTGGTTAACCCGTGGCAAGACCGTTGCAGTGTGACTTGCTTTGAAAAATCTTGCTCGTGCCGAGCGTGTGACTTGTCTTTACCGAGCACGAGCTTTGCAGAAAAGTGAGAATCGACCTTAAAATTAAACAAAATTTTGTTTAACTCCTGGCAAGACCGTTGCAGTGTGAATTGCTTTGAGAAATCTTGCTCGTGCCGAGCGTGTGACTTGTCTTTACCGAGCAGGAGCTTTGCAGAAAAGTGAGAATCGCCCTTAAAATTAAACAAAAATTGGTTAACCAGTGGCAAGACCGTTGCAGTGTGACTTGCTTTGAAAAATCTTGCTCGTGCCGAGCGTGTGACTTGTCTTTACCGAGCACGAGCTTTGCAGAAAAGTGAGAATCGACCTTAAAATGAAACAAAAATTTGTTTAACTCCTGGCAAGACCGTTGCAGTGTGAAATGCTTTGAGAAATCTTGCTCGTGCCGAGCGTGTGACGTGTCTTTACCGAGCAGGAGCTTTGCAGAAAAGTGAGAATCGCCCTTAAAATTAAACAAAAATTGGTTAACCCGTGGCAAGACCGTTGCAGTGTGACTTGCTTTGAAAAATCTTGCTCGTGCCGAGCGTGTGACTTGTCTTTACCGAGCACGAGCTTTGCAGAAAAGTGAGAATCGACCTTAAAATGAAACAAAAATTTGTTTAACTCCTGGCAAGACCGTTGCAGTGTGAAATGCTTTGAGAAATCTTGCTCGTGCCGAGCGTGTGACTTGTCTTTACCGAGCAGGAGCTTTGCAGAAAAGTGAGAATCGCCCTTAAAATTAAACAAAAATTGGTTAACCCGTGGCAAGACCGTTGCAGTGTGACTTGCTTTGAAAAATCTTGCTCGTGCCGAGCGTGTGACTTGTCTTTACCGAGCACGAGCTTTGCAGAAAAGTGAGAATCGACCTTAAAATGAAACAAAAATTTGTTTAACTCCTGGCAAGACCGTTGCAGTGTGAAATGCTTTGAGAAATCTTGCTCGTGCCGAGCGTGTGACTTGTCTTTACCGAGCACGAGCTTTGCAGAAAAGTGAGAATCGACCTTAAAATTAAACAAAATTTTGTTTCACTCCTGGCAAGACCGTTGCAGTGTGAAATGCTTTGAGAAATCTTGCTCGTGCCGAGCGTGTAACTTGTCTTTACCGAGCAGGAGCTTTGCAGAAAAGTGAGAATCGACCTTAAAATTAAACAAAAATTGGTTAACCCGTGGCAAGACCGTTGCAGTGTGACTTGCTTTGAAAAATCTTGCTCGTGCCGAGCGTGTGACTTGTCTTTACCGAGCACGAGCTTTGCAGAAAAGTGAGAATCGACCTTAAAATTAAACAAAATTTTGTTTAACTCCTGGCAAGACCGTTGCAGTGTGAATTGCTTTGAGAAATATTGCTCGTGCCGAACGTGTGACTTGCCTTTACGGAGCACAAGCTTTAAAGAAAAGTGAGAATCGACCTTAAAATCAAACAAAAATTTGTTTAACTCCTGGCAAGACCGTTGCAGTGTGAAATGCTTTGAGAAATCATGCTCGTGCCGAGCGTGTGACTTGTCTTTACCGAGCAAGAGCTTTGCAGAAAAGTGAGAATCGACCTTAAAGTTAAACAAAAATTTGTTTTACTCCTGGCAAGACCGTTGCAGTGTGAAATGCTTTGTGAAATCTTGCTCGTGCCGAGCGTGTGACTTGCCTTTACTGAGCACGAGCCTTGCAGAAAGTGAGAAACGAGCATTTGCCTTGCCTGTTCTGACAAATTTGAAAATCCTTCTGACAGCCAATCTGCAATTTTTACATGGGTTTAGTGGATTTTGAGTTTGCGAAAATGAAGCGTCAATACAGGCCAACTTTCAATTTGCCCCAATAAACTGTCAAACTCATCAAATGACATTCGGTAATATTTAAAAACTTGGTTTGATCATATAAAAGTTCTGAGCGCAACGTTGCAAGCTCTACCTCTTCATTGATTCCGTTTTTTTTTAGCATTTTTTCTCCCAGTAACGTTTTTTCCTCTTCTTGCTCATTCTATGTCGGAAACATAGTAAACACTAGCCTACACAGAACTAAAATTAAACAAGAAATTGTCTAACCCCCGGCAAGACTGTTGCAGTGTGAATCGGTTTGAAAAATCTTGCTCGTGCCGAGCCTGTGACTTGTCTTTAACGAGGCACGAGCCTTTCAGAAAAGTGAGAATCGCCCTTACTGGCAATATGCAAGATTTCTCTGGTAACCTGAACTAATATTGACCTTGCATTTGCAGCACCCTGTACATTAGTTTCGCTTAAATGTGTTGTTCTTGGTCTGTTACTGCCTTCTGAAGTTTTCCCTCAGGGCCAGTGATGCCGCAAGACAGGGCAAGAAAAGACGTCTTGTCTTGAGCAGCTTATCTTGTGTTGACTTTTTAAAACAAGACTGTTCATAAAACAAGACAAGACGATGTGAGTCAAGACAAAACATGTCTTGAGTTCTCTTGATCTAAGTAAAGAATTACCTAAATTAATCTTAATAGTGTTTGCATTTTCGTGTTATCATACATGTTTGGGGTTTTTTCCGTAATTGATAGCAGGTGTAGGATAAATAGCCACTTCACTTTATAGAAATCGCCAACGTTTCCTACCTCTATTGTGGTCTGCGTCTGCTTCAGTCTGTAAAAAACAAGCAGTCATAGTGGTACATAAACTGAAACAAGAGACACATTCCGAAAGAACACGTAAAATGTGGCAAAACAAACACACAAGCCAACCAAACGAAACATGTTTGTGGCCCTAATCCTAACCTGAAACTTAAAATTTACATTTTTAAACTCGTAGAATCATTTTTAGCCCTCTAACCTAAACTTTTCCAAAAATTCCAAATTGGTTTTTCTTTACACGTTTTGAGTCATTTTTTATCATTTTGGATCCTGCTCCTAACCTATCTCTTAAATTCTAAGCCGTTGTTAGTCAAATTTCACTAATTTTGATTTAAAAATTATGTTTACCAAAAACAACAAATTAGAAGATTTGAATTAGTTTGGCTCTAATTTGTCCTAACATTGATTTCCCCAAAATCATCAAAATTTGCATTTTTAAACAGGGTTTGGGTCGTTTTTAATGGATTTTAATCCTAATTCTAACCTCAGATTCTCTATATTTGCATTATTAGACGCTTTCTGTAAATTTTTAACGATTTTAACCGTAAGTTTAATTTCAATGTTTCTCAAAACTTTAAATTTGCATTTTTAAACTTTCTGGGTTATGTTTCATGTTACTATAAAACCAACTTTAGCTAGGTTTATACACGCTCTGAGAATTTCTCGAAAAATACCGATGTTTTTGAGGCGTTTTGAGTCAAATTTCACTTAGTCTAATACGAAAATTATATTTACCAAAAGCAATAAATTAGAAAATTCGCATTAGATTTTGTTTTTTTTTAACTTAAAATTGATTTCTCCAAATTTTTTCCAAATTCACGGTAATTTTTAACCGATTTTTGCCTTAATTCTAACTTAAATTTCTCAAAATTTGCCTTTTCAGATGCTTGGTCCGGTTTTAAACGACTTTCGCCCTAATCCTAACTTGCACAAAACTTCAACTTCAAAATTAACGCTTTCATTCATTTTTCACCGATTTTTGACCCTAATCCTAACCTACCTCAAAAAACCAAATTTGTGTTTTGAGGAGTTTTTAGTCAAATTTCCCTCATTTTGATACAAAAATGATATTAAAGACTCTACTTTGCATTTTTAAACGCTTGGTGTAATTTTTTAATGATTTTGACCATGATCCTAACTTGAATTTCGCCAAAACATTTAAATTTGCATTTGTAGACGTTTTGAGTCATTTTTTACCGATTTTGGCTCTAATGCTAAACTGCGCTTTTTTTAAAACCTCTAAATTGCATTTTTTTTTATGTTTTTGTTTAAGTAATTTTTAACCTTTTTGAGCCCTAACTTAAACTAACCTTTGAGTAATTTGTAATTTTTAAACGATTTTAACCATATATCTAACCTGAGTTTCTCTAAACATTTTAAAGTCATTTGAGTCATTATCAACAATTTTTTGCGTTTTACTAACTTGACTTTCCGGAAAAAACATGAAATTTTCATTTGAGACAATCTTAGTTAAATTGTATTTATTTCGGTTCAATAATACCAAAAACAAAGAAGATTTCAATTTTCCACAAAACAACAAATTTTGCTGAAGAAATTTGAATAAAATTTGTCTGATTTTGGTTCAAAAACTGAAGTTCTCCAAAAATATCGAAAGTTGCGATTTTAAAGAATGTGGGTCATTTTTAACCGACTTTTACCCTAATTCTCCCCTGAAATTCACTAAAAACACAATTTGTAGTTTTGTGGGCGTTGTTAATAAAATTTCATTTAATTTGATTCAAACAAATATTATATTTAGTAAAAGCAAAAAATTAGGAAATTTGCATTAGCTTTGCCTTATTTTGTCTTAAAATTGATTTCTTTAACGATCATCAAGACTTACATTTTTGAACAATGTGGGTCTCTTTTAATATATGTTTACCCCAATAATTTTAAGTTTCTCTTACAAAATTAATTTTACTAAAGGCAACAAGTTAAGAATTTTGGTGAGTTATTCCATTATTTTGTTTAAAAATTGAATTTCTCCAAAAATACCAAAAGTTCCGTCTTTAGACAATATGGGTAATTTTTAACAGGTTTTTTTGCCTTAATTGTAACCTAATTCTTAGTTTCTCAAAATTTGCATTTTTAGATGCTTTGTGTGATTTTTTAACAATTTTTGCATTAATCCTAACTTGAATTTTTACGCAAAGTCCAAAACTGCTTTTTTGAACGCTTTGAGTAATTTTTCACCAATTAGCTCTAATGCTAACCAGATTTTTCGAAGAACCATATTTGGAATATGAGATGTTTTTAGTCAAACTTTACGTATTTGGTTCAAAAATTATTTGCTTCTACTAGTTGCTACCCCACTACCTACTTCTCACATGCGAGACAAGACAACACTAAAGACAGGATATAATCTTTGCTTGACACTGTCTTGTCTTGTTTTGACGAGATTTTATCTTGATTTCAAGATATTATACAAGTAAGCTCAATATTGTATTGTTTTGTCTTGCAACAACAGTACTCAGGGCAACCTTTTCGATGTAATATCAACTCTTTTTTATACAACATCCTGTATATGGCCGCTAATCAACCATCGCTACACGAGATAAACTCAGATGACGCCTATTGTAAGAGATGTTCCTACTCTAGAATAGATATACTTATGTCTTTGATAAATTCACGTGCGACGTTTCGATTTTTTTTTTCCTCCATTTGCAGAACTATCTAACTCGATTTTTGAGCAAAAAACTGTAAATTTGTGTGATTGCCTCAGAAGTCTATAGGTATTTACTTTGTTGAAGGAGAAGAAGAGGTTCGTATTCTTCGTGCTAGTTTAATTAACAACCTTTTTGGCGGACCGGTTTCGGCTCTAAGTCATCCTCAGCGCCAAAAATTGCTGCCCCTTGCCATGACACCGATGTCTTGGTTATATTCACAATTTTATGATCTTAACAGTTTTAAAATAAATAAAATAATACATTAACATACAAAACAGTCCTTTTGGCGGACCGGCTTCGGCTCTTCTCAGCGCCCAAAATTCGTCAAATCGAGGGTGTCTTCGTGGAGAAAAGATCCTCACCATGACACCGATAAATCGGTTAAGTTTGTACCTTGTCTTCTATTCGTAACGTTTTGTATGTTAATGTATGGTTTTATTTATTTTAAAACTGCAGAATCTCGTTAGTTCAACAAACGGACACAGATGGCGCCACCGGGAAGCTTTTCTCGGTGCTACTATGAAACGGGTCGTGAGTACCGAAAATTTCGCAAGTTCTGAGTTTGTCAAAGGCTCATTAACGAGCCTTATACGGCGGAATTAGTCTGGGCATGGGCACAATTAGAGCTTGCGAAATGATGGTTCATTAGTCGTTTAAAAGGTCGGAAACAGCGTATTCTTAGTACCGACGGCTAAAAATTGATTTTTGTATTTTACAGTAATCTGCAATATTTTAAAACTTTTAAGAACATAAAATTGTGAACTTAACCAAGATATCGCTGTCATGCCGAGGATCTTTTCTTCACCAAGACAGCCCCGATCTTACTACTCCTCGATTTTTAGCGCTGAGGATGGCTTCCGCCATGGAACCAGTCCGCCAAAAAGGCTTTTAATTAAACTTGCACGAAGAATACGAGCCTTTTCTTCCCTTTCAACATTTCAACACCGTGCACACTGCGACAACCCTATTTACTTGGCTGTCCTAATATCAACTTATAATAGACATTTTAACACCAGAAGCCTCATCTGTACGTATTTACTTGGTTGACTTCTCATGCGTGGTTCGTTTGACTTATTGCGGGTTGTTTGAGTTGCACGGCTATGCCTGATAGCATCGAAAACAGACAACACCGTCTGCTGTTTATGCGATGGTCACTGCCTTATTAAAAACGAAATATGGTTTGGTAACCTCATCCGTATGGAACTCTTTTAAGATATGAAATTTTTCGTAAATTGAAAAAAAAAGTTTTAAACATCGACTCGAATGGAAATCTTTGAACCAATCTGCTCTTCAATAATTGCTATCACATGTCACTTCAAATTTGGAATGCTGGTAGTTTATTATGTTCAACATAGATACACCGGTTTTTAAAACCTACAGAAATGTTTTTTTGATGGGTCAAACCGTTTTACCACCACAAATTCCCTTATCGTACGCAGTTTTCCTACAAATGAGAATTGTGAACTTTTTAGTTGCTCTACTCTATGCACTTGTATTAGAAAGTCAAATCTTATTTTGTCGCATATCAGACTTAAGGATTTTTATCTCTAACCCTGACATTTTACCATAGTACTAATATAATCTTTAATTCTTTAAAGATCGGGGGATTTCCATGCACCTATCTTAAGTTTTTCCTTCATTCTCCCTTGAAGTGATATGTTACGCAAAAAAAATGCTGGACTCGAATGGCGTCGGAGGGGGGGAGGGGGCTAAGAACCTCCTCTTTTCAAATTTTCGAAGACTAGGACAATGAATGACGTCATTATAACGTCAACTTTTGGTGATCATTCGTTATTCGACGTCAACTGACGAGAAAATGACGAATAGATACCACTAGTTGTCTTCTAATCCCGTACAACTGCCATTTAAGTTTAAAGTAGTGACGCGTCGCTACTAGATAAAATATTTTTTTTTAACCAAAAGTGGTGACAGAGGGAGAGTTAAAGTCCAACATCTTACCTGGTCACAATTGAAGATTGAGGGTAAATATAACGGGTTGCACAAAAGTGCGTGACAGATATACCTTACCTATGTTTAAATGGAACAACCTCCATATTTTTACAAGTTTTGATTACCTGCAATAATTGTTTCTTAACACTGTTTATAACTTCATTTGTGCGCTAAAACATATCAGAAATGCAAATGCCATCACGTCTTTAGCCTCTTGCTCTAAATCTAACACCTCGTATATTTTGGGCTTTGGCACACCGTTGAGAAACCCTGTGTTTAACCCTTATTTCGACATGGGTGTCTTGATAAGTGTTTCATTTCATTTATCTACAACAAATGTAACTAATATCAACATATGTACATACAAAATTAAAATTTTTTTTTGTGAATAAAAACACCCAAATTTAGTTTCAAACTTTGGTACCTAGTAGGTAGGATCCTGGATCCTCACAAGTTATATTAAAGATAGGGAAGAATTACACAGAGAATATAAAAATGCAAATTTGACGTCTTGAGGAAAATCTCATATTAGAATTAGAACTAAAATTGTTTAAAAAGAACATATTTTACCTAAAAATAACAATTTTAATATTTTTTGAAAAGTTCAGGCCAGGATTAACCCCAAAATACATAAAAAACTCTTCAAAAAGGGTTCATATAAAAACTTAAGGCTTTGGAAAAAATCAAATTAAGATTATGGTCGAAAATAAATTACTAACATCGTCAAAAATGCAATTTTGAAGTCAGTGTTGGAGTATGTTAGATTAGAATTAAAACTGAAATTTTTCGAAAAAACTCATTTTACCTAAAAATAACACTTTTTATGTTTCTGTAAAAGTCAGGCTAGGAGCAAGGCCAAAATAACCGAAAATTTACTCAAAGGGGGTCAAAATATACTAATTTGGAGGCTTTGAAAAAAAAATCAAATTAAGATTACGGCTAAAATCAGTTAAAAATTAATCAGAATATCAGAACAATTCCGAGTAAAAGTTTATAGCCAAATTCACATAAGGGTTAAGATCAAAACTGGTTAAAAAATTACACAGAGCATGTAAAAATGCAAATTTGGTGTCTTTCAAAGAACTTACAAAAGATCTAGGGCTAAAAATGACTGATTTCATCAAAAAACTGACAATTTCGACATGTTTTGAAAAAAATTTGCTAGGATCAAGGCCAAAATTCGAAAAAAATAATTCAAAGCGTCTAAAAAGACAAATTAAAAATTTCTAAAAAATTCAAATAAAGGTTATGGCCAAAATCAATTAAAAATTACAAAATATTACTACATATTACTAAGAACCAAATTCAGGTCAGCATTAGGAATAAAAAATTACACAAAAAATATAAAAATTAAAATTTGACGTCGTTGGAGAATTCTGCATTTTACCTAAAAATAACAATTTTGATTTTTTTTTGAAAAATGTAGGCCAGGATTAACCCCAAAATACGTAAAAAATTATTCAAAAAAGGTAAATATAAAAAGGCTTTGGAAAAACTCAAATTAAGATTATGGCCAAAAATCAATTAAAAATTACTAAAAGCGTCAAAAATGCAAATTTGAAATTTCTAAAAAATTCAAATAAAGATTATGGCCAAAATCTCTAATCTTTGGAGAATTTTCCATTAGAATTTGAACTAAAATTATTTGAAAAGAACTCATTCTACCTAAAAATGAGAATTTTGATTCCTTTTGAAAAAGTTAGGCCAGGATTAAGGCCAAAATACGTGAAAAATGATTCAAAAAGGGTCAGTATAAAAACTTCAAGGCTTTGGAAAAACTTAAATTAAGATTATGGTCAAAAATAAATTAAAAATTACTGAAAGCGTCAGAAATGCAAATTTGAAGTCAGTCTTGGAGAATATTAGATTAGAATTAAAACTGAAACATTTCGAAAAAACTGTTTTCACATAAAAATAACATTTTTTACATTTTTTGAAAAAGTCAGGCTAGGATTAAGGCCAAAATACGCAAAAATTGACTCAAAGAGGGTCAATATAT
This sequence comes from Taphrorychus bicolor, assembly GCA_951812265.1. Lineage (NCBI taxonomy): Eukaryota > Metazoa > Arthropoda > Insecta > Coleoptera > Curculionidae > Taphrorychus > Taphrorychus bicolor. The sequence continues at coordinate 44,892,885 of OX638300.1, read as the reverse complement.
ACAAATTTGGAGACTTTGAAAAAAAAACTCAAATTAAGATTACGGCTAAATTCAGTTAAAAATTAATCAAACTCTCAGAAAAATTTTGATTAAAAATTTCTAGCCAAATTGACGTAAAGATTGAGTTCAAAACTGGTTAAGAAATTACACAGAGTGGGTAAAAATGCAAACTTTGTGTCTTTCAAGAAACTTACAATAGAATTAGGGCCCACAGTGACTAATTTTATCAAAAAAATGTCAACTTTGACTAAAATTATTTGAAAATAACTCATTTTACCTAAAAATAACAATTTTGATTTTTTTTTGAAAAAGGTAGGCCATTAGCCCCAAAATACGTAAAAAAATATTAAAAAAAGGTAAATATAAAAAGGCTTTGGAAAAACTCAAATTAAGTTTATGGCCAAAAATCCATTAAAAATTACTAAAAGCGTCAAAAATGCAAATTTGAAATTTCTAAAAAATTCAAATAAAGATTATGGCCAAAATCTCTAATCTTTGGAGAATTTTCCATTAGAATTTGAACTAAAATTATATGAAAAGAACTCATTCTTCCTAAAAATGACAATTTTGATTCCTTTTGAAAAAGTTAATCCAGGATTAAGGTCAAAATACGTGAAAAATGATTCAAAAAGGGTCAGTATAAAAACTTGAAGGCCTTGGAAAAACTTAAATTAAGATTATGGTCAAAAATAAATTAAAAATTACTACAAGCGTCAGAAATGCAAATTTGAAGTCAGTCTTGGAGAATATTAGATTAGAATTAAAACTGAAACATTTCGAAAAAACTGTTTTCACATAAAAATAACATTTTTTACATTTTTTGAAAAAGTCAGGCTAGGATTAAGGCCAAAATACGCGAAAATTGACTCAAAGAGGGTCAATATATACAAATTTGGAGACTTTGAAATAAAAACTCAAATTAAGATTACGGCTAAATTCAGTTAAAAATTAATCAAACTGTCAGAAAAATTCCGATTAAAAGTTTCTAGCCAAATTCACGTAAAGATTAAGATCATAACTGGTTAAGAAATTACACAGAGTGTGTAAAAATGCAAACTTTGTGTCTTTCAAGAAACTTGCAATAGAATTAGGGCCAAAAGTGACTAATTTTATAAAAAAAAATGTCAACGTTGACATTTTGAGGATGATGGCTAAAATCAATGAAAAATTACTAAAAGCCTCAGAAATGCGGAATAAAAATTTCTAAGCAAATTCAGGTTAGCATTAGTAATTAAAAATTACACAAGGAGTATAAAAATGCAAATCTGATGTCTTTGGAGAATTTCACATTAGAATTAGAACTAAAGTTGTTTGAAAAGAACTCATTTTACTTAAAAATAGCAATTTTTATGTTTCTTGAAAAGTCAGGCTAGGACTAAGGCCAAAATACGCAAAAATTGACCCAAAGAGGGTCAATATATACAAATTTGGAGGATTTGAAAAAATTCAAATTAAGATTACGGCTAAAATCAGTTAAAAATTAAGCAAAATATCACAAAAATTTCGATTAAAAGTTTCTAGCCAAATTCACATAAGGATTAAGATCAAAACTAGTTAAAAATTTACACAGAGCGTGTAAAAATGCAAATGTTGTGTCTTTCAAAGAACTCACAATAGAATTAGGGCTAAAAATGAGTAATTTCATCAAAAAACTGACAACTTTGATATTTTTTGAAAAAAATTTGCTAGGATCACGGCCAAAATACGTAAAAAATAATTCAAAGCGTGTAAAATACAAATTAAAAATTTCTAAGAAATTCAAATATAGGTTATGGCCAAAATTTTGGCTATAATCCTAACTTAACTTTTTGCAGTCACATTAAATTTGTATATTTAGATAATTTGAGTCCCTTTTCAACGATTTTTGGTCCTAATTCGTATCTGACTTTTCAGAAAAACACCAAGTTTTCATCTTGAGTCGTTTTTCGTCGATTTTCATTTATTTTGATCAAAACATTATTTTACCAAAACCAACAAATTCGGATAACTGAACTAGTTTACCTGATATTGTCCTAAAATTGATATTCTCCAAAAACATCAAATTTGGCATGTCTAGGCAATGAGGGTCATTCAATTAAAAATTACTACCTATTACTAAGAACCAAATTCAGGTTAGCATTAGGAATTAAAAATTACACAGAGAGTATAAAAATTCAAATTTTACGCCGTTGGAGAATGTTGCATTAGAATTAGAACTATCTAAAATTATTTGAAAATAACTCATTTTACCTAAAAATAACATTTTTTAATTTTTTTTTTCAAAGGTAGGCTAGGATTAACACATAAAAATTATTCAAAAAGGGTAAATATAAATACTTGAAGGCTTTGGAAAAACTCAAATTAAGATTATGGCCAAAAATCAATTAAAAATTACTAAAAGTGTCAAAAATGCAAATTTAAAATTTCTAAAAAATTAAAATAAAGATTACGGCCAAAATCAATTAAAAATTAATAAAAATTACTAAAAACCAAATTCAGATTAGCATTAGAAATTAAAAATTACACAGAGATTATAAAAATGCAAATTTGACGCCTTTTGAGAATTTTCCATTAAAATTATTTGAAAAGAACTCATTCTACCTAAAAAATGACAATTTTGATTCCGTTTGAAAAAGTCAGGCCAGGATTAAGGCCAAAATACGTAAAAAATGATTCTAAAAGGGTCAATATATACAAATTTTGAGACTTTGAAAAAATGTAAATTAAGATTACGGCTAAATTCAGTTAAAAATTAATCAAACATTCTGATTAAAACTATCTAGCAAATTTCATGTAAGTCAGTTCTGTCTGCTTGTGTTAAAGATAAAATTCTCCAAAAACATCAAAATTTGCATTTTGAAAAAAAGTTCAGATTAGTTCAGGTTAGTTCATTACATTTATCTTAATTTTTTTTTCTAATTACAAGTTTTTAACTTGTTCTTTTTCTTTTCTTATTACTATATACTTATTACTATTTTACTATAAAAATATGATTTCAATTTTGATTATGTCACGTTTCGTTAAAAGACTTTTTATAATTTTTCAAACGATTTAAATTGCAATTTAAATTAGTTTTTTACAAGCTTAAACTTTTCCAACGAGCAAACCCTTGTAATGTAAATTATTTCTATATGACAAGGCACAAAACTGTGTTTTTTTTTAAGATTAATGAGTCCCGATTTTTTTTGTACGGTATTGCCCGAAACAGGAGATCTAAATTGAGTTCCAAATCAATTTTTTTGACAAACTACAAATTATAGTCCGAAAGAAACCTTAATTAACAATTTTTTTAAAGTCTCTAAACAATATAGCGTAAACTTAGAAATATTTTAGATTTATGCCCCTATCTGCCTCTATATTTTCTTCTATAATTTCCCAATTGCTCCATTTTTTTTTACTTTCGATGCTTTTCGTAGTTCTTAATTTTTACTGTACTTTTATTTTTCATATTTTTCTAATCTTATTCTTTAACATGATTTGTTTAAATTTTTCTTTCATATTTTTTTTTGAATTGATCTAAATTAGATTTTGTATTGAGTTTTTATTTTTTAGAGGTAATTTTGACAAAAAAAAATTAGCTTTTCCTACATTTAAACAATTGTAATGTAAAATGTAACAATGTTGGCCCAAAATTGAGTATTTTTAAAAAATAATACTTAGATTTTCAAGTTTTTATTTAGTTTTAGTCCGAAACAGTTCTACGAGCCAAAAATCGATTTCTATTAGAAAATTTTGGTCCGAAAACGAAACTCATTTAGCAAAGTTTTTGAAGTTTTAGATAATTTTGGCCTACAATAGGAAATAATTTAAATCTGTCCCTTTAACTATCTGTTAACTTTTTCCTATACGTTTCTGATTATTCCAGATTTTTTTAGCTTTTGGATTTTTTCGATTTCATTTAAATTATTTATTTCTTATTGTTCTTTTATACTTCTCATTTATTATTAAGTATTCTCATATTTTATGCTTTGAAAATCTTAAATTCACAAAATTTTTTGAAAGTGTACTCAGATCAAAATAAACTGGCTGCTGATTTTTTTGATAAATCTGGTAACTTTTTCGGTTTTGGGTTGTTCGCTTTAGTTTTGGTTTTGCCCAAAATCTTGAGATTCAAATAGTCGAATAGTGTTTTTTGTCGATTTTCATATAATTTTTAATGTTCCTAAATTTTCGTGATTTTCTATTATTATTCTAAAGCATTTTTTACTTTTTTTTGTTTATATATTTGTTTTCATTGATCTAAATTCGATTTTCTATTGGGTTTCATCTTTTCAATGCAACGTCGATCCAAAATTGTACTTTTTCAAAGAATAAACTATAATAGTAGTGTAAATTGATTTTCATTTAGGCAATTTTGGCTCATAACTGAGTTATTTTTTCTATAAATAATTTTTGAATTTTCAATTTTTTTACTCGGTATTGGTCCTAAATACCTCCAACAATTCAAAGATCGAATCTAAACCGTTTTCCGGGCTTTGAAGCCAATGGACTTTCTTCCTGACGTTTCGTCTACAGCTGCGGCAGACATTATCAAAGGCGATGAGGCAATGGCCAAAGTGATCTCTCGTGCTCCCCGACGTTGACTAATTATTTCCCCGCTGTCGCGCTGAAGTCGAGGAACTGGAGTGTTTGTCTCGGGACAGGAAGTATGTCGTATAACTCTTCTTCTAGTCTGCATTTAGAAACGTAATTTCCTCCTTCCTGTTGGTCCGTGATTCAAGGATAAATTTTTTTTGCAAAAATTGTGGTCTGAAATAGCTATTTATGTAACCAGTTACGAAAAGTCCGATTTTGTGTAACGAATGAATGTTTGCGGGACGAGCGCAGCGAGTTCCCGCAATTTGAATGAGATACACAAAAAAGGTTTTTCGTCACGTGTTTCATAGAAGATTTTTTCTAATTTTGACTACAAATACCTACTTAGAGAGAGAATTATAATTATTAAACTTCAATATTATATATAACTTTTAAACCAGTTTGTATCTACTTAATACCGTAAAACTATAGCAACGGTGTGCCACAGCCGAAACCTGCAACTGGTGGTGACACCAACTTTTCATCACTAGTTACGAAAGATTTTACTTTTTGTAACTAGTTACGAAAAGTAGGACGTTACGTCACTGTCATCAGTATTGAAAAGTGCCAATTTATATGTCAAAATTAGAAAAAAAAAATTTTTTGACGTCACAAAATAACGTCATTTTGTCGTCACAAAGTAACGTTATTTTGACGTTGCAAAATGACATTATCGGTCTGTGACTTACACCCGTCATTATGACGTTGTTTCGACAACATCCCATGACGTCTTTGGTGACCAATGTTTACAAAAAAAAGTCAAATTGACGCCACTTTTCTGCCTGGCTAGTTTCCCATAGTTCACTAATTCAATACTTTTTTAGACTATTTACTCCTGAGGAACGCTGCAACCCTTGGGACATACTCCATTGGCTAAACTAGGAGCGTACTTTGTTCTTGAAGCTAATTCTTCATGTTTACTATATTTAAGTACATAGGAACCACAGAGTTAATAGGAATAGAATAAAATACGAATTAAGAACAATTTTGCTATCTTATCGTTTTGTGGTAGCTATATGTACCAGAGAACTTCATACCTTCAGCTTCTTAGTGCAATAAAACCGGCAGAATGCAACAAAACGTTTTATGTGGATGAAAAAGTTCCTGTTTTGAACTTCCGTCGGTATCAAAGCCAATAAATGAATGTAATTTTAATTATAGAAAAAGCCGGGCATGTTGTTAACTGGTCGCTCTGAGCGCATCCTGTTTCCTGTAAAATAACCCGTTGATGGTGTTTTATACTGGGATTGGGCCGATGCATCAGCAGGTACAAATCATCACCATCAATAATTTGCTTATTCGAATTTCCGGAAATAAAAAATTATATTGCGTTGAATTTTCTTAAAAACCTGATTCAATCGAGTCAGTTCGATTGTTTGACTTTCTGATGGAAGGTAAAAGAAATAAAATGCCATGGGAAATGCCAAAGAAATAAAATGCCATCGTTTTGCGGATATGGTGACACACGATCTCTAGAGAATCTCGCAGATAAACGCAGCAGGAAATTCTTTGTCGCAAAAACTCCCACTTTTTTAATTAAATATAATTAACCATTTTGTGCCTAGATACGACTTTGGTAAGTCGCATTAAACTAAAATGAAATCCTTTTCTGTCTCTGCTAAAACCAAAATATTTTTTTTCTATAGAAAACAACGTGCAATTTACAACTCCGTACTTCCTACTTCCACAGGATATCTATTATCTGACAATAAATATAATTGTTGTTGTGGGGAAGTGGCTCTCCCATGTTGGCCTACGCGCCTGACTGTTGTCTCTGGTACCGGAAGAGCCGCAGCCACCATGACGCCACAACAATTGAGCCCCTGTACCTGTATCAAGTTAATATTAGACACCATATTGCCATCAGGAATAATTATTATTATTTTCAACAATATACTTTGGCAGGAAGTTTCGGCTTTAGCACGTTCATCCTGCAGCATCCATCGACTTATCACTCCCTCCTCCCTCGCTCCACCTTAAACCGTCATCTAATCTAATAATATATACATATATTTGTTTTTTCAACACTCACTTGTTTCCGCAATGTGAAAGATTTATCTCTCCCCGAAAGGAAACTGATCGTGTTAAAACAACAATTCGTTTCGAAAATTTCAAATAAAGATGTGGTAAGAGGGGCTCATCCTTTGTGTATTGAAACCTAAACTGTGATTAGACTCGCCTACTTTACTTTGTAAAACGATTATTAGCTTTGAGATGTTAAAACAGCACATGTGCATGGTACTGAAGTGAATTTCAGTGTAACAAGGACCTTCCACTCCCCAGATCTAAACCAATTGGGTTATAAATGTACCCAGCCAATTGACCGAAATTAGAAGAAATAAATCGCGCTCGACGTAAAGGTTTTTTGTTTGTTTTGACCAACGAGGATAATAATAATTGGTCAAAAGTCAATTAAACATTACACTGTCGACCTTGGCAGTGAATTGGCCAATTACTACAGACCTGTTACAGAACAGTAATTTAGCTCTAATTTTCTGTTTTTGAAGAGTTCAAACAACCTTCATTTTAACCAACTTTAAGCTGATGACTTCTATACTGGGCAACCTGAAGAAGGAATGTTGCTGTTAAATACATACCTAGAATTTAATTAATTTAAAAAAAAAACGGATAAGCTGTAAGTGTTAAAAGTTCAAAAAGTTGACTTATAACGGGTAATCGATATGACGCGTGCTTCTGTTGCTCCTAACAATTTAGCAGTGATAATAACATATATTTGTAAGTGTGCACAACATGTGTTCTCAAATGTTTATCGTCATTACGATTCTGTAAATATTAGTTCTGCCAAGCAGATTTGTAAAATATATAGAATGTTTTTGTAAAACTCCTTGAGTTTTTGCGTCCTTGACTTCTAATTTAAGAATGTTAAGAGTTTTGTGTGAAGCATCTCTTAGAAACTCTTGAAACCAATTTATAGACACACAAAAATATAACAAATTGAAAATGGAACAATACAGAACAAATTTTTTTTATTGAAAAAAAACACATAAAAAAAGGACTCTGCAAATCAGGCCTAAAACATATTAGAGGTTGACATAATAAGGTGGAAGTTCCTATTGGATGCTGCACCACAAAGGTCTACGAAAATTCAAAGTCTATGGGCTTGATCGTTGTAATTTTTAATTTAAGTAAGGAGTTTAAACATTTTCTCACGCACAAATAAATTTCCTAGACTGCAACGTATATCTCCTTAGACTGTAACTGAGTTTTTTAATAAAACGTATTTTGACTTCTTTTACTCTTTTGAAATACCAGGTAAATTTGGAAGGTTATATTTTATTCTTCGTCGTCCAAGTCATGTTTATCCATCTGCAAAGATGTCGAGATAAAGAGGTGTTACTGTTAAGTAGACGGATCACGCAAAGTAAACTTCAATATCAGGTAGACGACATCCTAAGCCAACATACATCTATTTGAACGTCTTCCTTTTCCCCAGTTTCTCAACTGATGGTATTTGATTTTTTTTTATCGAAGTAGTATATTTGGATTATTATTAACAGATATCAAAGCAAGAAAGCAACTAACAACTAAGTCATCGGTAGAGGCCTAATAGGGGGTTTAGAACAAGCTTTTTAAACGAAAACAGTTACCTACAGGCATTAATAATTATTTTGCAATTACGAGGTTCCCGCCAAATGACTTTTTATTTGAAATTTTGAAATTAACTCAGAATGATTATGTAATTTGATCAAGTCCCAGGTATGGCGTGGGAACCCGCCTTTGATTCCGCATGTTCTAAGTACCTAGTCGAATACGTCCTTTAGAGTACTTGACTACTCGTTATATGGTTTAATTAGAGTTCTCTGATGGCGAGACGTTCTGCTAGTACTGGCTCCATTTATTAATGATTCTAAAGAATAAGTTATGTCTTTTTTTATAACAAAAATTTACGTAAACGGAAAATTGCAATAATTGCAACTGTAAAGAGAAGACTTAAAACTTTTTAGATTCAATTTTGTCTAAGTTCCAAGAATTGCACTTTCTAGTAAAGGTCTCAGCGCGCAAACTAAACTGTGGTAGTTCATTTCCAACTTGTCCAGTAAATGTTTTTCTAGTTTCAGATGCATTCATTTAAAGATATCGGCCATTTTGCTCAGCAATGACATCAGCGTGCTTCCAGTCAACAGATTTTTTTTTGTCCCATTTAATGCCACTTTTTTAAATAAAAATAAAATATATTAAATTAACAAAATAGGGAGTGAAGCAATTTAGGGTAAGTAGGTACCGCGATTTTTTTTAATAATAAACAACTTTTTATATGAATTGAGAAAATTTCCTCCCACTTAGCTATTAAAACTTACAAATTTGTGTTTAATTATCTCAAGTGGTTCACAGTTATTAATAAGTCTTAATTTAAAAACTTTGACGCCCTGTAAATCAGTTAATGACGATGTTTCAAAAAAATGCCAAAAGGAAAAAAAACTTATTTTTTGAAGCCTTATTTGCAGGTGAAAAATGTTACCTACAAAATTTTGAGGTTTTTATAACCCATTTTGCTGTCGATTTGCTTTTCTAGAATGGGGGAAAGGGAGGAAGGGAAAGCACACAAGAAAAAGAATTCACAAAAAAAAACACTTTTTCCTAAAAAAAAACTAGAAATGTACCAGGTGATCTATAAATACTGATATAATGACAATAAATGATACAAATTTGGAACACAAAACTCGTGTAACGTTTTAATGTCCCATTTAATGCCTCTTTTTCAATTAAAAAAATAAAATATATTAAATTAACAAAATAGGGAGTGAAACAATTTAGAGTATGTAGGTACCGTGATTTTTTTTAATAATAACAAACAACTTTTTATATGAATTGAGAAAATTCCCACCCACTTAGCTATTAAAACTTACAAATTTGTGCTTAATTATCTCAAGTGGTTTGACAGTTATTAATAAATTTTTATTTAAAAACTTTGACAGTAAATCCTGTAAATCCGTTAATTACCTGCAAGATTTTTGAAGTTGTCATAATCCATTTTGCTGTCGATTTGCTTTTCTAGAATGGGGGAAATGGAGGATATGGGAAAGCACACAAGAAAGAGAATTCACAAAAAAAAACCTAGAAATGTACCAGGTGATCAAATATGGCTCTTGGCTGCATTTCGAAAACTATAAATGATACAAATTCGAAACAAAACACTCGTTAAAGAACAACGTTTGAAAAATAATCTATTTCATGACTTTTCAAAGACTGATGGGAAGATGTTTAACTGTTAGGTACAACTGGCAATGAAAATACAAGTTCTTTCTTGACCATATTAATGAATGATTTTTTTATTTCGTTTTTAGTTTTGGAGATACGTCCGAAAGCGCCATTGTTATCTGACCACCCGGTACATATACTAATTGTCAGTAGGTACAAATACATGTCACTATTATCAAAGCAGAAAGAAAGATATCAGACAAAGCTAAAAAGAAAACAACTTAGTAGTTAAAAATAGAAATTACGTAAGAGCAAAAAGAAATGAAAAAAAATTGTCAAAATAAAATTTCAACAAATCTCAGGGACCAGAGAAGTAAAGAGAAAAGAAACAATTTTTAAATAACGGAAACAAACAATTAAAAACAACAAAATATGAAGAAATTAAGAGACGACAAAACAGCGAAAATAAACGAAAAGATACTTGAGAAAAAAAAACAAAAATTAAGGAATAACCTCGGGAATAACTAAACACGGAAATAAGCTCGAGAATAAGTAAAACAAGAGTGAAACACACAAAAAAATTAAAAAATTACCAAAATAATTCAACTAAAACTTTTATTGGGCAAGCAAAATTTGAATAAGGAAACAGGAAGTTTCAGTAATTAAAAACTGAGGAACAAATTGCACAAATAAACAAAAAATAGAATTGAAGAATCGCGAAAGTAAGAAATATTTAGTAAATTATCCGGGAGTTATATGAAGTAAGGAAAACTTAAAGACAGCGGGATATCAATGAACAAGTCAAAGTTTAGAGATAAAATAGATAAAAACTCAAATAAACTGCTAACGGAAAAAATCGTTACAGCAAAATGTTTGGTCATTTTTGGGGGTCTGTATCTCGGAAGTGCCTTAGCCGAAATTTAAAACCTAAAGAGATTTTGAAAGGTCGTTTCATCTAAAATCACGACGGGAGATTGATCTTAAATAAGTTATTCTCTAAAGGATATACAGAGTAAAGAAAAAAGCACTGCAAAA